>CM056395.1:21209480-21375925 GCA_029718625.1 Synaphobranchus kaupii | reverse complement strand
ACAGGTTTTTAGACATTTGTGCTAATTTATTAAAAATCTAAATGTAAAATATCATATGTACGCAAGTGTGCACACCCTTTGATATGACACCCAAAAGTGAGCTGAGGTGCATTTTGTTTCCACTGATACTGCTTGAGATGTTTCTACAACTTAATTGGAGTCCACCTGTGATAAATTCAATTGATTGGACATGATTGGGGATTGCCAACACCTGCCTATATAAGGTCCCACAGTTGACAGTGCATGTCAGAGCAAACTCCAAGCCATGGGGTCAAAGGAATTATCTGCAGACCTCAGAAACAGGATTGTGTCCAGGCATAGATCTGGAGAAGGGTACGGAAAAATCTCTGCAGCTTTACAGGTCCCAAAGAGCACAGTGGCCACCATCATTCGTAAATGGAAGAAGTTTGGAACCACCAAGAATCTTCCCAGACCTGGCCGCCCAGCCAAACTGAGCAATCGGGGGAAGACGGGCCTTGGCCAGGGAGGTGAGCAGGAACCCGAGGGTCACTCTGACAGAGCTCCAGCGTATCCTTGTGGAGATGGGAGAACCTTTCAGAAGATCAACCATCCAGGCAGCACTCCACCAATCAGGCCATTAAGGTAGAGTGGCCAGACGGAAGCCCCTCCTTAGTAAAAGGCACATCACAGCCCGCTTAGAGTTTGCCAAAAGACACCTAGAGGACTCCTCAAACCATGAGAATCAAGATTCTCTGGTCTGATGAAACCAAAATGGAACTTTTTGGCCTGAATACCAAGCGTCACGTCTGGAGGAAACCAGGCACCGCTCATCACCTAGCTAATACCATCCCTACAGTGAAGCATGGGCGGTGGCAGCATCATGATGTGGGGATGTTTTTCAGCAGCGGGAACGGGGCGACTAGTCTTGATAGAGGGAAAGATGAATGCAGCTAAGTACACCAAGATCCTTGAAGAAAACCTGCTCCAGAGCGCTCTGGACCTCAGACTGGGGCGAAGGTTTACCTTCCAACATGACAACGACCCGAAGCACACAGCCAAGAGAACAAAGGAGTGGCTTCGGAGAAAGTCTGTGCATGTCCTTGAGTGGCCCAGCCAGAGCCCAGACCTGAATCCAATTGAACATCTGTGGAAAGAGCTGAAAATGGCTGTGTACCGACGCACCCCATCCAACCTGACGGAGCTTGCAAGGATATGCCAAGAGGAATGGGCAAAAATGTCCAGAAACAAGTGTGCCAAGCTTGTAGCTTCTTTCCCAAGACGCCTTGAAGCTGTAATCGCTGCCAAAGGTGCAGCAACCAAGTATTAGGCTAAGGGTGTGTACAGATATGTAACCCCTAAATAACCTATTTTTGTCAGTAAAATAAAATTGCATATTTTCTAAAAACCTGTTTTCACTTTGTCATTATTGGCTATTGTGTGTAGATGTTTGAGGCAAAAAATGAACTCATTCTATTGTAGTATAAGTCTTTAACGTAATAAAACATGGAGAAGGTGAAAGGGGTGTGCAGACTTTCCGGTTTGACTGTATATGCGGCATCAGTTAATTCCACCATGTGCAGATTAGTCAGCGGTGTCACCGGCCACGGCTGCAGTTGCGGGACGCCAACACTAGGTGTCACAGTGTGAAACGGTGGCTTGCCCCCCTTCATGGAGATGTGACTTACGGTGTTACACAACAGCCTTTCCACTTTAGTAACTAGTCACCCGCATGCAGGGAACAAACCTGTTCCACACTCACTGCAGTTGCAGTCTGCAGTCTCCACCCTACTTATGTCAGGTTTCAAGGGGGACTGTTCTACTATTCATTATTTTTGTTTTACTTTGTCTTTATTGCAGTAATTGTGTGCAAGGGTATATACATACTTGCCCCAGATATAGAAATATATTCAAGCTAAAACAAATGAAGATAGGTTTCTTTTCAACTTCCTGTTTAGCTAAATTAAATTATCTCCCAGATTGGAATTCTTGCACTCTTGCCCATAACAATTCAAAAAACCACACATTGCACTCTGGGAAATTGAGGCAGAAGGGAAATATTTACCAGATACAGATAACTCAGTTTTGTGTCAAATGCAACCATTTTGTCATTTTGATGTGAAACAAATAATACGTTCAGGATAACATGCCATGAGACCCTACATTGTAACCAGCCTAATGAAAATGGAACACAAGTATAACTATCAATGCACTCACTTTCTGAGATTACATGATTTGTCAGAAAACACGCCAAATTCACCTCTAGGCTTCCTCGAATTTGTGTGTAATGTTTTATGTCATGTATTGATTGAGGAAAGTTAGTATAGTTGCAGTGCTTCTGGTGACACAAGATTAATAATTCACCCTTGGCGTTTAGAGTGAGCGGGTGGGGCCGCTGTTTAAAATGCCCACGCCAGGTCTGGAGCATTGGCTCTGGGGTCGGAGGTCACGGGTACCTGATGGACTCAGAGTCGATGTGCACCGGGGCGATGCGCTCCAGCAGGAATTTCACCATCTCCAGGAAGGGGTTGGTGGGCTGCTTCGGGAAGGTCAGCTTGCGGGTGATTTCTCTCTGGCAGAGGAGAGTTAACGACATCAGTCAAAAAAAACCTTCTAATAGATAAACACTGTGGGCAGAGAGGATGACAGGCCAATGCACAAAATTGAACAGATGAATTGAGAGAGAGAGAGAGAGAGAGAGAGATGGACTGACTGACATACGGACACAACAGACAGACCTTAGACCAGGGCGGCCCAATCCTGTTCCTACAGATCTACCGTCCGGCAGGTTTTCTTTTCAACCCTAATTTGGCACACCTCATTCTACTAATTAGCAGATCAACGAGATCGCTAGCCGTCGAAACCTACAGGATGGTAGATCTCTAGGAACAGGATTGGACAGCCCTGCCTTAGGCAATCCCAGTGGACCAAATGAACAGAGACAGGACAGAGACAGACAGACAGAAGGGACCGGGGGGGTGACTCACCACGCAGACCTCGGCCTCTTTGCAGAAGCACGTGGGGCTGATGAGCTGCTGCAGCTGGGCCCGGAGCTTCTCGTCCTCCCCAGCACCTGGTTAAACTTCTTCATGAAGTCCTGCGCCTTGCCCTGGTCCGGAAGGTTCTCTGTGAGGGAGCGGCGCGTCTCATCAGGTCACTCTGAAATACTGCACCCTCCACCTCTCCACACTCACTCACTCCCTCCCCAAACCCTCAACCTCTCCACACTCACTCACTCCCTCCCTCCCCAAACCTTCCACCTCTCCACACTCACTCACTCCCTCCCTCCCCAAACCCTCAACCTCTCCACACTCACTCACTCCCTCCCTCCCCAAACCTTCCACCTCTCCACACTCACTCACTCACTCCCTCCCCAAACCCTCAACCTCTCCACACTCACTCACTCCCTCCCTCCCCAAACCCTCAACCTCTCCACACTCACTCACTCCCTCCCCAAACCCTCAACCTCTCCACACTCACTCACTCCCTCCCCAAACCCTCAACCTCTCCACACTCACTCACTCCCTCCCTCCCCAAACCTTCCACCTCTCCACACTCACTCACTCACCTCCTCCCCAAACCCTCAACCTCTCCACACTCACTCACTCCCTCCCTCCCCAAACCTTCCACCTCTCCACACTCACTCACTCACTCACTCCCTCCCCAAACCCTCAACCTCTCCACACTCACTCACTCCCTCCCTCCCCAAACCTTTCCACCTCTCCACACTCACTCACTCACTCCCTCCCCAAACCCTCAACCTCTCCACACTCACTCCCTCCCTCCCCAAACCCTCCACCTCTCCACACTCCCTCCCTCCCTCCCCAAACCCTCAACCTCTCCACACTCACTCACTCACTCCCTCCCCCAAACCCTCAACCTCTCCACACTCACTCACTCACTCCCTCCCCAAACCCTCAACCTCTCCACACTCACTCACTCACTCCCTCCCCAAACCCTCAACCTCTCCACACTCACTCCCTCCCTCCCCAAACCCTCAACCTCTCCACACTCTCACTCCCTCCCTCCCCAAACCCTCAACCTCTCCACTCACTCTCTCCCTCCCTCCCCAAACCCTCAACCTCTCCACACTCACTCCCTCCCTCCCCAAAACCCTCAACCTCTCCACACTCACTCACTCCCTCCCTCCCCAAACCCTCAACCTCTCCACACTCACTCACTCCCTCCCTCCCCAAACCCTCAACCTCTCCACACTCACTCACTGCCTCCCTCCCCAAACCCTCAACCTCTCCACACTCACTCACTCCCTCCCCAAAACCTCCACCTCTCCACTCCCTCCCTCCCCCAAACCCCTCAACCTCTCCACACTCCCTCCCTCCCCTAAACCCTCCACCTCTCCACACTCACTCCCTCCCCTCCCTCCCCAAACCCTCAACGTCTCCACACTCACTCACTGCCTCCCCAAAACCTCCACCTCTCCACTCCCTCCCTCCCCAAACCCTCAACCTCTCCACACTCCCTCCCTCCCTAAACCCTCCCACCTCTCCACACTCACTCCCTCCCTCCCTCCCCAAACCCTCAACCTCTCCACACTCACTCCCTCCCCAAACCCTCAAACCTCTCCACACTCCCTCCCTCCCCAAACCCTCAACCTCTCCACACTCACTCCCTCCCTCCCCAAACCCTCAACCTCCTCCACACTTCACTCCCTCCCTCCCCAAACCCTCAACCTCTCCACACTCACTCCCTCCCTCCCCAAACCCTCAACCTCTCCACACTCACTCACTCCCTCCCCAAACCCTCAACCTCTCCACACTCCCCTCCCTCCCCAAACCCTCAACGTCTCCACACTCACTCACTGCCTCCCCAAAACCTCCACCTCTCCACTCCCCTCCCCTCCCCAAACCCTCCACCTCTCCACACTCCCTCCCTCCCTCCCCCAAACCCCTCAACCTCTACACACTCCCTCCCTCCCTCCCCCAAACCCCTCAACCTCTCCACACTCACTCCCTCCCTCCGCAAACCCTCAACCTCTCCTCACTATCTCCCTCCCTCCCTCCCCAAACCCTCAAACCTCTCCTCACTCTCCTCCCTCCCTCCCCAAACCCTCCACCTCTCCACTCACTCCCTCCCCTCCCCCAAACCCTCAACCTCTCCAAACCCTCAACCTCTCCACACTCACTCCCCTCCCTCCGCAAACCCTCAACCTCTACACACTCTCCCTCCCTCCCTCCCCAAACCCTCAACCTCTCCACACTCACTCCCTCCCTCCGCAAACCCTCAACCTCTCCTCACTATCTCCCTCCCTCCCTCCCCAAACCCTCAACCTCTCCTCACTCTCTCCCCTCCCTCCCCAAACCCTCCACCTCTCCACTCACTCCCTCCCTCCCCAAACCCTCAACCTCCTCCAAACCCTCAACCTCTCCTCACTCACTCCCTCCCTCCCCAAACCCTCAACCTCTTCACACTCACTCCCTCCCTCCCCAAACCTTCAACCTCTCCACACTCACTCCCTCCCTCCCTCCCCAAACCCTCAACCTCTCCACACTCACTCCCTCCCTCCCCAAACCCTCAACCTCTCCACCCTCCCTCCCTCCCTCCCTCCCCAAACCCTCAACCTCTTCACACTCACTCTCTCCCTCCCTCCCCAAACCCTCAACCTCTTCACACTCACTCCCTCCCTCCCCAAACCCTCAACCTCTTCACACTCACTCCCTCCCTCCCCAAACCTTCAACCTCTCCACACTCACTCCCTCCCTCCCTCCCCAAACCCTCAACCTCTCCACACTCACTCCCTCCCTCCCCAAACCCTCAACCTCTCCACACTCACTCCCTCCCTCCCCAAACCCTCAACCTCTCCACACTCACCTCCCTCCCTCCCTCCCTCCCCAAACCCTCAACCTCTCCACACTCACATCCCTCCCTCCGCAAACCCTCAACCTCTCCTCACTCACTCCCTCCCTCCCCAAACCCCTCAACCTCTTCACACTCACTCCCTCCCTCCCTCCCCAAACCCTCAACCTCTCCACACTCACTGCCCTCCCTCCCCAAACCCTCAACCTCTCCACACTCACTCCCTCCCTCCCCAAACCCTCAACCTCTCCACCCCTCCCTCCCTCCCTCCCCAAACCCTCAACCTCTTCACACTCACTCTCTCCCTCCCTCCCCAAACCCTCAACCTCTTCACACTCACTCTCTCCCTCCCTCCCTCCCTCCCCCAAACCCTCAACCTCTTCACACTCACTCTCTCCCTCCCTCCCCAAACCCTCCACTTCTCCACACTCACTCCCTCCCTCCCTCCCCAAAACCCTCAACCTCTCCACACTCACTCACTCCCTCCCTCCCCAAACCCTCAACCTCTTCACACTCACTCCCTCCCTCCCCAAACCCTCCACTTCTCCACACTCCCTCCCTCCCCAAACCCTCCACACTCCCTCCCTCCCCAAACCCCTCCACACTCCCTCCCTCCCCAAACCCTCCACACACCCTCCCTCCCCAAACCCTCCACACTCCCTCCCCCCCCCAAACCCTCCACACACTTACTGGCTATGGTCATCAGCTTCCCGAACATGGCAGTGCTGTTGGCTTCCGACTGCAATGGGAAAAACGCATGTGTTAAAACTCCACACGAGTATTAACTACACACAAAATGGACGCTCCAAACACACATTCTGAAGTGAGGTCTTAGCCTGACTGACATACAAACAAGGCCCTTGCCACATGAGACGTAATTTATGCAATGGGAAAACGGGGGGGGAGTGGGCGTAATTTAGCTTACCACGGGCAGTTTGTGCAGGTCCAGCAGTTCTCGGACCAGACTCCTCAACATGTTCTGACACTTCCACATCTCGTTCAGTGCTCTGAGGAACAGGTAGAGAAAGAAATAACAGGAGCACATCAGCCATACGTTAGTATCCCTCTATCTCTCTCTATATACACAATACAAAGTCACATGATATGTGGGGGGGGGGGGGGGGGGGGGGGGGGGGGGACAAAGGTCAGGACTCACTTGATAGCATTGGGGTCCAGGCAGGCATACAGGTAGTACAGACACTTCATCTTCTCCTCTGTGTCAAGGCTGTGAGGGACCATGTACTGTGCAAAGATCTTCTCTACTAGCAGCCTGTCACACAGAGTCAGGAACATTACGCATTTACACTCAAATATTTAACCAACCAGGTGCACAGCTGAAGGGTCTGGACAGAGCCAAGTGCTGACCGTTGAGTTGAGGTACAGGTGTTATCGGTTCAGGTTCCCAGTTATAGCACAGCACTCACTCACTTGTTAGCGGTATTAGGGGTGGTATGGACCAGTGCAGCGCACCAGACTCACTTGTCATCGATGCTGTTCTGATAGTAGATGTGCAGCAGCTTGTCTTTGATCCAGCTGATCTTCTGGGCCGACTCCTTGCCGGCTTCGTGGTGGAGACAGTACTTCTTAAAGAGCTGGGCCAGGCCCATCATGGCCTCCTTTCGTACTCGCCACTGTGTGCAAGCACACGCGTGTAATTAAATAAGCTCAGACTCTGTGTACCGTGTACATGTACGGCGGTGCCCTTAGCTGGCTCACCCTCTTGTCCAGCGTCCTCTCTCTGACGAAGCCCAGCAGCTGGTCGTTCACACAGATTCAAGTCCTTCTTCCCAGCATTGATGATGGTGACGATGACATCATGGCGAATGGCCTCCTCTGGGTCATGTGACCGCACTTTGAGGAAGTCTGACAGACAAACACAGAAGCACAGGTAAAATATTCGCACACTATCCTTTGTCAAGAGCTGGTACTGTTGAATGTAGACACAAACACTAAACAACACGGTTACAGCCATTTCCTGTCCCCACACAGTATACACTAGTGTTGTCACGATACCAAAATTTTGACTTCGATACCGATACCAGGTTTAGTATCATGATACTCGATACTGAAACGGTACTTGAAACTGAAACGATACTGATTCGATACACGGTACCCTCTACTGAAATGACCTTAACCCTATTTACTTTGGCCCTTCAGAGGCAATTTCCTCCTCGTTTCTACTAGTTTTATTTAAATGTCAATATCTAAAAAAATATTCCCTGCACATCCATGGTTTTAAGTTCGAACTGAAGAAGAAGCTGTATCATTCAGAAATTTGCTACAGAATACATTTATTTCAGAATAGTCACATACAGTACAGTGTTTCCCCCTAGATTTTTTTTCAGGCCGGGTGGTAGGCCCCTCGAAACTACCAGTGTTGTTGCGCGTACACGGTGTCATCAAACGCGCGTGTGGGGCCGAGGTAGTATCATCGCGCAGGTCGGGGGTACGGAGAGTCGTCGCACACATGGGGAGGGTGTTGGTAACAAAGTGGTGCATTTCTCCATTCTGAGCTAAAATAACATTTGCTCACAAAGGCGTATGGTAAATAAATATTAGTTATTTATAATATTAATAAACTTAAAACAGAACTTATATACAATAAACCCCCCTTAGCTTCACAAATGATATTCAGAACTATACAACTTAAACCCAGGACAAGGAGTTTGTTTCTACCGGTTTTTAAGGACTGTTTCTGGATCAGCTATCTTTGCAGCACTGTAGAGCTGCTTTTGAGACTCCTCCATAGTGCTGATCCATAATCAGTCCTTAAAAAACAGGCAGAATCAAACTCCTGCCTCTGCAGTATTAGCTTTTACTCTACACTAAAATGTAAGAGTTCTGGTCAGATAGCGAAACGGACGAAAGTGCGCCATTTTGCGTAGAGGCGGAAACTATAATTACACCCTCATAATATCAGCGCTGCCATAGAAAATTTAATTAGGCCTAACGGGAAACCGAAGCTGTTTTGGCAAGGGTTTTTCCAGATGCTATTTTGATCATTTCAGCATTCTGCGGTAAGGGAAATATTGCAGCTACATAAAAGAAAAAGAAAAAAAAGATTATATTAAAAAAAAGAATAATATAAATTTTTTTTTAAGTACCGAACGTCGGAAAATTCTAATACCGAACCGTTTTTTTTTTTTTTTAAGTATCGAAAAAGTACCGACGTTTCGGTGTACCGTGCAACACTAGTATACACACACACACACTGCACCTCTGCTTGATTGGAATAAGAGCCATCCCAAGTCACCTGTGAGGTCTTTGGCCAGGTCAGGGTGGTTCATCAGGCAGTGGCTGGCAAACTTCACACACTCCAGTCTCACAGGCACGTGGATATCATTGAACCTGAGGGGACAAAATGCACCACATTGCAGCACCAGAGGCCAAATGCATTTAATTTCATATTACATATTGCAGATGAGATTCATTACAGTTAAGTGGGCTGCCGAAATGTGAACCACAGACGTAATGATGTTTCTGAAGCAGCGAGGGGTAAAAGGGAGTGAATGCATGCTGTCAGACGGGGGCGTGGCCACACACCTTCCCAGGAAGCACTGCCAGAGGGGCCGGTTGTGACTGGCCAGCTCCGAGTCCTTCACCCCAAACAGCTTGGCCAGCAACCGCACCACCCGCCAGCCGCTCCTCACCGTCATTGCTCTGAAAAACAGAGGGCAAGGTAAGAAACACGGTCAAACCTCACACACACACCACACAAGCGCACGCGCGCACGCACGCACGCAACGCACGCACGCACACACACACAGAGCAAGGTACCACACACAGTGAACCTCACACACACACACACACACAGAGCAAGGTACCACACACAGTGAACCTCACACACACACACACACACACACACACACACACACACACACACCACACACACACACAGAGCAAGGTACCACACACAGTGAACCTCACACACACACACACACACACACACACACACACACACACACACAGCAAGGTACCACACAGTGAACCTCACACACACACCACACACACACACACACACACACACACACACACACACACACACACACACACACAGCAAAGTAAGACACACAGTGAACCTCTCACACACAGAGACACACACACACACACACACACAGTGAACCTCACACACACACAACACACACGACACACTGCGGAAAGCGATATAAATGTGATGCGAGGACAGAGCTGCGGCACCTTGAGCTTGAACTCCAGCTGGGGCATAACAGACAGCAGGAGCAGGGGTCGATGGCGAACAGCCTCTGGATCAGGTCGAAGACGTGCTCCGACAGGTCACTCACGGACGACTTGCCCAAGACCAGCACCTGGTTGAAAAACTGGAGAGCGAGGAGCGAGAGCGAGAGCGAGAGAGAGAGAGAGAAGAGAGAGAGAGGAGCATACTATTCAGACATGCAGCTCTACTGGTATATGCAGAAATGGGAATTCCTATTATTGGGGGGGTGGGGGGGGACTGTAGGATTAATATTTGCGCACGCAACGCACGCACGTAAGTAATACCTGCTATGGGGGAGGGTGGGGGCTGTAGGATTAATGCATAAAAACCAGCGACTCTCCCCAAAGCAGTAAAACTGTCGACACTCAAGGAACTAACTCTACCTGAAATTAAACTGTCATTCAAGACTGATTTAATAATTGTAAGTAGCTCTGGACAAGAGCGTCAGCGAAATGCCTAAAATGTAAAATGTAAAAATGTACTTACGTTGGCGATACACGTCTCAATGGTTTGCACGGTTCTCTTCAGGAGCACCTTGGCGAGATCATACGCGTGCCTATTCAAATTCTGCAAAGGTGAGAGAGCTCAATTAGATTTATTAGACGTTACAACGGGGACGTTTTTTGTGAATTGCTTGTGCGGGCTAATCTTTCTGTTTTACACAGCCCCTGGACATAGGCGCGGGAAGATGTTGTGAAAAGGGTGCTGAAAATCACAATGACAAATCGCTTGCTATAACGCAACGGAGATTTTAAGTTGTTTTGTATCATTGATACAGAACTATTTCCCTGTATTTATATACACCTTTGGTAGACTATTAAATGTATTGCATACAGATTTCATATATTGTAGCAATCGTTCAGAGAGGGTGCTGCAGCACCCTCAGCACCCCTACTTCCAGCGCCTATGCCTCTGGATAACCATGGGAGATTGATAAAAGATGAAACTTCATCGTACCGATAAGCGATAAATAAATCTACAGACATCAGTTTATACAGACTGAATTAGACAGATAAAGTTTAGGCCAGTGTGAGGGTGAGCCAAACAGCCCGGGGAACATATTGAGACGCACGGGCACACCTTGTGGGCAGGTATGAGATTGATCAGGATGGAGTCGAGCAGCTCCTGCGTCACGCCGTCTCCCTCCGTGATGATGGAGCTCATGAGGTCCAGCATGTGCATCTGAACCTTCTGGTTGTGGCTATTACTGAAGCACAGAGAGATGCATTGTGGGTAGGGCACGCAGCAACAACGTTATGCCGTGTCAAATATCGCCATGGAAACCGGGGCCCGTATGCATAAAGGCTCTCAAGAGTAAGAGGGCTGATAATGGATCAGTTTTGAATTTTAGCTGATAATGGATGAGCTTGAAAGGCCCGTCCCATCACTACAAGAACCTCCACCCAGTTGGGAGAGCGCCCGACTAGCAGGTGCGTTCCCAGAAAAGCGCGTAGCCGGCTGGCGCTTCTTTAAGCCCTGCAGCCCACAGGCACGGACGAACAGGACCGTCGCTGGTTACGCGGCCCGGCACAGGCAGACCAGTCACCCGAGGAGAACAGACACCCTCTCCCCTGGGAACACCACGGCCCATTACGCATGGCCATACAGGCCTGCACCCCACAGGCAGGGCCCAACGGTGCCGTCGCTGCCTGGTTATACGGCCGGCACAGGTAGAGCGCAGTCACCCCTGTCATACAGGTCTGCAGCCCACAGAAAGCACTGGCACAGGCCGTAATGGCGTCTGCACTGAGAACAGGAGCTTTATTAGCTGGACACAACCAGTGAGCCTGAGAAACGGAATTATGAATAAGAAAGGTTTAAATCACAGAGGCGATGACATTTAACTTCTCACATCTTGCAGGTTCAGTACAAAAAAAAACAAAAAAACAAAAACCACTGGTGAAAGGAAGAGGGAGAATCTCACTTGATGACAGAGAAGAGTGTCTTGAAGAGCTGGATGAAAATTTCGTTGCAGTCCTCCAGCTCAAAGCAGATGTTGTAGGACTTGACCCAGGCCAAGTTCTGTACAGTAGAAATGAGGGTCATGTCAAATAGGATATAGAGTGTATTACAACTATCGAGTTCACTCCTGCAGATTTCTGCTTTCTGATGGCGTTGCATCCCAGACTAATATGGGCTTGCAATAATCAATATAATTTTTTTCATATTCAAAAACTGGCAAAAACTATGGATGCCAAAAGACACAATCCCAGTGTTTCCCCTAGATTTTTTTTCAGGCCGGGCGGTGAAAGTGCGCCATTTTGCGTAGAGGCGGAAACTATAATTACACCATCATAATATCAGCACTGCCATTGAAAATTTTAATTAGGCCTAACGGGAAACCGAAGCTGTTTTGGCAAGGGTTTTTCCAGATGCTATTTTGATCATTCCCGCATTCTGCGGTAAGGGAAATATTGCAGCTACATAAAAATATAAATAAAAAGATTATATATATATAAATTTTTTTTTATTTTTATTTTTTCATTAAAATTATTTATTTTCCCTCTTGTCGCGGCACGTGAGTTTGGCCGGGCGGGCCGCCTGGCCAAGATAATGGTAGGGGAAACACTGCAATCCCATTGGTATAACCAGCGTTTTTATTGCAATTGTTTTTTTAACTTTTACCACCTAGTACCTAATGTAGGTTACATGAATGAACATATAAAGTTACCTACCACAGACTACTGTATTTTCATAACAAAATAACACAACAGCAATAGAGAAAAAAATGTCAGTGCCAAATATCTAAGCAATAACAATAGAAGGCCTATGAAGAAATACAGTCGAAAACATACAAATACACTTCTGTTACACCACATTCCCAAGAGACATCTTTTTCCAAGAGGTTTGGCAGTGCATTAATGGCACACAGTCGCAATCCTTTTCTTATGGAGCTTTACAGCATGAAAGGAGAGTCAGGCCTGTTTTTCCAGAGGTTGTTGTCGACTCGGGTTTATTTTTAGGAATGCCCCGATCGCTCGGCGAGGGATCGCTACGGGATTCCATCTGCACATCTCTGCACAGCCGAGTCCTAGAGCGACAGCAGCACCAATCCCCAATCTGGGGCGCCTGGCAGGTCCCGAGAGACGCTTTCAATACTTTTTAAATGACAGATTTAATTCTAAACGCTTTAGTCATTCATTATATTATACATTAATTGCTTTTCAACATTTTATAACTACTCCTATTCCCATGAGCGAATTATAATCTACCAATGAGGGCACACGTGTCAGTGCACATACGTGTACACACACACACACACACACACACACACACACACACACACCGCCCCTGTTTTTTTTTTTGTTCTTTTAAAGTTAAAAGACTTATTCAACACTTTGCATGAATCCAGAGAGCCAAACCTGTTCTCAGTACTCAGGTTACTGATGTACCCCCTTTCCACCGTAGAGCTAGAACCAGACTATATATCCATGACTGGGTGGGGTCCCTTACACTTTACTGGCCGTATGAAAATAAGAGCAAACTAAGCTGAGTGAACTCAGCCGCAAGCCCGTTGCTCGTTTGGACAGGAACTCTATGGTGGACAGAAGCCTGCGGCGGCCATTCCGGCTCACAGCTCTGAACTCACCTCCAGCAGGTAGAAGTATCTGTTAAACTGAGGGCTCTTTGTGTCCTCCAGGCCCTTCAGCTGCCTGGTGATGAATAAGAAGATGTCCTGGGGGGAGAGAGGAGAGGATGATGGGAGGGTAGGCGCCGAGGGAAACGGCTCAGTCGCAAATCGGGTGGTTGAAAACACAAATGCGGAGAGGCAGGGTTTGCTCAATGGAGGCCGCGAAAACGCTTTAGAGAGCAGACGACGGCGGCTTTTAATGTTTGCGGCGCGGGAATATTTACTGTTGATGCTGCAGGCAGCTTTCACTCACTCATGCAAATGCCTTGAAGATCATTGTCAGAACAGAGGAGCTTCACATGCACACAGACATCCAGCCATTTAGAGCGCACTGCGTTCCACATTATGAAGGACGTGTCAGGGTGCTAACGTGTGAATGCAGGTGGAGTGGGCCTCCCGGACATTGAGGTTGTAGAGGTGTAGGGATTGTATGGTCCTGCTTGGGGTACATGCACCCTGCGCTTTTAAGTGGCTGAGGTATATTATTCTTTTGGTTTTGGGTGCGTACCTTGAGCTTGTCGTGGGAGGTGTACGGCGCCTCGGGGGCGTAGATGCGGAAGATGTCCGCCAGGCAGCAGGCCACCAGCAGGCGCACGTCCTTGTTGGGGTTGCGCAGGAAGAACTCGGAGGCCAGGTGCAGCGCCAGCGCCAGGTACTGCTGTTTCTCGTCCTCCGAGTCCTGGTCCATGTCCATGTAGGTCTTCACCACCATCTAGGAGAAGAGAGAAGAGGAGAGGAGAAGAGAGGAGGGGAGAGAAGAGAAGAGAGGAGGATAAACTCTTCAGGAAGAGAGACAAGCTGTGGACAAAAATACACTGGCAGCACCACAACTCCCAGCCACAGAGTTAATTTACCAGACCTAAACATTCATGTATGGAAGCAGAGTTGTTGCGCCAGGTTTTATAACCCAGAATGGCTCACTGTTAGGGTTGCAAATGGGTGGAAAATTTCTGGAAATTTAAGCTCAGGAATTTTGACCGATTTTTGACTTCCCCATTCATTTAGACCATAGACATTAACTAAAACTTACTTTTAAACAATTTTTAGTGATTACATCTTACCATCAATTTCCTGGATTTTTCAATATAACAAAATATGTTGTTTTTCTGGACCAGCTTCGAGTATATTTTACGTTTTAGTATTTTTTTGTGAATATACCAGCGCTGGCACTGTTTAAAAACTTGACATCCCATAATTCCCTCCAGACGGTTCAATGAAGTAAAATGACCAAATTAGCAAGGTGGTATGCACTGCCAAAAATGTCCAGATGATGACATCTGATTGGTTGAGAACCGCCCGTTCGTCGCACTAATGGATATGTAGTCCATTAAAGTGAACTACAAACCGGATTTGGAACATGCAATATATGCTCTAGATCAGGGGTGTCCAATCTTACCCGAAAAGGGCCGGTGTGGGTGCAGGCTTTTGTTCTAGCCCAGCACTATGACACCTGATTCTACTTATCAAGGTCTTGATTGAAGAGCACGATTAGTTAATTAGTTGAAACAGGTGTTGTAGTGCTGGGCTAAAACAAAAACCTGCACCCACACCGGCCCTTTCCGGATAAGATTGGACACCCCTGCTCTAGATCCTGATACCACACAGGCTAATCCAGGAACGTTTCGGCTCATTCTATACATCAGATTTAAAGAAATTGTTGATAGTCTCTGAAGCCCGTTCTATCGGTCATAGGAAGTTTACTTCCGAAACCAAATTCCGCCCACGTCTGATGTACTCACTTGAGTACTCTATTACAAGTGCAGTGCATTCTTTTATCACATGCACAGATAATTCCTAGCATCTTGCACACTACTGCAGGGCTATTGAGGCCACACTACTGCATCTGAGCCAAAGGACTACATCCATTTTGAATCCATATTATGTTTTTTTTTGGGGGGGGGGGGTTAGAAAATACATTTCTTTTATTCAACATTCATGTTTTTTGTTCAATGAAAGGATCGATTAAAGTTCGACTCACAAATGTTTGCATGGATGTCTGCTTCTGACAACACAAAATGTTTATATTTATGTCTGCATATGACGAGGTAAATACAGCTAGTACAAATAAGGCTAACATTTCCAGTTTATTCCCGCTAATTCCCATATATTCCCGTTAATTCCCATGGAAAGTTTCCACCTTTGAATATTCCCGGAATTTTGCAACCCTAGTCAACGTTACAGCTTTCAATTTTTAAATGGGACCCCATTTTGGTCTGAGGACACTGATAGAGTCCTACACTGGTAACTGCATCACTAAAGAAGCTTAGTAACTGCACCAAGCAGCAGGAACGTGCATAGTGACAAAACAGATGGTGCTGAAGACACCATTGACTGCACTGTAAAATGAATGAGGCCATAAACCCATGAAAAATCACCCGTCAACGTGGAAGGCGAGTAAGGCCCATACTTTCTGTTCAGTATGCGTTACGGCAGATAAATCGCGTCCCACCTGTCACAGCGGTTGAAGGCGACACACGTGACGACGGGAAGTAACGGCGGAATTGCTTGAGGCGTGGTGACACCACGCATGCTTTTGAACGTCACTCACAATGTTGACGCTGCTCTACAAAGTTAAGCAAGCATAGCAATATTCAATATATACATGGGTCAAACACCGATAAAAGGGCCCGATGAGCACGGCAACTACATCAGTAAAGACCTGATATGATTTCATTGTGTAATTTATATCAGACATGGAGGTACAGTGCATCCGGAAAGTATTCACAGCGCTTCACTTTTTTCCACATTTTGTTCTGTTACAGCCTTATTCCAAAATTGATTAAATTCATTTTTTCCCTCAAACTTCTACACACAACACCCCATAATGACAATGTGAAAAAAGTTTTTTTGAGATTTTTGCAAATTAATAAAAATAAAAAAACTAAAATTTCTCATTTACATAAGTATTCATACCCTTTGCTTTAACGTATTTTTTAAAGTATCATATTTCATATTTGGTCGCATATCCTTTACATGCTGTTACTTCCTGAAGTCTGTGACCATCAACATCAAAAAACTGTCGATATCTTATTTTCAGGTACTGTTACAAGCGATACTATAACCTCTCTGTATTTGAATGGATCTCTATGGAAATTGGGGGGTGAGACTAGATTCAGCTGTAAATTACACTGGTACAGTATGGAACACATGGCTGGCTAAATGGCTGTAAGTTATCAAGGGTCTGAGCTATCAAACGAGCCCCAAACCATCACTCTGTTGCCAGATATGGAGTAGATGTGGATGGATCACTTTAAGGGTTGTTTCTCCTGACTTTTTTCCCCATAGAGTTCTATAGGAAAATGAGTCCGGAGAAATAACCCTTGCAGTGATCCATCCACATCTACTCCATATCTGGCAACAGAGTGATGGTTTGGGGCTCGTTTGATAGCTCAGACCCTTGATAACTTACAGCCATTTAGCCAGCCATGTGTTCCAGACTGTAACAGTGTAATTTACAGCTGAATCTAGTCTCACCCCCCAATTTCCATAGAGATCCATTCAAATGCAGAGAGGTTATAGTATCGCTTGTAACAGTACCTGAAAATAAGATATCGACAGTTTTTTGATGTTGATGGTCACAGACTTCAGGAAGTAACAGCATGTAAAGGATATGCGACCAAATATGAAATATGATACTTTAAAAATACGTTAAAGCAAAGGGTATGAATACTTATGTAAATGAGAAATTTTATTTTTTTTATTTTTAATAAATTTGCAAAAATCTCAAAAAAACTTTTTTCACATTGTCATTATGGGGTGTTGTGTAGAATTTTGAGGGAAAAAATTAATTTAATCAATTTTGGAATAAGGCTGTAACAGAACAAAATGTGGAAAAAGTGAAGCGCTGTGAATACTTTCCGGATGCACTGTATACGGTCTATCCACATGGTTGGTAAAGCAGTCACTATTTTGGCATTGTATGCCAGTATAATGAATCACTAGTTCCTCCCTTTAATGCACATCAGCATTTGCATTTTTCCCCATCAATGCAGAAGACCTTGTTCTTGAACTTGAGTTTGAGCTAGAGTCTGTCAGCTGCAATCCGTTCTCCCATGGCCAACTGAGATTAGGCAAAGCAGAGACAGCCACATGGGAGAAAGCCAGCACTCTCACTCACTCACTCACTCACTCACTCACTCACTCACACACACACACACACACAGAGAGCATGTGTCACAATAAAACCCAAGAAAACAGTTGGAAGACAAATTCATATTTCAAATCTAAATATGCCCCTCGTACTGTTGTTGCCATCCGTTTCAGATTGGCTTCGATGGGAAACGCCGCAGTGTCCACTAAACCCAAAGAACTTTAGGACCCAGGAGAGCAGCGGCAATCCGTGCTAATGTATCGGCCTGAAGTGTGTCAGGAACAGAGCAGAGTGTGTCAGCCAATCAGCACACAGAGAGGGGGATGGGCAGCGATGAGAGCTTTCCCTCTCTCACACTACTCTCCACGCTGTGCAGGCAAAGAGGGTCACTCGCTGCTCAATGCCTCCAAACCTGCTGTGACCGACCGGCAGCCGCTTATAACGAAAACACCGCTAATATATACTTTCAGCCCACAATCCAACCCCATCAAAAACTTTAAGCCATTTTATATATATATATATATATTTTTTTTAAAAACTTTTTTTACATTTTCCCAATTTTTTTTTGTTTGAATGAACAAATCTCAATTGTCTTTTCTCCCAAATTCAAAAGCTGGATGGCGCACAGCCCATAGAGAAACAAAAAACGTACGAAAAAACAAAACAACAAAATTGAAAAAGAAAGCACACACGTCCAAGCGAAAGATCATTGTACACCACACCTGACAAAAAAAAAAAAAAAAAAGCTAAATGATTCAGATGAGCACAGACAGTGAAAGGAAGCCATCAAACAGGAAGACAAATAGCTGTATAACTGTAACAGTTACCACAAATTTGAGATCACTCCTGAATTAGGCAATGAAAATGTAACCAGGCCTGTGATGTCTGCACACACAGTACATGACCCATACACCAACAGAACTAGAGCCAGACCGACAGTGGATTTTTGGGTTCGATACCGATTCCAAAATTCAGAGGGGGATGAAATCTGATAACCGATATATAGCTGCCGATAATATATATATATTTTTAAAAAGGTTATGGATTTTTTTTTTTTTTTGCATGGATCCCTCAGGTTTGGTTATCAAAGAAAAAAAGAGAAAGTTGCACTGAAGGCGCAGGTGCAACTGACTTTATTGTCAAAATTTACATAAGAACATTTGCATCATTAAAACAAACAAAGTATTCCCAGAAGTAATGCAAGACATCACTTCTCTGCATTTCTCTATAGGCAACATTAAAACAAAGTATTCCAATAAATAAGAATGAGGTAAAGTGTTTTTTTGGCCAAACTATGTAATGACACTCAGTAGTATATGACATGACGTGCTGCTCAGTTCGTTTTCTGGTTATCGGCCAAAGCCAACGGCGATAACGATATATCTGTGATAGGCCAATATCTGCCGATAATGTCGGCCTTCCGACAAATCGGCCGGTCTCTAATCAGAACCTCCTGTATGTGAGTGACAGCCTACTGCTTACAATACCGGTCTATATCGCCGGAGGCCAAGAAACTGGGCTCGGAACCCGGGCTTCAATTCCCAGGTAGGACACTGCTGTTGTACCCTAGAGCAAGGTACTTAACCTGTATTGCTTCAATATACTGTATATCCAGCTGTATAAATGAATACTATGCATGAGGCAGTCTTTACACACGTCAGCCATACACAATGAGAAGCCATACGCCGCCATTATTTTACTGTCGCACTGGATACAGTCTGTCATTCAGTGTCACGAAGAGTGAGACAACTCTGCCCCAATTCCAGCGATATGCTTCACTAGTGAACTAATGGCCAGAAACATCTGCTGGCAAATCGTCGTCATGTATAGGCCGGGCAGGGCTCCAACTGACTTGCACAATAATGCAGCAAGCTCCCGCTTAGCCAACCTTAATGGCACCAGAGGGGAGGCGGATGCAAGAAGTTGGAAAAATAGTTAAACATTTGAATCAGCACGGCAGCTGACCCAATTTCACAATGTGAATATGCAAAAATGTATTCATTCAGCAAACCATTTTTTCTTGTTTTCACAGCGTGGTGAACATAGACAATCAGTCACGTACGGTGGGGGAATTCCAGCAGTCCTATAGTTTGCACCAGAGGTGTAAGTACGGACACACAGTTAACGCATACACTGCACTTGCGTAAAAGTTGCCACTGTGCCATGCTGTCAGTCGCCATTAAAAGTTAACATTTACGTGCGGGCATCAGACAATCCTCTAGGTCGTATATACGGGGGTTTACTGTACCGACTAGAACCTGTCATAAGTAAACAGACAGACTGCAGGAAACTAATCTAACAAAATGTAACTTCCCTTCCCAGAGACTCAAAAGAAAAAGTGTCTGGGGTCCAGACTAGCGGAAACCCAAACATGGCAGTTTACACTCACACACAATCAACTCAACTAAACCTCTTAACCCGACAAGCTACCCGAAAAAATTATGTAAAGGCCGAAAGTGTGACATACAAAAGATTACAAGTTTAGGCAGAGTCCTGGCACTGCTCCTGGAACGGCACAATGTGGAATGATCTTAAACTCCAAAGGAATTCCGGCGTTCCCAAACATCTCCCATCACTTCCTAACCCCATGATAACAAGGTGCAGACTATGACCTCGAATGAAGGATTCACCAGCGGACAGGTCTGCAGGAATTTAACTGCAAGCTGTACAGGAAGGGCAATCCCACATGAATTCTAACTGGCCACCAAGTCACAACCAGCAAAGAATCAGAACACGTTTCATGGGAGGATGTATAGTTCTTGACTAATATTCTAGGAGTAAATACGTTCTGCAGAAGAACGCACTTCAGCCATCAGTTTTGTGTCCACTGACCCAGGATCATCTTTGCCAGGGCATGACATTTACTTTTTCACCCACTGGCCAGAGTGGCTCGTGGATTCTAAAAATCACCAGCCATTTCCAACATTTTACCAGCCACATTTACCTTTTACAATATAACACAACATAGTTGGTTAGCTGGCAATGTGGCGGCGAGAGTAGAAAATCTTAAAAGCCAATCATTTTACCAGCATTTGGCTGGTGGCAGGTGTTCATTTCACACCTTGATCTTAGTTCTCTTTAGTCTTTACCCAAATCCCATTATGAAATAAGATCAAACTGATCCAGGGTCAGGGCTATAGGGTTGTTAACATAACAGTTTGTAGTCCCAACCCACAGAGCCCTCCATTAGTACAGGAGAGCACACACCAGGAAGTGCAACCAGTCCCTACTTCTCCTCACCCTGCAGTCCACCAGCTGGGCTGCACATGCACAGCACCCAAGGACTACATTTCCCACACACACCTAGCATGGGTGCAGGCAGACGGAGCTGGGAACACCCTGCCGAGTGCTGACTGAAACGCTCCCCGTCTTGGTGTGTCACTGGCACTAAGACAGGCAAGCTATTCAGAAGCCCATTTGGCCCTATGTTTAAAACGCTCAGAGAGCCAAGCCCAAATTGAGGGTTGAATCCATGTGCTGTGCAAGTTAGTCTCAGCATAATAGTGTGGGAATGGATGCTCTTTGCTCTAATACAGCACCAGACTTCCCGTCATTAAGAAGTAGGGAGGACAAGGTGTGCAGGAGCGGATTATGCGGTTTGTCTTTAAAATGTGTAGAGCTGCCGGACTCTACCCTGCCTTAACATCCGCCACTGGTGGCACAAAAAGCCAACCAGTCAGCTGCACGTAAAATGGAGCCAAGTCAGACTCCGACTTAAAAACTGAAAGGAACACTAATCATAATGCTAGAACGTCAAGCAAACCCTCTCCACATATAGTTTAATGCAATATTTGGGTTAAAACAAAGTTCAAAAATATGGTGCCCACACAAACCATAGCCCGTACAAACTAGCCTAGATTCAACAAGGCAATAAATCCACTAAAATAAAGGAAATAAATCGCAGACATTGACAGTTCAGAGGCTGAGCTTTGTGAATGGTAGACAAAGGACGTGTGTTGACTGAAAATTAACATAAACACAACACTACCTGAAATCAATATTACTATCAATGTTATCTGAATTTAACCAATGGCAAAACAGTGGCGAGTGTGGGTTTAGAACGCAAAAAAACATTCAGGTAACATAGGCATCAGAAATATGTTTTGGCCTGGATAAATAAAACATTACATCACATTACAGGCGTTTAGCAAACACTCTTATCCAGAGCGACTTACACAGCATTTGCATTTATACATAGTATCCATTTATGCAGCTGGATATATACTGAAGCAATGCAGGTGAAGTACCTTGCTCAAGGGTACAACGGCAGTGTCCTACCTGGGAATCGAACCTGCAACCTTTCGGTTACAAGCCCAGTTCCTTAACCATTATGCTACACTGTTATTAAACAGTGTAATTAAAGATTAAACTAATACCTGAACAGAATTATTGCTTCTGGAATCTTACCTTTAACCGTTTGACCACTTCATCATTGCTAATCTTCTCCGTAATCTCTTTAACCCCTGGCGGGTAAGTGACTTTACCATCCACCGGCCTCTGGAGCTGTGGGAACTCCATTCTCGCGCAAACGTAGCTGTGTCCACACGGTCCTCTACTGGCCTCTATGGGCGGGAAAACAAAAGTGCAGGAGGGTACATTACCGCACTTTTCCCCCAATTCAATCGGAAAGGTTTACTTTCTGCTCAAATGCCACATTTTTACATTGTGAACTACGTGTATGACAAACCCATCGATGACGCTAAAATCTCTTAGACCCAGACTTTCTCAAATCTCTCAGAAAGAGCCCCTTATAAAACCGCCCGTGCAGCAAACAGGCAAGCTAGTAATAGCAGGGCTAGCCACAGTCCGCATTCGCACATTCTTTCATTCCTTTAATTACTGTCGTGCCCGGTCAAATTATACGTTTTTACTATGAATGTAGGCAAAAATAATACCACATCGACAGTCCCATTACAGCTATGGGTATTTACTACCAAAGCACACATTCAGTACGTTACATTCAAGAAAATGGCACAGTAGTAAGAGGTGTTGCTCGCTAGCTACGGCCTAGGCTAAGCTTTACGTTAGGCCTCAAACTATTAAAGATAGCTTGCTAGCTCCAGACACATAAATACAAACAGACTAAAATCACGCGTCTAAATATTTTCACTGACGAGGGACCATCTTTTCGTAAAATACATTTTACCTATCAAAATAACCGTTTTCAAAGTACGTTACATCAGTTAAGTTTACTTCGCATATCCAAGACAATTTACTTGTCTGATTCAACAAACTTCGGTTGAGCAGTACTAATATCTCATTACTGTAGATCTACAAGCTAACGTTAGCTAGCTAGCAGAATTTTGTAGCGGCATCCTAAACCTACATTTTAGGCATAAACATGCCCGCGTGCAAGCCGTACAACACTCTTATAAAAATTACTATCCGACTAACTAGTTCAATTCGCATCACATTCACTACACCTGAAAAACGCCAGTCAGATATTATTTACCTCATTAATGTGCTGTTTTAGTGCATGAGTCAGGTTTAGATGAGGTTTTTAGTTTCGGCACAAAGATCCTTCTGATAGGCAGCCAGTGCAGTTCTCAGTGTCGCCTGGGAAAACAGAGATAGGGCGCCACCCTGCGTTTGAGTAGGGTATGACCACAGTATTGGTTGGAGGCGGGAGTCTGTAAAGACTACTGAAACTTGTTGGGGAGAAAGGGAAGGCCACTTTGTGCCGTAACGCTTATAGAAGTGGCGCACATACATTTGTGAATTTCGACAGGTGATACAGAGTAGCTAATACAACTGAATACCGCCAGGCTACCGAAGTATTCATTTAACTAAGGTTAATTTATTGAGAAATGAATTCCTATTACAATCATTGCTACCGGCTAGCAACATAAGTTATCACGCTAACGTTAGCTCTACCACTAGTTAGTTAGCTAGGTAACTTAGTATACAATGTAGCGAACTGTAAAAGTTTGTTAACGGACAGAAGCATGACCTTACATGGGGTATAAGTAATGCTAATACTTGTAACGTTAACCCTTGTATTATGTTTACATTTTATGATGCCATTTATGTTTGCGGTCAAATTGACCAACAAATGAATCCCAACAAATTAGGAAAATCATACAGTGTCAAGATGAAAAAATAAGGTTAACCCAATAACCCGTCTAAGAGACGTCAAACATCGAATCGGGTCAAATTGACCCGGAACATAATACGAGGGTTAAACAGTAAGAAAGATGTCATGTTAGCTGACGTTATATACCTACAATACTTCATGAGGTAATATCATCAAGTAGTGAGCTATCGATTTTGCTCATATTTGATGTACAGCTAAAGTTATATGATGCTACTGACAGTATTTACCAAAGATGCGGTTTCCATAGTAACTCAAATAAATGCTAGTTAAGTTGGATACCTCTACACTTCTGTTCTGAGCCTGTATTTTTAAACAACGTCTGCATGCTGAAGTGGGATTTGAGCAAAATCTAAACGTTATTACTTGCAACTGCGACTTGATCAAAGTCCTGGTGCGCCAAATGCCAATTAATGCAGGAGGTATCTCTTAGGCTGCTGTTCAATTTCCACTCGCTTGGTGTGCTGTGGCTTAGCGTGCAGGCTAACGTTAAGTTATATTGCTTTACCATGAAAAAAGTGGTTTGGCAGATCTTCAGAAGTTAATGGATTCCGGCTGGTTGGCTGGCCGCTGAAAAAGTGTCAACAGTGGACGAGCGCCGGCCGTGGGCCAACAACGGCGGGATGCCACGGAAAAAGAAAAGTGCCCAGAGTCCCGCCCGAGCTCCAGGGTTGTCCGCTGATCGCGGAGTCGGCTGGAACAGCGGTCCGTTCATGGCTGACCAAGCTATGGCGAGAAATGAAAGTAAAAACAGCGATAATGTGGGTCCTGGCAAGTCAACAAACGTACGATTTGCGGGAAAAGAAGAGATCGTGAATAAGATGCAGGAAATGTTCTCTCACTTGGACCCAGAAGTTATTTACCTTGTGCTGAACGAGTGTGATTTCCGAGGTAAATTGAATAAAAATGTAATGCGGCTACGTTAACTAACTTAATCGGCTAATACGAATACGCTTACTGGGTATGAACTAGTTTGTCAAATTATGGGATTGACTGCTTCCCGGAATATAACCGTGCTATGATGAGTACATTAGCATGCTAGCACATAGCTATCTGCAGTTTTCCTTCCATTGCATGTTTGGCACAATGTCTGTCTGGCTAACTCGCTTAGCTTAGCTAGCCAGCGTTGTATGTTTAATGTTTAGCGAAGCTAAGGCAAAGGCAGGGCCTGTATCTTGTTAGCGTTGCGAAATTCCTGCAACAGCTTTAATTGTAGTAGTTGCAAATTAAATATTTGAGCTTGTTGACAATAACTGATTGTGACTGTTGCAAAGTAGTTGTCTAACAAGCGGGTTACTGTTGCACCAAGTTTGGCCAGCTTCGCACGTTTTGTTTTTGTAGCCATCTAGTTGGCTAACTTGTTGCCACTGTTATATTGAGGACATGGCGGTCTTTCGACATTGCAGCCAGATCGCCAAAGCACTTCCACCAGAACATACTGTGTTACCGGTGTTATGTGTTGCCTCTACATAAAGGCATACGGAGGGAGGGAAACTCTTAATAACAATCTGTTCATTACAAGCCGATGGCTGTAGTCTGAAACGAACCTTTTATCTTTCCATAGAAAAACGGTTGCTGAGCTGAATAGCTGACAAAATACACCAGAGGCCTTGTTTACGTTTAGCTTTTGTGGGAATGTCATTCTTCTCCAAAACTGACATGTTTAGGCTACATGTTTCAAACAAGACCTTTAACTGATACCTACTTTAGCGCTAGGACAGGGGGCATGTATTCTAAAAAGGTGTACACAAATAATATTTTCTCAGTATAGCCTACGGTTGTGTTTTGACCAATGCATTTTATTATCTATGAGGCCGGTTTATTTTGTTCTGCACAGAATTACATTTTAATGAATGACACTGGCTTTCATTTTATGCCATATGCAAGTTAAATAATTATGTAGCCTAATCCTCAGTCCATTTTCTGTATCTTAATTTGGCCTATGTATGTCAAAATATTGGGAAATTGTTTACTAAGAACGATTTGAGACTGCACAGCGCAGGCTACAATATGAAATTTAAAACCGATCCAGATAGGTCTTGACATTTCTATATAGAGCAAGAGCACTGGCAAGAAGAACACGCCCTCCCTATTTTTGCATTTCCACATTAAAATAGTAACTTTAGGTATGCAACGTGTATATTTTTTTTGCTTGTTTTTAATAACCCGTCTGCTCCCTCTCAGTGGAGCATGCAATGGACTCTCTGCTAGAGCTCTCTGTGGCAGCTGAGGAAACAGCCCCAGAACCTGCTGCTCTCTCAGGGTTTGAGTTGGCGGCAGCTCTCCTGTACACCGAACCCCGGCAGGACGAGTCCAGCACGGCGGCGGCAGCCAACGGACCCCAGGTGCTGGGCGGCGAAAGAGAGGAAGGAGGGGACCCGGACTCGACGGGGAATCGCCTGACGGCGGAATTCGACATGCTCATCGACAGAGAGATGGAGACCCTCTCCACGCAGCCGCCGCTGTCTGGTGGTGCATTTACACCCCTCTCCCAAGAGGGGGAGAGCCGCCAGGCTCTGCCCGAGTTGCTCCAGTCCAGTGTGGGGCAGGAGCAAAGGCCTGGGCTGGGGCAGCAGGTTCAGACCGAGGGGGGCGGCGGGAGTTCTGGGACGCTCTCCCCGCTGAGTGGGCTGAGCTTCTCCGGACCCCCCCTTTTCCAAGAGCGGCCGGCGCTGTTGGATTTCAGCCACCTGGCCGCGGAGTCCGCGAGCAGGGTCCCCACGCTGGACCTGGGGGGCCACGGCCGCCCTTCCGCCTTCCAGGCCTACAGGAAGAGCCCCTGGTCCAGAGGGTCCGGGGGTCGGCAGGTCACGGCCTGTGGCGGTGGGGAAGTGGCGTTACCCGACCCTGGGATGGGGGCGTCGTTCGGGCAGAGCGTGGCGGGAAAGGCGCATCTGGCAACCCCGTCGCTGTTCTGGAACACGCAGGCTCCGGAGTTCCAGCCGCAGTCCCCAGGTCTGGCGTTCATCACGCCCGTGGTGTTGAATCCCACGCCTTGGGGCTCGCAACCCGTGCGTCACTGGTTCGCCCACGACCCCGCGCAGCAGGCGCCCCTGAAACCCGCCGCCACTATCCCCAGGTCCTGGGCCCTGCCGGCAGCCCCCAAACACCCGGCTCCCCTCAGGGGTGCCCCGTTGGAGGGGAAGGTGCTGGTGCTCTTGCGAGGGGCCCCAGGGTCAGGAAAATCCACCTTGGCCAGGTAACCTTAAACCTCAAACCTTTCTTAATATGGTTTGTCTCTGAGTAAGTTTAGATGCTAAGAAAGCAGTGTTTCTGAAACCAAGGTGTTGCGCCGTGTGGTCCTTTTATCCAGGAGCATCCTTATTCAGAACCCCGGTGGCGTGGTGCTAAGTTCAGATGAGTTCTTCAGCCGTGACGGCCATTACCGCTACAACCCAACTCTGCTAGGGGAGGCGCATGCGTGGAATCACTGCCGAGGTATAGTAAATCTTATCCTCATTATGGCGTCACATAGTCATGTGACCTTGGCGCATGTGGTTGGCTCTGTGTCCTTGTGCTATTATCATCCTTCACTTTGTCCAAATGAACATGTAGCATTTCAACCAATTGACACAAATGGGACACGCCATATTTCTTTTAGCAAAGAAAGAAATTTACCTTAACTGTCTGCCTGCCTAGCTACACTGTCATTGATGTGTAGTTGTAACATTCATGTTAATTGTCAATACTGTGTGAGGCCACGGTGTGTATACATATTTTGTTTTTTTGACTGCGTGTATAGGCCTAACAATTGTACATGAGCTGACTGTTGAAGTGTTGTCGTGCTGGCTGCCATTGGAGTTATTCCCTCTCTTTTTTTCTCATCAGCCAAGGAGGCTTTTGAAAAAAACTTGTCCCCCATCATCATTGACAACACTAACATGCAAGGTTGGGAGATGAAGCCGTACGTGGCTTTGGTGAGTGTCCCAAGCCTTTTGTGCTGTCAAGCTGCCTAAAATTGGCTTTGTTCCTTGCTGAAGTGTTTCATTTTACTTGCGTGTTATTTCGGACTCGGCACATCACAATAGAATAGAATACAATAACTTTTATTTTCCCGTTAGGGTACTTCAGTTGTAGTTTCCTGCAGTAAAAAAAGACATAGACAGTGGGGCAGACCCACAAACACAAACTTCAGCGGTTTTTGTTGTAATACTGTATGTCCCTGGCATCCACTTGCAGAATGTATCATTTAGAATCAAGATTAACTTTCTTTGTAAGTTGGCATTGCCGTTTACATGTGAAAGCTGGTCACAGAGTATACGTCGCGGGGTTTTTTTCACACTTTGTAGTCTGTGCTACATTACATGCTACTGTGATTCATGGCTGCTCACAGCGTGTTGTGAATTCCATAAGATTGCCAGCATACTGCACTATTCCACTGATGAAGCCTCTATGCCAAACCATTTGAATATTTAGCCTTAGTTGCTGGATTTTAAAGCTGATCATTTATTTTTGGAGTGATGACTGAAAAGACAGTATGAAGATCAGAACACACTTGAATGTTATCGAACGGGGTTTAAATGCACGCGTGGCGTCTGTGTGTATTGGCTATTTTACAGGCAAAGCAGCACAGCTACAAGGTGATGTTTCGTGAACCAGACACGTGGTGGAAATTCAAGCCCAGAGAACTTGAAAGGTCAGAATCTTAACTCCAGATTTATGTTTTCCCTGCCTGCTATTTTTATTGTTACCCCGGTTTGGCACTCTGTATTTTTAAATTTCGGCTCTAAGTTGTGTCATTACGGCTGCCATATGAGAGGTCAGTAATTTGTTGCAGATGCCGATTTTGGTGTCTCTCAAGCAGATCTGTGCTCATTGGTGATTGTCAGGTTAAGACGCATTCAAGCGTCCTGCTGTTTTGTAATGAACCTTCAGTCACGTTTCTGAATCTGACGGTAACTCCTATACTGTCCCCCTAGACGCACCAAGCATGGGGTGTCAAAGGACAAGATCAAGCGCATGCTGGAGCACTATGAGCGGCACGTCTCAGTCGACTCAGTTATGCGTTCGTTCCACAAGCGTTCAGAGCTGAGCAACAGCAACAGCATGACCCACCCCCTGCCAGAGACCAGCCTATCACAGTGAGTCTGCAACAAGCCCCTCCCTCGCCTTTCTCCTCCCCTTTACTCCCTTATAACCTTCAAAGGCTGCCCTGGGCTGTTCTGAGAAATCGTTGCTACATTGCAGGATACAGTGTAGTTATTGTTCAACAGGCTTATCTGTTTGCAACTTAAACCCCCTTTTCCTGGAAAAAGTCAGTACATGTTTGAAAGCAAACTCATGAAAATATGTAGCTTTTCGTAGCATACACGCAAAAAGGCATATTTTTCGTGGGGAAATATTCCCTGTGTTTTCCTACTACAGGATAATCCCTGGTGCCCTTTAATTATAAAACGTATCCAATGTGCAAGTATGGAAAGAGATATTTTGGGATGAGCGTTTTCAGCAGATTTGTAAAGAAAGTGTTTTTACACTACAGCGCTATCGTGTTCCCAGCGCTGAGCTGCTACATGTTGGCTGTAGCTCTGCAGCAGTGGGTTTTAATAAACGGATGTATCTGTCATATTTACGGGCTGAGGGAAACGCTTCTGTTCTTCTGTGTTCTGTTCACACAGGCCTTCGCCGTCCGAGGCGAAGCCCGACCTGGTGGAGGAGCCCCATTTGAGTCTGGGTTCGGCCCAGGGCTACGCCCACACCTACGGCCACGCCCCGCTGTTCTCCTCCCTCCCGGACGTGTCGTCGGTGGGAAGGGGCTCGGCCAGAGAGGGGAGCCTGGGTGCCGGGAGCAGCAGCGGGAGCAGCAGCAGGGACAGCAGCCTGCAGGGCTCCAGCGTCTCGCTCCCCTCGCACGAGCACGTTACGCAGGCGGGCGGGGCCGAGCCGCTGGACAGCAGCGCACTAGACTGGGAGCTGGACACTCTTCCCACGTCCGAGTATAAAGGCCAGGCTCCCTGGGAGAGGGCCCCAGAATTCAGCTGGCAGAACCGGGACCATGAGGGTGAACAGCCCGTGGCCTTCTCAGAGTCCATCAGCCAGCGGGTGAGGCGCGGCAGAACGCGTCCCAGGCAGAACGAGGCCGACAACGAGGACGAGGCCGAGCAGTCGAGCGGTAGCGATGCCCTCACGGGAAACGCCAGTCGGGGCGAGAGGGAGGAGGAAGCTGGCAATTTTAGGACACTCGGCTGCAACCCCGTGAGGCCTGAGCTGTTGGACTTTGTCGGGGATTGGCCTTCGGAAGGGATGGAGCAGCGGGAGCAGAGGTTGAGGGCTGGGCGGGGGAAGGGCACACAGCAGGATGGTAAAGGCTCAGCAGAGCAGGACGGAAACCAGAGAGCCAAAATGGCGGAAGGTGCTGAAAAAAATAAGACTGAGTTCCAGAAACTACTGGACCTGTTACAAATCGGCACCAGTTCGTCACAGAAACAAAGCAGCCCGACTGCCAGCTCTCCTATAGATTTTGTGCTACACTCTAGCTCTGAAGACCTCAGGAAAGACCCTGAATTTTGCTACCATGGGACCCAAAGCCCTATGCCATCCGGCAGGGAAGGGTTGGATCAGAAGGCAGGGAGGGACACCATGCCAGAACTACTGGACTGCGTTGCAGACTGGACACTATCTGACATCACACCCGTCAGGGACACCCCGCAGAGCCTAGCAACAGAGACTCCTCCTCCCCCTCCTCCTGCCCAAACCAACATCTTCACCCCAGACAGAGAACAGCAGAAGAGAGACCAAGAGGATTGGGAGAGCTCCCCTACGTGCAGAAGAGACCAAGGGCCCGCCGAGCAGAAGGCTGCGACACCGGGAGGTGCTGGCGGGGCAGAGGCTCCAGGGGGCGCTGTTGCGGCGCCGGTGTCAGGGGGCAGTCATGAGCGGAGGCTCAGGCAGAGCCGGAGATCAGGGAAGCAGTGCAAGCTGGCCCTCACCTTCACTAGCCCCACGTCCCCCAGACCCCCGGAATCACCGCAAGCACTGCCCCACCCTGCCACCGTCACCCCGGAGCCTCGCCATGGCAGCCGTTCCGCACAGACCGACCCGCGCGACTTCGCCCTGCTCTGGAGGCTGGACCAACAGCGGCGGGAGGACGCGGCCGCCCATCACCCCGAAGCGAGGGTGCTCGGCGCGAACTGCGCCCGTTTCCAGCCTGGGCCGACTGGCACGCCGGAGCCTCCCGTCCACCAGGAGGTGCCGTACCGGGTGATGCACGACAAGGGGACCCAGGTGGAGGAGGACGAGCTAAGATGCGGGAACGGCAGCGACGTCCAGGACCTGCAGATCCTCAGCCGCCACTTTAGGCTGGTGTCCTACGACACTCTGGAGGACCTGTACGACAAGTGCCACCAGGACATCCAGTGGACCACCAACCTGCTGCTGGACTCCGGAGAGGAGCTGTTCAGGGACGACGGCGACCACCACCTCCAGAGTGAGGAGGAGCAGGCTGGCGAGGAGCATCCAGCCCAGGGGAGAGGACTGGATTCAAAGGCACATTCAGCCAAAGTCTGCGTGGAGAGGGAACCTCCCATCGTCCTCGGTGCAGAGCAGAAAGATCTCCCTGAGTCTGAGAGCCAGGGCGTGGGAGCAGGTGTCAGTTTTGTGGAGGCAGAGACGCACCCCGTCCCTGAGGAGGGCCCTGCTGTAGAGGAGCCAGCAGTGACCGTCCAGTACAACAGTGGGGCAGAGGAACCTGCCCCGGGGGCTGAGGAGTACTCAGTGAATGACCCTTATCCAGGGGAGCTGTCTGCAGGCCAGCCCAATGTGGAGCCAGACCGAACCACACAGCTGCTGGACTGTGGGGAAGCAGAGCCTGCTGAGGGGCTGGATGGGGGGTTAGAGGCCCGGGACGACCCTGCTCAAGGCCTGGGATCGGGCTGGTCTGCGTCGGCAGAGGCAGGGCTGGAGGAAGGATGGGCAGCGCTCCTCCTGGAGGAGGAGCAGAGCAAGGAGACTGGTGACCTCCCGTCCGCAGACGAGGTCACCTGGTCCCTGGTCACCCGGCTGGAGGAGATGAACATGAGGGACAGAGAGGAGGAGCAGAAGGAGAGGGAACGGGTGGGGGAGAGGGAGAGAGCCAGCCAAGCCAAGCAGAACAACACGCCCCTCAGCATCCAGTCCCTGGAGCTGAAGCTTCCTGCTGAGCTGGCCTTCCAGCTCAGCGAGCTCTTTGGACCCGTAGGCATCGCCCCAGGTAAAAGCACAAAAACGGACATTACGGGGGATTCTGCTTGGGAAAAACATGTGCTTTCCGTGACTCGCGTTAACCTTACTCACATGGTCACTGTCATACTGTCTCCAGGCATGTTGCCTCCAGAGGACTGTTTGGTTCAGATCGACCTGAACCTGGCCCGGCTGCTGCACCAGAAGTGGAAGGAAACTATCCAAGTACGTGGACAAGAGTGTATTTATTTTATCAGATTACCCCGATAGAGGCTGTGCTAAATTTGACCATTCTGGCTGGAACTTGGCCGCTACCATTCACTGCACTGTACACAGTGCCGTTCACGTAATATAACTATGACAACCGCAATGCACAAAACTTTGCTTCTTATGGCATAAAAATTACCAAGATAAAAATACCTCTGTTCTTATTGTTTTAGCTGATGAGCACATTCTTTGTGCCCCAAATATCACATAGTACAATGTATGTCAATAGACTTTTCACTGGTTTGCCAAGCCAATCCTGTTCCAGTTTGTGGAAGGGTTCATTCATTTCTGCCTGCGCTAATGGAGATAATTTAACCAGTCCTTTCAGTTACGGACAGCACAACCTGACAGCCATCACTGTCTCCATAGGAACGGCAGCGGCAGGAAGCGCTCTCTTACCACCTTCTGCAAGAAAGTGAGTCCTCGATCGCACGCGTAACCGTGCCGCTCAGCAGGGCGTTTAATCAAGTACAGGGTATTTGGTTGAACTTGCAAAGCATTGCAAATCTGCCCGATAGTGGCTATTCATACACTGTGTCTTTTCAAGAAAACTTTGAATTAATTTGAAGCTCCAGTGTGCAATAACCGGATTATCCCGTATCAGGTTACATTATCCCACATTAGGTCACCCTGTGGCTATCCAGGTTCAGAGCTGGGCACACCTGGTCACTTTTACTGTACGTCTCCTCCCTTCATTGTGATTATCTGTTTAATTAATACCTCGTTCCCCTCCCCCTCCCCCCTTGGCTCCTCCCCTGACCTGCAGGCTCTGTCCACTGGGGAGAGTTGCAGCCAGCCGCGGGCGGTCCCACAGACGGGGCGTGGGCCTCCCACTTCCTGATCGGCACGGACGGCTTCGCGTCCCTCGGCCAATCGGAGGCGGCCGAGAGCTTCCCCGTCATGGACCACTGGAAGGCGCCCCAGTCACACGTCTCCCTGCGGGACATCATGCTGGAGGAGCAGGTCCTGCAGGAGCACATGGAGAAGGTACCGGCTACCGGGGGGCGCCGTAGCGTGGCGGTCAGGGACCCCCTATAGGCTGTGTTATGGAATCATGAACCGCGCCCTCTTAGGGTATCCCTGTGTCCACTGAATCACATCAGTTGAATATCCTGCTGTGCAGATGGAGAGCGTATGACATGTAAGCTATATGCTGCCTCATGTATGGGAGAGAGCCAAGGACTTATATTATGCAATGAATGCGCCCGTGATTTCCCTCACAACTCAAGTCATCCAGATGCCTCATCTGGATGACTTGAGTTGTGAGGGAAATCATGGCCGAGACATGCATAGAGAGGTTGGGGTGGGTGCACAACATGCCTCTTTGAGAGAGACCGGTCTCAGGTCCATCGGTGTTAGGGATTTTAGGTGTTACCCTGGTGTGTGAATCGTTCTGACCGTTGCAGTCCAGAGAGAGCCGAGCGGACGGCAGGCGGGATGGCGCCGCCCTGCTGAAGGAGAAGCAGCTGTACGCCATGTTCCCCAACATCGACCAGCACTTCCTCCGCGACATCTTCAAGGACCACAGGTGAGCGCCCCGGACCAGCGTGGGGTTTACAGAGAGAGAGAGAGAGAGAGAGAGAGAGAGAGAGAGAGCAGTGGCAAGGGGAGAGATGAATAACTGAGTTTTTGCAGAGTGATGGGTGCATTTGCTCTCTGTATGAATGTATAAAGGACAGCAGAATAAAGGTATGGTAGGAAAAAATGTCTCATTTGTATAGATGTTCAGGTGATTTACTGAAGCAGATGTGAGTGTGTTTCTGCCGAGTCCGGCGTGCGTTTGTGGTGACCGCTGAGCTGAGAACGACCCGTCCGTTTCTCGCCCGTCTGGCAGCTACTCCCTGGAGCAGACGACGCAGTTCCTGAGGTCACTGCTGGACGAGGGGCCGGTCAGGACGGTGGTGGCTCAGGACACTGCTCCGCCCAGGGACACCCACAGGGCCGGCAGCAACGAACGTGTAGGTCACTGACCCCTCGCACCCCAACCCAAAAAAAAAAAACCCAAAAAAAGACACCGACATTTTTTCTTTCCCCCCCAACACAGAAGCGCAAGGGGAAGGAGGCGGGGGCGACCGTAACCACGACCGACTTCCAGGACACGACGGACCCGGACTACGAGGACTTCCGCATGGAGGCCACGTTGCAGAGGCGCAAGCAGCAGGAGTCCTTCAGCAAGGCGGCCGAGGCCTCCAGGCAGGGCATGAAGGACGTGGCCAGCTTCTATGCGCAACAGGTGGGGGCCGTGGGAACAGGAAAGGGGCCGGATGCGTTTAGGCCTGGTGGGCGAGAGCCACCATTGCGAGAATGGGTCGGTAATGCCATACAGTGCCATTGGGGCTCTTTGAGCGGTCTTCTGACAGAGCGATACTGTACTTCGGCTCACAGATGCCGTTTATCTATCAGCCTAACCCGAGCCAAATCTTCTGGAGAAGATGTCCTCGGTGGCAAGTACAGGATAAACCGCTATTCTTTCTGACACGCCCTACAGTCCAGAGTCACAGAATCCCGAGGCGTGATCTGTAGGCTGCCTGTTTCACGTGTCACCCAGCGTCAGACTTTTAAAAGAAGAATTGTAATAATTAGGCAGTGTCCACTGCTTCGTCAGGCATGAAGCTCATCTGGTTCACTGAGGAGGTGAGAAGAAGCGGAGGGCGGCTGCACATTTCCCAGGACGCACGTGCTAGTTTGCGCTCTCCCGTCGGCGGGATGGGCCTAAAAATACAATCACGTAATTGCCAAATTAAGAGAAAAAGAATGTCAGCGATTAAAATGGTTGCTAAATCATTTTCAAATTGAACCTCGGGGAAAGTGTTTAGTTGGAAGCCCGATATGAAATTCGGTCTCCTAGAGGAGGCGGATTTCTACGCGCATGAATATTATCAGTAGGAAGTGCTGTTTTCTCAGGGTGTCCGTCTCATGGCTCCTCCTGTGCTCTGTAGGGCCACCTCCACGGACAGATGATGAGGGAGGCTAACGATCGCGCAGCCGTGCAGATCTTTGAGCAGGTCAACGCCACGCTACTGCCGCAGAACGTTTTGGACCTGCACGGCCTGCACGTGGACGAGGCCCTGTACCACCTGCAGCGGGTTCTGAAAGAAAAGACCGCCGGTAAGAGGGGGGCGGGGTCCGATTTGTCCCCCCTGCTCGGGAATCACGCGGGAAACGCAAGCAGGTTTCTCTGACGGGTCAAAGAGAAAGGCCAGCCTGTCCGCCAGAGAGGGCCGGGCCAGGGGGTTGGATCTATGCCCTGATCTGACTTCACAGTCTTTGTCAGTGTCTTTTTAAAAAAAATCATAAATGTGGTTAGAAGAGTGAATACTAATATGAATAAAAAATTATAATAATTTTGCCTCCCTTTTTGGATGATAACCAACACCTTTGATTACATATTTAGTTTTATTTATTTTTTGGAGTGTCTTGAGTTCATCAAGTAACATCCTGGGAAAGCGAAGTAGTCCAAAACGACAGTAGGCCGTAGAACTGAGGGTGATCGGGGAGTGGATGATGCCTCTGTGTGCTCTTGATGGATTCTGCGGTTATGCGCTAACCGTGGATCAGGGAGAGTCCTGCGGTGGGCTAGTGTCTGAGTGTAGATGTGTGTAAGGACATAGATTCTGTAGGCCTAGAGCCTTATCTCCACATAGTCAGCCTTCCTGTGTCTAATACCCTTACGAGGATGTCACGTCTATGTGCAACTGCATGCAACTGAGTCTATACAGCCCACATTTCTGTAGTTTGCGGTTCCTCCCTGCATTCGAGAGCGCTCGGCGCATTTATATATGCGCCTAGCGTTTTCAAAGAGATGAAAGCGTGCTCCGCGGGCAGCGATGTTTCGGCTGCGTCGGTTCTCGCGGGCCGCTCGTCTCATCCCCGGCACCTCTAACGACTTCCTGTCCCCTTCGCAGAGTGGCAGCAAGGCGGCTGCAGACCTCAACTGTCAGTCATCACCGGAAGGGGGAACCACAGCCAAGGGGGCGTGGCCCGGATACGGCCGGCAGTCATCGACTACCTCATGAACCGCGAATACATGTGAGATAGACCCCGCCGACCCATGACACCCCTCACCTCACAGCCAGTGCTGTGGAGTAACACGCCCAACACTGCCAGGGCCTAGGATGCATCCCCATGGTTCATATAAGACAGTAACTGAACCCACAGAAAGGGTTTGAACTTTGATTCAATTTGTTTTGAAGTCCCTCTGAAGGCAACACACTTATTTTTGCACATTATCCATTTATGCACCTGGAGATTTTACTAAAAACCCGATGGGCTAAGTACCTTAGTCAGGGACTCAACAGGACTGGATGCACCATGTGCCATAAGGGCCATTGATACCTCTTGATGTCACATTTTAAAGCGCCTCTCCTCTTGTCCCCTTCTCCCAAAATTATTATTCAGTTAATTTTAGGTTTATGGTAAATGATAATGGTAAGTTAATACATACTTATTTTATTTATGACTCGAGAAAAGAGATTCAGTTGAACTAAATTGATCTACAGTGTAGTGTTTATGTGGAACCCTACCCAATAGATATTATCGTTAATAATAATAATAATAATAATAATAATTATTATTATTATTATTATTAACACCATCAGTCTGAACTGTTGACTGAACTGCTCTAGGTATTCTTATGGCGGGCTGGGGAAAATGAGACATCCAGAGGCAAAGTTTTTATTTTTGTCGGTACAAACTCTCATTGGATGGTGCCTCAGAGTAGAAAATGAAAGGGCTCTTTTTGCAGTGTGGAGACTGTGGCTTTGCATTCTAGCTCAGAAGAGTATCAGAGGCATATGAACAGTCACTCTGGTGTCACTGCCTTCTGTGATCCTGTGAGAGACGTGACACATTTTAATACAGCCCTCTGAGTCATCAACACTCATATGTCATCCAATGTGCTGACTGGGTTTTAAAGGTTAAATTGACAAATTAGCCTTGGAGTGCTACTTTAAGCTTTTGTTAATTTAACTATTTAATTGAGAGTAAAGTTTAGTGACTAAAACCGGCATGTTTGGGTTGAAGAATTCACAGAATGCATTGGCATGAAATACATTGTGTAATTATTTCCAAAACGTAATATTAAATTAGCAGAGGAAAATAACTACATTTTAAACGATGAACATGTGTAACTCATTTGCTCTCTCCCTCTTTCTCCCTCTCTGTCTCCCTCCCTCTCTCTCCCTTTGTCTCTCTCTCCCTCCCTCCCTCCCTCCCTCCCTCCCCCTCTCTCTTTCTCTCACTCTCTCTCTCTCCCATCTGGTTTTCGCAGGTTCACTGAGCCAAAGTGTGGACTGGTGCTCGTCACTCTGCATTGAGAAGGGCCTGAACCAGAGCTGCAAATGTGTACATTCTCTCTCTCTCTCTCTCTCTCTCTCTCTCTCTCTCTCTCTCTCTCTCTCTCTTATTCTCTCTCTTATTCTCTTTCCTCCTTCTCCAGTTCCCCATCATTCTCTCCTCATATTTGTTTTTATTTCACTCTTCAGTCCCCTGCACTCGCTCTGTAGACCTCAGTGGTCGTTAAATGGCGTGACACAGAGGTGCATAATTGCTAAAGCAATGCAATTTACAGAAGCAAGATAAAACGCGCAACACTAAGTCAACATTAGTAATGATGATAATGTTAAAGACTCTTAAACTATTAACAGTTAATAGCTGTCGAAATGGATCTATCTATCTCTCTCTCTTTCCCTGTCTCTTTTTTTATAAACAGATTTGTACATTTGTATAAATATTCATACACAGAAACAGCAGTTATTTTATACCCTCTGATTTTAAGAAGTGTTTTTAGGACATTGTTATAGTTGGATATGAGTGTATATTAATTTGATGTATGTCTGTGTATTAATACTGAATGTAAGTTATGCCATATCTTCTGGGCACAGTTTTAAATCGGCAGCTACGAGGAGCATTTATCTGGGGCCTGGGCTTTCCAATGAGACATGCCAGTTTTCCAGAGAGACCTGCTGTTATTTATCACGGTCGGTTTTCCATTGCAGCAGTAAATGATTTAAAGTATGTCTGAAAATTAGTTTGTTTTTTTCCCGAGCAGAAGGCATTAGAGTGGTTGTTTATGGTTTTAGGAATCCCAAGTTTTGAATATTCTACATTGCACTACTTCTACACAGAGACGTAGTAAATGGGGGGGAAAAAAAGACTAATTTGTATGTATAAAAATGTATAGTCTTATTTTTATTACTATTTTTGTGAGGATTATTATTGTTATCCCTGCTATTTAAAATGCTTAACTGCGTCATATTTAAGAGGCTCTAGATGTATGAGACAGGCTGAGCTCGACTTCATAATGGTACGCTGTTGTTATGATAGGCAGCTGTCACTATGTGTAATTGATCTCTGAGTCCGACTGCAGATTTTGGCGATATTGCGGATTTTCAGCCGTACCAACCTTGGCATCTCCTAAATGGATCATCGCTGCAACCCTTACAGTCGTAGCTTCATGTTCATTACTTTTTAAAGAGACTCTGAATGCTTCTCAAGTGCTTTAATGGATTCAACCTACAAACCCCAATTATAAAAAAAGTTGGGACAGTATGTAAAATGGACATAAAAAGCAGAAAGCAGTGATTTGTAAATTCTCTTTTACATACTTTTTATTGAAAACAGTACAAAGAAAAGATATTTAATGTTTTACCTTATCAACTTTATAGATTTTTGTAAATATACGCAAATTCCGAATTTAATGAAATCACTGCTTTCTGCTTTTATGTGCATTTTACATACTGTCCCAAGTTTTTTCGAATTGGGATTTGTACTTAATGAGGAAAATTATATCCACGACAGAGGTGGTGACAGCCTTCATGTGTCTTTCAGTACAGTTTGAGAGATGGATATATATTTAAAAAATTGAGATGTTTTTTTTGTTTTTTTTTTTACATATGTTTATCATCTTTTAGAAATAAAAAGAAAAAAAGATTAGAAATAATGTATTTGTATTCTGACTATGCAGTGTTTTTTGAAAGTGATCTTTGATCCTTCATTTAGTCTGAAACGGAACCCAAGTAGTGGCTCACCCCCCCCCCCCCCCCCCCCCCCCCCCAGTTGAAGTGAACAGAGATTTCAAGAACAGATTGTTAGTACCTGCTAATACCATGTGTAAGAAACTGCACCATGTGCTAACATTGGGCACCCGAGTGTGAAGTCCACGGGGTCCACATGCGGAAATTTACAACAAGCACATATGCGCATGCTGCTTGTAAAGAGGGATAAATGAACCTCCAGCGTACTTGTCTACTTACTGTTGCATTAAAAAGAGCTAATCGCACTAAATCTCTAATCTCTGAACAATTAAGTATCTCTTCTATGACTTGCATACTGGGTTAGTGCATCTTTTCATTTACTCATTTGTTGAACTTTGCAATCCTCTGATTTTTATATATTGTGATATTCTAGAGTTGCACTCAAAATTATTCAAACCCTTTCACTTTTTGCACACTTTGTGTTGTAGATTTAATTTTAAATGGATAAAATTGCCATTTTGTCCATCAACCTACACTACACTCAATAACCCATAATGACAAAGTGAAAACACGTTTTTAGAAATTTTTTGCAAATGTATTAAAAATCAAAAACTGAAATCTCATGTGCATAAGTATTCATACCCTTTGCTTTTATGTATTTTTAAAGTATCATATTTCATATTTGGTCGCATATCCTTTGCATGCTGTTACTTCCTGAAGTCTGTGACCCATAAACATCAAAAGACTCTTTATATCTTATTTTCTGGTACTCTTACAAGCGATACTATAACGTGTCTGCATTTGAATGGATCTTTATGGGAAGTGGGGGGTGGGACTAGATGGCTGTAAATTATGCTGGAACAGTATGGAACGCATGACTGGCGAAATGGCTGAAAGTCATCAAGGGTCTAAGGTATCAAACAAGCCCCCAAACCATCACTCTACGGCCAGATATGGAGTAGATGTGGATGGATCACTTTAAGGGTTGTTTCTCCTGACTCATTTTCCTATAGAACTCTATGGGGAAAAAACTCTATTCATCTTGAAAATAGAAATTTCAAAACAAGGTAATTCCTAAAAAAAAATACATTATTTTGCCTGAGAGGGGCGCCAGAGCCGTGCTTATTAATGTGGAGGTGGTTCAGCACTCACTCAGCGTGTTCATATTTCTCCTTTTCTGGACTGCTTGCTAACTGACCAACTCCCTCCTTTACAGACGGGTACTTTTGAGAACCTGCAATTAAATGGCAATAACAAGTATCCCCATGTGAAGAATCTGGGAGTTATTTTAGCTGCTGACGTGAAGTTTCAGACTGTTGATATATCATCAAACTGGCTTTTTATCATCTAATAATGATGGCCAACTGTAACACTTCAGCGGGCAGAATAGTGACGAGACTAAAAACTAAACCCCGTGTCACCCCTTCATCTAGGTTGCCTGTGACGATTAGACTGCATGTTAAGGGGCTTCTCCTGACTTTTAAAGCTCATTATGATTTAGCACCTGCATCATACATACATCAGATACGCCACGTTGTCATAATGAAAGTGTGTATACAGAGTCAAGTCCATTTATTTATAAAGCGCATTTAAAAACTACAAGAGTTGACCAAAGTGCTATACAAGGGTTGAAAATACAATGGAGATTGTGTTTTTTTATACAATTCAGTTATACAATACAAACAAGGGACAACAATAATACAATATACACAGCTATATAAAAATGGCCAAACTAGAGGGACTAGGAGGATTCAAATGCCAGGGAATAGAGGTCTACACGCTCAGGTAAAAAAAGGTACAAAAAGTGCCTAACAAGGTACAAATGCTTGTCACTAGGATGTTACCTTATAGGTACATAAAATTGTACCCCTAGCCAGAATACATAATTAATTTGTACCTTTTTTTGCTTAAAAGGTAGGCCTACTTATTAGTACCCAAATATAACATTATTGTACTTTCAGGGAACATTTGGGAATTGATTCCTTACGGAAGAAAAATGTACCTCCACTGTACCTTAAGGAGTAGAACAACAGGTTGCGTTCTCAAGAGGGGCACTGTCTTACTCTGATCTGCTTCAGTAAAACATTCAGGTGTAAAAACGAATGTTTTGATATGTAGCCTACGGAATCTACAGACATGGGCCTCTCGCCTTGGAAACGAATTACCTGACAGAAAGGCTTAATTGTGTCGCCATCCTATTTTATTCTACTGTCGTCTACAATCTAAATGTTCACTTCATAATGTAATTACGCTAAACCCGACATTAATGAGATTATAATGGCTACTCTTTTGCTCACCCCCGTGCTGTGTAGTTTGCACTGTGGAACGCAAGCATATTTGCTCTCAACTTATTCGAAGTTGAGTGACTTAAAAGAACTGCGTAGCCTACACACCTCAACGTAACTGAACGGATGCCGCAGGATGATGCATACTTGAAGGGGAAAAAAACTCACTTCCCCTGTCGTCTTTCAGTCTTCACGGTTGCATTCGATGGCACGGGCTCTGAAATGGTGGTAAGATTATTAACAAGTCCATCCTACAGCGTTGTCAGGTGCGATAGAATAACGCACACACTAATTTGACTGATCTCTTTCTGAGACTGAGGATTTAACACAATCCGTGCTAAGTTGTTGACGTAAAATACACTATTGTAACCGTCGTTGCCCGTTTCTTTGGTGACAAGTTTCGACGTCGTGCTTAAACCTGGCATCCATCATCTCGCGCATCATCAACGCAGCGTTTACACTGTGGCAGCAGCTGAAGCGGTAAGATCTATTAACTGCATGTAAAACTGTGATAAGGATTGTTTAAAGATGGAACGTGAGCTTCCACCTTTTTTAATTTTACATTTAATTTAAATTTTACTACTTGTGAGTAGAAATCCATCAAGGTCAAGTAGACCATATAATTACAAAATTAGATGGGGTGGGCGGGGGGGGGGGGGGGACCGTCCTTGTATTGTATTTGAATTGTATTAAATACATGCATTTAGAGTTTGGGGTTGTTTATATATAAACTTTTATTCTGAAAAATAAATAAATCCATATTAGGACAATGAGACTAGATGCAAATGGCATCCGTAATCCAGGCCTGTTAACACCAATAAAGCGGGCCTACAAAGTCGTCGTGCTTTTTGCAGTTAATGGATTGACACTTTCTCTAGGCCAAAAATATTTCTTAACACAATTATTGTATCTATAATCAATGAATTTAAAGCCAGATTTCTCACTTTAAATTGTTATTATTATTTTTTTCTTATCAAGATGTGATTTAGAATCGGCTCAGTGTAGACAAATAATGGTAACAGGAATTCAAGTTTAATCAAATGAAATGGAATAACTGAAAGCTGCTTTTACTTCTCAAAAGCCTGAACATTGATGACGGGAAGCATGGGGGGACAATCATGTTCAAATTCAACAGTTTACAGGTTTTACATATTCTCTGCATACTGGAAATCAAATATTGTACGTAAGAAATGTCCATACATTGCATCTTTTTCCCATTTGCTGACATTCCCAAAACTGGTGTTGAAAATATGGTTGTACAAGTACCAGGGTACTTTATACATACAGTATGTTATGTTATTTTGTCATTTTTTTATTGATATAAACTAATTATTTACATATATCATCAAAAACCAGTGTATGTGACTTTGTCCTTTGGTGTACATCCCTAATGCAATGGGAACTGGTGGTTTGGTAGTATTTTTTAGATGATCACATCCATCTCTTTGAATGGGAAAGCATTATTTCAATGTGAAATTAATTAACAACGTTTTGACACAGCTGAGGCCAAAGACTGATCTCAAATTGCTTCAGGCTCAAAGCCAGCCTACATATGGACAATTGGCTGATGAAAATATGCTTGCAAATATTGTATTTGAATGTAGAAAACAAGTATGGAAATTAATATTAGTAATAATAATCACAATAATAAGTGTTATGATGATGCACTGAAATGAAATACAAACCAAAAATGGTTATCGTATGTCACTTTATACCCGAAGACAACAAACTGGCTTTTTGTCACAAACACAAACATTTGCCACCATAGTTCAGCAAAACATTATTTATTCACAACAATAATAATATTCTAATATTCTGACTTTTCAAGTTATAATAAGCCCACATGCTAAACACTTCTTGTCCATCGAAAAATGTATTTACTGATTTTGATTATGTGGATTGTATGAACCATAATTGTTGAACCACAAGACGGCTCAATATCCAAGAACTTGGATTGTTATTTAATTCTTATGATGCAGTAATGCTGGGACAAAATATACATTAAAATATGTTAAATCAAAATCCCTAGCAGTTTATCATTGCGTTACAACTCGAAAGCAAGACTTAACCCAAAAGCTAAACCTTGACTTGAACCAAGTCAAAGCTTAGTCACAGTGTCTATCATCTTTAGTCCATAGTTGATTCCATTTTGTTTTTATCTTGAGTAGAGAACCAAGTGGATGTTGTTTTCATAGTGTTTACACAGAAAGAAGCAGTACATTTTTTTTTGTGATTTTTGGACCATGCTATGTTACTTTCATGCTTGGTTGACTTGCAGCTGTTGCCACAACAACAACAGTACTGAAGGTCTTCAGGGGCATTGCCCACCTGTGTATCCACACTTTTGGAGAACAGAAATTACATTTAACTTTCGACAAGTAGTGTTGTTGCAGGTGCTTCTGCCATGGGAGGGACCTGAAAATCATAATTGTTTTTAACTAAGATTTAATTTTAGATTTACATTAGATTTTAATGTCACCATCATCATCATCAAGTCAATTTTGAGGAAAATGTGTGCTACATAATGGAGCAGAAGGTACACTTTCCAGCAAGTCCACCCATTAGCTTTTCCATTATCAACAATTTACAGCTCTGTTATACAAATTCAAAGTAAAAACATTTTATTAAACAGAGCGAAGTGACACAAACCTGGAGCCTTGGGGTGCAGCCATGTAGAACTATGAGAGAAAGCAAATGACAAGCGTAAGCAATGTGTGTGTGTGTGTGTGTGTGCATGCGTGCGTGCGTGCCTGTGTGCGTGCGTGCATGCGTGCGTGTGTGGAATGGATAAGAAGAGAGTGGGATCTCTGAGCACCAGGACACTTAGTTAATACCTGCACTTTATTTATTATGCCATTAAGAAAAAATGCCATCAGCACAATTATTAACATTAGCATTATTATCCAGTTGAACCAGATCAGGTTTTTCAAAAATCCTATTCAAAAACCACAGGCCTCCGACCAAACTGAAATGGACCATTCAATGTTTACTTGAGTCTAAAAGGCTTGACAGACCTACGTATACGTCACAGTGATTTGCAGACACGTACATACGTACACTCGAGAATAGTTTAAATAGTAATTGAAGCAATTTTCGTGCATACAATTGAGACTCACACATTTATAAATATACATTGTGCATGTGATAACTGCATTCTTAGTGGAGTCTACCCTACTGTGACTGTCTCGACAGAGGCATGTACCGTATGTATTTTAAAACACAGATGATTCTGACAAAGCCCATATAATTACGCTGCGTTGTATCAGGAAATAAGCACAATGCCTGGCACTACATTGAACTCTTCTATAAAGTTGTCAGCACTGGTTGAATGCTTTATCTTTTGCTATTAGTTCAATGAAGAAAAAAAAAGAAATTTATCAGTTTATTTTTGCAGTGAAAATGAAATGCATTGTAACTTGAATGAATTTTTTTGGAAATTCGGGTTCCAATAAAACAACATGCTCATCTTGTTTTTGTAAATCTATTCAGCATTCTTATAATGTAGGTTTTGTGCAAAGTATATTAAAAAAATCACAGCTCATATTTGATACATCTTCAAGACAATTTTGAATATATTGATGTACGTGTCTCAAGTGCAGTATTGACATGGCTTTGAAAGGATTCTGTACAACTTCCTGAGTGGAAAATGTCTCAAAATTATGATTTTATTATTAGGCAGTGTAGCATTGTGGGAAGAAAACCAGTGCCTCTGGATGCCCTTTCAGCCATGTATCCACTGACCAGTCTTCATCTTCTCCTTACAGATATACTTAACACACCAGCTATGAAGATTCAAGTGCTCCATTGCAAGATATCCTGTCTGGATTATAATGATTAAAGTTTGTGACAGGTGCAGCATCTAACGGGGGATTGTAGCATCTAAAGGGAACTGAAACTTCAAAAAAAAAAAAAGCTCCACAGCCCATCTTGAGTAACACTATTCTTTCCTGGCAATATACGATAGTTAAAGTTAGAAACATCAAAAAAAAAAACAAACAGAAAACAACCTCTGCCTCAGATATGACCAAAGTCAACCGCTCACGCCCCTGAATGCCTTGCTCGGAGGGCTCGACCGAAACGGCAGGAATCAGTCGGGAACGACGTTGAAAGATGAACGCGGTGTCGGATACTTCGGTGAAGTGCGTGCTGGTGGGGGACACGGCGGTGGGGAAGACCGCCCTGCTGGTGCGCTTCACCTCGGAGACGTTTCCCGAGTGCTACAAGCCCACCGTGTACGAGAACACGGGCGTGGACGTCTTCATGGACGGTGTCCAGATCAGCCTGGGCCTGTGGGACACCGCCGGCAACGACACCTTCCGCGGGATCCGGCCCATGTCCTACCAGCAGGCCGACGTTGTGCTGCTCTGCTACTCGGTGGCCAACCACACCTCCTTCGCCAGCGTGCGGCACAAGTGGCTCACCGAGGTCCGGGAGCACCTGCCCCACGTGCCGGTGTTGGTGGTGGCCATGCAGACGGACCAGCGGGAGATGGGGCCGTACCGCGCCCAGTGCCTGTCCTCCTCTGAGGGCAAGCGGCTGGCTCAGGACATCCGGGCCAAAGGATACCTGGAGTGCTCGGCGATTAGCAACAGGGGGGTGCAGCAGGTGTTCGAATGCGCCGTCCGGACGGCCATCAATAAGGCCCGCAAACGGGAGCGCAGGAGGCTATTGGGGGTCAACCAATGCAAGATATTTTAACACCACCACCAAAAAGGCTTCAGACATTCTAATTTTGTATTTTCTGTGTGTCCTTGTGTACGGACGGTACCACGGTTACCTTGTGACTTCGTCTTTGCAACGGCTGACTTTGGGCAGAAGGTCACATACTGTATGGTGCATGTATGCTCTTCTTAATTATGTCTCCTTATACTGTAACTGCATATGGCTCCAATTCTATCATTTGGAGGGACATCCTGGAACTGGTCACTCTCTGATGTGCGAAGAAAGGTCTTGGTAGAGGATGTACCGAGGAAATACCATGGAAATGCAGGTAACTTCTACCTGTGTAATTACTCCTGACCAATAACAGATCTTATTTATTTGGATTTTTTCTGCTATCTACAGAGGCACAGATTCTGTTGTGAATGTCCAGGATCTTAGCTGCCTGTATGTTTTACAATATAGATTATTAAAGATTTGTATACGTTTTTATTTACTTATTTTGTGCAGCCTTATTATGTCCCCAAGGGCAAAGAACACGTGAGAGTGTTCAATGGTTGTTTTATGATAAAGCAATAATAGCCTTGCCATTGGATCTGCTTCGGTGAGTTTCAGATGTCTTGAAAGTCATTTATCTCCTGATAGTAAGTATTTTAACTTAGAGAGGGAAAAAACTGGCTGGCACTCTGGGAAAAAAAAAAAAAAGGAGACGCGCAAGTTGATTTTCTGTTAAAAACACGTCACGTGCTCCGCTTAAAGTGTGACATACCGTGAAGAACGAAACGTTATCAGGTTATTTTTCTGATTATTTTGTTCAAATGTTACAAAATGTCACTACCGAATCAGCAATTGTAAATCTCTGATGAATAACCGATTAAATATTGTCTTTGAGATGATACCATTTTGTGAGCAGCCTGATTTGTGGTATAATACCATGCTGTTTAAAGGGATTTATTTACAGTTCTCTTTTATCGATGTATTATCTTCCATAGTTAGTGTGTGCTTTAATACGTTTAATTTTGGTGAGGTCCCGAAAATGAATGGGAGTGAATGGGGAGCCTGACAACCGGGACTGCCGGGGATGCCGTTAACGGTCAGCAGGGACAGCTGACGTTGCTAGTATTCATGCTATGCATATATAATGGGGTAGGCTCCACAAAATTACTTCTGTCACGCGAAGGTGAAATATCCCTTTAAGGGCTAAAAACTGCATGGCTGCTTGGGGGATCCAGTCTCCTGATAAATTTAAACTTCACAACAGTACAATGCAAGAATAAGGAACCGTAGCTTGGTACAGACCGCTACCTTATATCATACATATAGAGAGATATATTTTGGAATGCCATAAGTATTCACAGGTATCACAGGTTTTTAACATTGTTCCAGTTTTAGGAATGAAATACAATTTTCAATTTTTAAAAGTACTATTTGTATGCATCTTGTGAAAGGTACAAAACAGGAGAGGTACAAACATATATTTAAAAACCAGCATCACTCCGTGAATCTTTCTTATTGATAGAAAATGGTGTCACCAGAATGTGCTTGTAAATATGGTTTTCAAAGCCAACGATACAACTTCTACAGAGATCTCAGTATAAAAAAGGCGCAACCAGTTGGTTAAGAAAAAGCAGTTGATGCATTAACTGTATTTTGTGGATATTTCAGAAACATGTTTACAGTCGCCTGAAAAACTGTATTTCTTAGTAAACTTTCTTTCACCGTAGTCTAAAACCAACATCTGTGTGTCCTGCTCTGGTCTACATGAGCATGTGACCCTGAACCCCCTGAGCCACACACAGGTGCGGCCTTACCTGTGGTCTCTTTTGTAGCGTGAGGTGAAGTTGTGTTTAACTTTGGCCTTTTTTATTTAAAAGTTGTCAGGAGTTTGTTTTCATCAGGTTACATCACAAATTCATTGTTTCCAATTTGCGATTATTTTCTCGATTAAATTCCTGTCCGGTGATATATTTCAGTATTTTCTGAAAATTTTGTTTTGGAATGATTTCAATTATTTGTCTCTTCCAAATGTTACACAGAATCCTTTTAAGTTTACACCTTAGGGTGTACATTTTCCCGCTGTTTATTGTTTATCGCATGTCCTCTTCTAGACTTGATGTCATGTAATCCAACAACTTCAAACAAAGTTTACTCAGTGTAGCTTTAACAACCTCATTCAGTGAATGATTAAAATATGCACTCTGAATTGCACATTATTATTCTGTTATGTGTTGATATACAGACCCCCCTTAAAGTGAAATAACAATTTGTCTACTTCAATTATCCTCTTTCCTCCTACACTCAAACTAAAAAATAAAAATATACTAAGGGGATAAAGAAATTTAAGAGATTAAAATGTACATCAGGACACATAGCAATGTCCAAACAGGCACATGTAATATTGCATTGTAATACTTGTTTATGGCAACTGTAGTTTGTCTAGCCCCCCTTCACATCAATGACAAAGATATAGAAGACAAATTAATACAAAATGGAGGGATTCTGGAAACAGATGACACAGAAGATTTTGGGAGAGGAGGCATGTTTATACCTTTAGGGGAACCTGGCACAACGACTTCAGGTAATTGCATTAGGGGTTGTCTTTTTTTAAATATTGGTGCCAAACATGGGGCTGCATAATCCAAATCCAATTCCAATTCCTAACTGACCGAACCCTCCCAACCCCTGGGTGGCGCAGTCACCAATTGTGCATCGCCCTATGGAGCTACCGGCCACAGTCGGCACATGGATTCGGATTTGATCCCAGCCCGTGAGGTTCATCCAAGCACCACAGTCTTGTGCCTTAACCGAACGAGCCATCCAGCTCCATTAGGGGTTGTCTGAAAAAGATTCTCCTGAATCTTTATTTAATCACCCCAAGAGGTGACCTTTTCCCTGTACCTTATGACTGAGGAAAAAGAAGGGTATTATTTCATTGGAAGCCCTTAAAACTGAAACATAATTTAGCAAACATTTTAATGAGAATGCCTTACCATCAGAAGGCACAATTAACATCAATCAGGTTCTGTGCAATCCAGTGGAAACTTAAGGCCCTTCCAAAGAACTTAACCTCAGGCTAGAAGGTTAAATTGTCCCTTCTAACCTGAGGTTAAGTTCTTTGGACAGACCTTTACATTTTAATATCATACTGTCTGGGGGCAATTTGTGTTTCCTGTACCTCCGCTTCCTGCGTCCCACGCCGAACGCAACGCTGTCAGTCAGTCATTGTGTGCAATAATAAACAACACAGTGACCAGAAGCTGGAAATATCTAAGCCTACACACGCTCGCTTTTTGTCACGAAGCCAACGGCAGAGCCGGCTCATGACATGCTATCGTCTCCTGCGCTACGCAGACAGGAAATGGGAGGTTGGCTTGCATGTGACGTGGTAACCCCGGGAGGGTGGGCGGAGTTTCTGCCCCCCACCCCCCCTCCCTCTGGTTAACCGCATGGCAGTGCCTACAGTACCCGGCATCTGCATTACCCCCCCCCCCCCCCCCCCCCACGCACATTACATGCTGATTTACCGGACCTGAAGAGAAATCTAGTACCATTGCTTATTGTGATTTTAATAAACTTCCATAAGTGTCATGGCAACAGAGTAAATTATTGTATTGAGGGTATTGCCCTGTTCTGTGGTAGTGACAGTAGTTCCCTAAAACTACCATTTTAATCTGGAGCGAACGGCGAACCTGAAAGTAAGTTTGTGTCTTCAGGAATACATTATCAGGAATTTCAAAATGTGCAAGCAGGGATGCGTAAATGGCCATTATACGGCTTATTTATACAGTATATGATTGGCATGTCCAACCAAACACTTTCCTTGGGTTTGTGTTTCTCATAGATCAGTCATGTCTTAAATGCTGCTATAGATGCAACTAAGCCTGTTTGGGCCTTTTTTTCCCCATTGTTCTCTATGTGCAGCCTGCTCATTGGTAAGGAACAGTGTCACATGGCCCCATTACCAGGAGCACGCCCTTAAAGAGCGAGTTTTCATGCGGTTTCTGGAGCAGCCGTGCCTCTGGGTCCTTCACAGCAAAGCTGGCTGAGAGACCGCATCCCAGAGCAGCTCAGATCCAACGCATCCTCTCTTCTGTTCTGTGCGCAGATGAAAAAGACACACGCGTGCGTCTCCTTCATCTCCCCTGGCCTCTAAAGCCAGTTTGAAAGCAACAGGGCCTCACTTGTATGGGTCTGAAACATGAGTGACAGACTTCCAGCATAGGATATTTGAGTTCTTCTTGAGTTCTGTTACCTCAGCAGCAGGTCTAATGCCGACAAGCTCATTTCAGCGCGTTCAGAAGAAAAGGTTCCAAGGTCCTCTTGTGTCCCCGTAGAGGAACCCTATCTAGTGCAAGGGTTCTTTGTCCGGCCAAATGATTTCTTCCACGCTTTTGCCTTCCATAGATGGTTCCATAAAGACCTGAAAAGGGTTCCCCTATGGAGACAAGCCAAAGAACCCTTTTTTTTAAGGGTGTGTCAGTATGCGCGTGGATAGTTAAAACCATGTGACTTCATTTGAAGTTGCCGATTTTATAGGAACCAAAGACGTGACATGTCAATGACATATTTGTGGTTAGCTGGCCTTTAAGGAACGTGGGCTTCTGAGAAGCGACGAGCGGCTGAAACTCACCACAATGAACGTAATTACAGTCAAACTTTCATGAAATAGAGAAAATACCCATCAGCCTATACACCAGGTGTGCATAAAGCAGAAGTTCGATTTGATGACGTCATTTGCGTTGAGCATACAGCAGTATTGGACGTATAGTAGAGGACCATAGCTGCTGAGACTGCAGAGAGCAGAAGATAAGTATTGTACAGCTTTGCATTACGTACCACTAGACAGATAACATATCTTTACACAGCTATAACTGTAACATTATTCAAAAGGAATTCCAAAGAAAGAGAATAAGTAAGGTTATCTAAAAGGGGGTTTGGGGAGCCCTGGTGAAATCTGAAGAGGTGAGTCTTTGCACTCATCCTGGGGCCACATGTATAAAACTCTGAGTAAAAGAATGTGTAAGAGAACGCTCAGGGTGAAAGTCAGAAATCTGCTTTAAAAACGTTTTGCATTTTCTACCTCTGCCTTTCGGTCACGGTGTCGCCATATCACACGGACTCCAAACATTGCGTATGTATGGTGTCCATCGTGTGCAGAGGTACACAGATTCTCACAGCATGTGTTATTTTATACATCCGAATCTCTGCGTGGAAATTCACTTACGCGGCTTTCTGAGGGAATTCTTCTGCTCAGCACTGTTTATACATGTGGCCCCTGGTATGGTTAAATACCTAAGCCACAATACAATGCTGTAGCAAACATCATGTTTCAAATAAGCAACGTTCAGTTTCTTCTTGCTTCAAAAGCAATTTCACCGTTATCTGATTTATGTGCCGCTGTTTTAGTTTAGATTTCAAGTGCTCAACGTTTTTTCCTCATGACAGTGTAGTGGTATGTCGTTCATATTTGCATTCAAATAAACAAGGCTTGTTTCTACATTTGAGTTTGATTTTTGTACAGGGATCAGACTTTTTTTGTTGGCCGACATGTTTTTCTTTCAGCTACGTGTGACAGTGCTTCCTGAGCGACAGGGAGTTAGCAGTTATGCTCTGCGCAATACCTCACGAGCATTGCCTTGTTTTCATTTTAATTTAATTATAAATCGCCTAGCTATTGTTTACGAGCTTAAGAATAATTTGTTTAAATGTTCAGTAATTACCATGCATATTGTAGCATCCCTAATGTATCTATATAAAAGAAAATGCAGAGGTCCCAACACTTAAACAGCAAAAATCTTGGTGTACATTTAACACCAAAATTTTGCTGTGTACAGCACCCTTCTTCCTACACTTTGTGTTCAGTACTGAAGCCAATTTTGAATTCTCACTCTCAGCACAGATTACATCTGTGACCCTTAACCAAGCCTGTAGCACTGACTGTTACAACCTTTAGTTTGAGGAGATGAAGGCGGGAGCCACAGGTGCTCTTTTAGACGTTGAGGGGGTCTGATTTCAGGCCCAGTGATGTTTCCACCGCCGTTCCTGACCTCTGGCCCTGTGGTTCGGGGTGTATCGGTGCGCGCAAGAGGATGTATGAGGGCTCTCTGTGAAAGGAGCTCTCGTACATCCCCCTGCCGCAGCACAGCGCAGCGCGCACAGGAAACACCTGTGCTTGAACCACAGCCTCTGCGCCCCTAAGCCCCGCCACAGCGCCTTCTCAACTCAAACCGAATAGAAGCTGCTCAGCTCCTCTGGGCTGTTAAACGCTGAGTGCATGCACGTATGCGTTCACACTTCAGCTTGTAGTGTGTATACCTTCAGCTTGTAGTGTGTATACCTTCAGCTTGTAGTGTGTATACCTTTTGCTTGTAGTGTGTATGCCTTTAGGTTTTTGAAACGAGTCATAATTCTCACTTAAAACTTTTTGTTTTACAATTCTTTAGTTTAAAAAAGAAAGAATCATGGACGTCTATATACATGCATGCATCATCTTCCATATTCATCGTTGCTTTTGTTGAAGAAATCCTGCGACAATTTTGATTATTTTCGCTTTTCTCCTCTACACTTATAAATGATTTGTGTCTCGACTGAATTCACAACGTGCACAAAGTCTCTGTTGATTTTACGGGGGTCTCTACCTGCCAGGACCAGGGTTATAATCATGCTGCAGCTACCTCTTACAGTAGATAAAAATACATATATTTATGACACAGAGAAATGTTCAGCAGCCATCGATGTCAAACCTTTTTTTATTTCTTTTTACTCTGAAAAAGTTTTAAAAAAAATGGCCGTTCATCAAGGCGCCTGTCTGACCAACAATGCAGACCACCTGCCATTTACAGCACAGGGTGGGAGATAGCGTCCATGGCCCAGCAACAAGGGGAGTTAAATCTGCTGTCATCCAGTGAGTAACAGCTGTGCTGGCAGGAATAGTGTGTAGAGCAGGGGTGTCAAACTCCAGTCCTGGAGGGCCGCAGTGTCACAGGTATTTGTGGTTTCCTTTCAATCAGCACCCAGTTAAAGCATTGAGAACAAGGTGTGTGGACTTCTTAGCCAATTAGTGACTTAAATTAATCACTTGTGCTTAAACGCACCAAAAACCAGCAGACACTGCGGCCCTCCAGGACCGGATCTTGACACCCCTGGTGTAGAGGTTAAAAAGGGGAAGTTTTTAAATGTCGCACAGGGGCAAAATCGAGGAGGTAGGCCTGAAATGAGACGACAGACCTGTCGCACGCCATTAATTCTCTGTCATTCTACTTCCTGTCCTGGAGGATTTCAGCTGATGGAATCAAGTCTCCTCTAGCAAAGGATGCAAAGATTCTCATAAAGAGCATCAGTGACTATTCTCTGAAAAAAAATGCTATTTGGGTTTTCAGATAAAGGCTTTTTTGCAAACCTGCTTAAAAGCTGAGAGAGTGGAAAGTTTTAGTTTTCACTAACAACAACCCCAGGGGCTCTCCACTACTATCTGCCATAGTGCAGTTTTCAGATGACTATGCTAAAATGACTATGCTAAAAATCATTTGCAAGGAACCACTAATGGATATATTAAATATATATATTTTTTAAAGTATTTTAAAATCTTTCAATACAATTTGATGTTGTGCATGCTGATTCTATAAGTCACACTGTACTATGTGTAAGATATGATTCTACTGTATGTAACTGTTAATATGCAGAACAAGGTGTAACCTCCAAATCTGAAGGCAGTTGCTATTTATTTATGATTCATAATTATGATTCATGAAAGTGTGAAGATGCACAGCATTTTTTTAAACTAGAAACCAATAATGAAACTGCTGTAGGGAGGTGTATTTGTAGGTGTAGGTATGCGATTGTACAAAATACTTTTCCAATTTGTTTCAAAGAGTGAAATTTAACCCGCAAAGAAAAGAAGTCCAGACACATGTAGCCAAAACCAGCCTGGGCTGGATCATGGACCTCCTTCAGAGTTCTGTTCGGTTAGAAACAGGGCCTGTCTGGTACCAAAACCCAGCTATGTAGGACTTCATCCTGTGACTTCATAAGAGCAACATCCTGTGTCGGTCCTCCTCCAGATCGATATCATTTTATATAACATCCTCCAGCTTTGTCACAATGTGGGAGGGGAAAGGGAGGGCGTGTGGTAGAGGGACAGATGCAGAACATCCCTTTAGGGGCCCCTACCTGGGTGCATCTCTGAGATAGGCCTATACAGGAAATGTTTGGTTGGCGGTATCGCACGTTTATCTCCCAGCCTCAAATGGCCTCACTTGGTTATTAATTTACTATGTCACTAGATCATGACTTCATATTTTCATTGACATTTTGGAAGCAGCTTGTACAAGCGACATTATGCCTTCATGCAGAGAAAGAGAAAAAGACCCGCACTGAAAAAGAATACTTCTCTGAACGACTCCTTGGGAGATCAGACTGAGTTATGGGTGTGGTGAAACCCTCCGGCTCTAATTCCATCAGCCCGCTACGACACTGGAGGCCCGCTTGTCAAAACACTTACCTGCGAGTTGCGCTAAACCCCTGTAAGCTCACCTGTCAGTGCTGTGACTGACAGCCGGCTAGATGAATAGCGCACGCGCTGAGCTTCAGCGCCGGGGCTCAGTCTGGGCATCTGGTTTCCGCGCGGTGTGCGTGCTATGCGATAGCCCCGGTCCTGTTCCAGGGTTTAGAATGAACGCAGGTGCCGCGTGCCCTGCGCGAACATCGAGGCTATTTTCCAGCGCTTTCTTTCCGATTCGGCTCGCGTTTGGGCGTCATGGAGATCGGAGGAGACTGAGTGTGAAAAGCTGATTCTTCAGCCCCCCTTTGTCTGAGGGCTAATTAATTTTATCGAGCAAACATGAAGACAGTAGTTTTTATTATAGGTCTGAGCTTGTTACTGAAAGGTAAGAACTTTACTATTGCGAATGTAGTATTATTCCCTTGTCAACGGGACTATTCTTTAGTTAACGTGAAATCAAGTTATCACTTTAGTAAACTTTAATTCCAAATATTGAATGAAGGGTTAACAAGGGTTATTATTGATTTGTACAAATACTATGTGTAGGCCTATGCTTTGTTAAATGCAAGCTCTCGTCCTTATGTTGTGTCTAACATGGTCTTTGGCATTTGTATAAAGTTAGTATTAATTATTTTATTTATTGTGATTTTAATGTAATGATGTAGTTTTTATATTTAGTCTTATATATGGTGCAATAAATGTATTAGAATTGGCCACTCAGAGCTTATATGGGTAAAACATATTAGTGCAACTGTGAAACACATTGAGCAGCTACTTAGTAGTGTTAGAGGTGGCACATAAGGTAATGTTTATATTATATGTGAATTATTTTGTGTTGTTTATGAACCCCTCTGGGTGCTGTCCTGTAGCCTCTAGCTCGGCTCAGGGGAAGTACGCTCAGAAACTGCTGAATGACCTGATGGAGAATTACTCCAATGCACTACGGCCTGTGGAGGACACCGACAAAACCCTCAACGTTACTCTCCAGGTTACCCTATCTCAGATCAAGGACATGGTGAGATCAGAGACAGGCCCCCTCTGACCACCAAAATAGGATATCCTGGGGGGATGGGGGGGGCAAAGTGTTTTCTGTGAGACACACACACACACACACACACACACACACAGATATTGCTCAGGGCACAGAGGAAGGCTAGCTGGAGGCGTCAGCTTAGCGTAGAGGTGTCCAAACCACACCGGCCAAAAACAAACAGGATGGCACAAAAACAAACAAAAAAAACATAACTCGGTCTACACATATCGTTCAGCAATAAGCACCTTGCCCACATCACAAATTCTATCTGATATCAACAGGCTTGTCTTGTTTTCAGGCAGTCTGACTGTCGTTGACTGTGAGAGAGATTACGTCATCCCTTGTGACACTTCCTGCAGGCCTGTCACTCTCCCCTGGGCCATAGATCTCCTGTCAGAGAAGGCGCAGAGTCTCAGGTTTATTTAAACTGCAAGAACACTGTTACTGATACATTATGCATATTTGGATATTCTAGACTTCTGAAGTTTATTTTACCTTGGGGATATTCTGTTCCAGTCTAATTTTGTTGCACAAGCTTCTAATTACACCTTTTTCCAACCAGTGTTTTGAGATAATATGAACCAAATCTTGTAAATGGAATTGTGTCATTTAGCATAATAACATCCTGAATTCAGCCTCCAAGCAGACTATTGTCTGCTATTGTCGTGATTATCTGGTCTTCGCAAGATCACGGCTTGCACCTGTACCCGCAGGACGAGCGGAACCAGGTGCTGACGTCATACCTGTGGATCAGGCAGATCTGGCACGACGCCTACCTCAAGTGGGACAAGGACGATTACGACGGGCTGGAGGTCATCCGCATTCCCAGCGACCTGGTCTGGAGGCCGGACATTGTCCTCTACAACAAGTACGGCTCTCAGTATGCACGCACACACAAAGACTCCTCAAAACTGCTGTGGAGGTCTGGGGCCTTCTCGGTGGCGCAGCCTGTACAGCACCGTCCACATGCTCATTGCGAGCCGCGACGTTGGCGGTTCGAATCCCACTGCGCGACCTGTGCCACGTGCCTCTCTCTGTATGCTTCTCTACCCATTCCTTAGACAAATCAAATGCCTCTGTTCCGCCCAATTCCACTGTTTGTGACCCATTTTGTAGTTTCATTTACACATCATTTTGTAGTTTCATTTACACATGTAGAGCTGATTCTCAAGCACTACTGATGTCTTCAAGTTATCATTCAGAAACAAGTCGTAGCAACATTTTGGCACATGAATGAAATGTCAGAGCGTGCGCAATGTATTTTTAATGATGTGCCACCCTCTGCCACACTGGCCATAACTGGCTTTGTGTGCCTGGGAACGATCTTGAGGACTGAGCAAATCAAAATGGTGGGGGTGTACTCTGAATAACAAACGGCACGATGGCACAAACTGTACAGAAATGAGTCATTTAACCTGCAAAACAGACAGAGACAAGCAGCCATGCAGCCAATGGAGACAAGGACCATGTAGCCAATGGCTATAGCTCAGGGGTGGGCAATTCCAGTCCTGGAGGGCCGGTGTGTATGCAGGTTTTTGTTCCCACCAATTACCCCAGCTAAATGAGCTAATTGGCTGTTTACACCAACACTGGTAGATTAGATCAAATTAAAATGTTTCATATAGGGACACAAGAAATCTTCGGCTGTCATTCATGCGCTTATTAAGAATTGTAGCTAAAATGTCCGATGGCGTAAATATTAGGGCTACTTAGGTAAAAAAGGGCAGATGTTGGCATGAAAACCAGAAACGGATATGGCCCTCGTTGCCCACCTCTGCTATAGCTACTTGCACCACATTTGTTATGGAGCAATGCGTTTTGACCAATCTGGCGTTTTTTCATACAGGTTCATGGAAGGAGAAGGAAGTTGCTGCAAAAATGTTTGTGTAAGACCATCCCCCGCCCTCCCCCACTCAAAATAATGTACTCACTGCCACTAACTCCTCCCCCAGGGCTGATGACGAGTTCTCAGGGCCGGCGGGCACCAACGTGGTCCTGCACTACAACGGCGAGATCACCTGGGATTCACCCGCCATCACCAAGAGCTCCTGCGTGGTGGACGTGTCGTACTTCCCCTTCGACTACCAGCAGTGCAACCTCACCTTCGGCTCCTGGACCTACAACGGCAACCAGGTGGACATCGCCATGGCAATGGACAGCGGGGAGCTGTCGGACTTCGTGGAGAACGTGGAGTGGGAGTGCCACGGGATGCCGGCCGCCAAGAACGTCATCATCTACGGCTGCTGCTCGGACCCGTACCCGGACATCACCTACACCGTGCTACTCAAGCGCCGGTCCGCCTTCTACATCTTCAACCTGCTGCTGCCCTGCGTCATGATCTCCTTCCTGGCCCCGCTGGGCTTCTACCTGCCCGCCGACTCCGGGGAGAAGGTGTCCCTGGGCGTCACGGTGCTCCTGGCTCTCACCGTCTTCCAGCTCATGGTGGCTGAGAGCATGCCGCCCTCAGAGAACGTGCCTCTCATTGGTGAGCGAGTGTGTGTGTGTGTGTGCGTGTGAGAGAGTGTGTGTGTGTGTGTGTGTGTGCTCGTTTGTGCATGTAAATGTATGCTACTTTGAGGAGTCAGGTAAAGTTGTCAGTAAACTTGCCCTTCTGCTGTTTTACCAAGCCATCCTTCGTCTATGTTCTCCTATGTATCCTTATCCAATGAAGTGGCACAAACAGATATCCCATTACAGAGCAACTTGTATTTAGCGGAATGAGAGTACCATTGCTAGGCGGTAGGCAAGTCTGAGGGCGTGTCGTTGAGAATGTTATTTCCCGCGTTTCCGCAGGGAAGTATTACATCGCGACGATGATCATGATCACGGCCTCCACAGCCCTCACCATCTTCATCATGAACATCCACTTCTGTGGCGCCGAGGCCAAGCCCGTGCCGCACTGGGCCAAGGTCATCATCATCGACTACATGTCCAAGATCTTCTTCGTGTATGAGGTGGGCGAGAACTGCACCACCCCGAAGCGGGAGAAAAGTCCCCTCCACATGGAGGAGTCCCTGGGCAACGGAAGCCTGTACGGGAGCCGCCGTCACCAGGACGACGGTCATTACAGCCAACACCGCCATCACAACGGCAACAGAGAGAAGGCTAACAGAGATTCCGAGCCCGGCGGCCTTCCGAACGGCGGGCTGAGGAACGAGCTTCCGTACCCGGAGAAGGTCGCCCCCTGTGGCCAGGCCTGCAACTGCGCTCGCCACCAGAAGCTGGTGAGGGACGTTGAGTACATCGCCAACTACTTCCGGGAGCAGCGGGCCACCTGCATCAAGGGCGCCGAGTGGAAGAAGGTGGCCAAGGTCATGGATCGCTTCTTCATGTGGATCTTCTTCATCATGGTCTTCCTCATGAGCATCCTGATCATCAGCAAAGCCACCTGACGCCTGACGAGACGGAGCAGTTTTTTCTTACATCTCTGCTCCGCTTGTCTTTACCAGGGAGACGTGAAACACTCCCGGAGAACCATTGCTTTTTTTTTCTGGTGATGGAATCATATCAAAGCTTTTTCCCTCCCATCTTTTTCCTTTCTTCAGAAATTGTTAAAGAAACGAGTGGTTCAGCCTCAGGAATGATGACCATAACCGTGCGACACCATATATCAGCAGTTCCTATGCAGTAGTAGACTCCTGAAGCCTGGATTCTAAGGATATGTGTTCGCAACACTGACATCAGTGACAAAATCCTTTGGGTAGAAATATATCAAGTGTCCTCGTGAAAGCACAGCCCTGGTGTCCGGCCTGCTCCACCCCTTTCCTACAGAAGGGATTACTGTATAGCTACCACTAATACAATACTGAAAACAAACACCATTAATGAATTAACTGTAATCCGTTTGTAAAAACAGTCAAGGCGAGAGAAACAAGTACAGTGGCTTCAGAAAATGTTCAGACCCCTTCACTTTTTGCACATTTTATTGTGTTGTGGATTTAATTTTAAATGGATAAAATTGACATTTTTGCCCATAAATCTACACTCAATAACCCATAATGACAATGTGAAAACATGTTTTTAGAAATTTTTTGCAAATTTATTAAAAATCTAAAACTGAAATCTCTCATGTGCATAAGTATTCATACCCTTTGCTTTAACGTATTCTTAAAGTATCATATTTAAAATTTGGTCACATTTGTTACTTCCTAAAATCTGTGACCCATCAACATCAAAAGACTCTCAATATCTTATTTTCAGGTACTGTTACAAGCGATACTCTAACCTCTATGCATTTGAATATAGAACTCTATGGGGGAAAAAGTCAGGAGAAGAAACCTGTTAAAGCAAAGGATATGAATACTTTTGTAAATGAGAGATTTCAGTTTTTGATTTTTAATAAATAAATTTCTAAAAACATGTTTGTTATTATGGGTTATTGAGTGTAGATTGATGGGCAAAATTGTATCAATTTAAAATTAAATCTACAACACAATAAAGTGTGCAAAAAGTGAAGGGGTGGGAATACTTTCTGAAGCCACTGTAAGCCAGCGCAATGACAGGGAAATGAACATAGTCTATCGATAGTTATGTTGTCTTTGAATACACAGGAAATAGTTCAAAGATATTTCTTAAACTTCATGTTTGAAATCTTGTCGTCCACAGGCTGTTGTTTACAAGGTCATTTTTAGGTTATGGAAATACATCTTTGTGTACAGGTTCAATTATTATTATTATTTTAGTAATTTAGTAATAAATACTAGTTTATTACTGAATATATCTATCTGCACCAAACAGATGCACTTAAAGAATTATTGTATTAGTAATGTAAAACTGTTAATTTTCATGAGGTTTAAAATGAAGCTCATGGTAGAGCACAGTTTAGGGCCGCTGCCGTGCCGGATGGAAATACGTTAGTCTCAAAGGTTGATCTGTGAGCAAACGCCAGAGACGGTTTTGCAGGCGTGTAAAGCGACCCCTGTTTCTCCTCCTGCGCGCTGACCCCATCCCGCGTGAGCGGCGTGGATAACACACGAGCACGAGTGGATAAACCGCTCCGCTGCCTGGAAACAGGACGCCCGCGCGCGCGCATCGCACCGCCGTGCCTCTGCTCCCGGGGTTCCGAGCTCAAGAATATTTTCAATCCAAGTCGAACGAGGCTGAATTGTTAATGGGCCAGCTTTGTTTTCAGACCGGGGGTGCAAGATGTAAGACAATCTTCGCGCGGCGTGAACGCTCATCAATAATGTATTTTTAATGCGCCTGGCCTTATGGTGCATAACAAGGCTAGCTGTGCACGCAGCCGCCATGCAGCATCTGCAAATACAAGCAGTGCGCATGAGAACAGGGATACTGTTACGACCGACAGCATAACACAATCAGATCATTAGTGTTCACTGACCCGAATAAACCTTGGCTTGATGGTCATTGAAAAATTAAACGTAGCCTACAAATGAGCGCTTATACCACAATGCCAAGGAATGCGTTTGATTTATGAAGTTGTATGCATTCGTGGCATTATGTGCTATGCAGTCTTAAATAAATGAAAAAATGCGGGGTTCCACTATTTAAAAAAATATTCTGCTGTCTTTAAGTTTGCATGGAATGATGGGATAGAGTAACTGAATATTGTACTGTTTTTTCTGTTAACCCCCCCCCCCCCCCCCCCCCTCCCCTCAGATTTAGAATATTTGGAGCCTGTTAATATCCTATATTTTGAATACTGTACCATTTGTTAATACGTTTTCAGCTATGCATACTGAAATTATGCCGACGAAAACACATGGCGTGAGTGGATTCAATTATTTTGGGTGCAGTGCTATATTGCGAACAATGCGAAGGACGTATAAGTTAAATAAGTTAAACTAATATATTGCAAACCAATACTCTGATGTGGCTGTAGCATGGCAACAATGAATTTGTAAATGTGTGTAATGTAAACGTCAATGCAACGTACACAATACAGGGCTTGTGTTGTGAGTCAGTTGGTTGTCTGGGGAAAGCCGTCTTAACCTGCACGCTAAATGTTACAGATTCGTTTTTCTTTTCATCTTCCGTGTCAGGGAATGTGCAGCCTTCTGTTAGCGGTAGGCTATGTCACGCCATCTTTTACCGAGTGTCAAAGATCAGACAGATGCAAAAAATGCAGATTCTTTTGTTCTGAATGTCACAAGTGTAAATTTTGTTTCTCTTTAGCTAAATAAGGGCCAGCACTGCAGCTTCATCGTGGTTTAGGAATACGCCGCAATGTGCAGCAGAACTGAGTAGCTAACGTCAATAAGCAGGTGAGTCTCATACAGAAGGTGACCGAGCCCCATAACCACACAACAACCCAATTTTAAAAAAAATCACAAAATTAATAAACAGTGGCCCGAATATGATCCCTGTTCCCTGTCCCCTGTCCACTCAAACCCCTGTTTACTATGTGCCCTCTCCCCTCACTTTGCAAGCAGTGTGCGGAATGAATCCTGCAAAACTCTTTCCAAACTAGTGAGGAAGTAGCTTATTATATTTTATATGTAATATGTCCCGCTCTTGTACTACAAGTTGTAGTTTTTACTTCTTGAAATTGTCGGATGAGTGTGCTCCTAATTCTCCTAAACAAAAACCCCGGAAATAAGGGTTTCATCCGGGGATTTTAAGTCAAGTCAAGTTTTATTTGTTTAGAGCCCAATATCACAACGCACGCCTCAAAGGGCGTCACAAGGATTTAAAACAAGTCATTTTAAAAACAGTAAAATAGACAATCAATTTAGGTAAATCTAAGTACAAAATAAAACACAATAAAATAAACAATAAAAGCAGTAAAATCAGTAAAATAGATAAAAAGCATAGACAATGATCAAATAAAAGGAATATAAATGTAAATATGGAAACAGACAGATAAGATAAGTCACCATCATATAGCAGGGTTAAATGATAGTGAGAATAAATATGTCTTGAGTCTGTTTTTAAAAGATTCAACTGAATCAGCATCTCTGAAAGAGAGGAGGCTATTCCAAAGAGTGGTGCTTGGTAAGAGAAAGCCCTGCTGCCTGCTGATTTATTTTTAATCCTCGGGATTTTAAGTTCCCCCATTTGTGAGAAAAAGTCTCCCACCTGAAAATTTTTTGACGAAGTTGACTCAAATATGCGCCCTCAAAGGGGTGAAGGGATCATATTTGGTCATGGCCAGTGTGTCATGGTTTGGACAGCGCTCTGCCTGAGAGTGCCAGGTGGTTGGGCGTGCAATTGTCAGTGCTTGCGCAGGAGCATTACTGTGGAAGCAGTTGAACTGAACTGATCCCTGCTATGTAATGGCTGCCCAGGCCTGACCTTGGGCCTGAGGTGTGAAATAGTGCCACCTGCTGGCAGTCAACCCACATGACATGATCCATGCTAATACTTAAGCAGCATTTCTCTGCTAAGTATCCAACTGCACAAATGGGCAGCAAGTAAAATATGTGGAAATGTACTGTAAGACACCATAGATTAAGGGAATCTTCAAAGCTAATAATGATAATAATAATAACTATTATTATTAATAAGAATTAGAAGGAAAGTTATGTGGCTGTAGACATGATTAAAGCTATAGGCAAGTGTTTATTTTTCATAAAAGAAAACAGTTCAAAAGCTATCTCACTTACAACAAATGTTAAATCCTCATGTACATAATGAACAAAATCATTTGCAGCCTGGAGTTAGAATCGATGCATGGGTGAATTAAACATGACAAGATTTCATCTTTATGTGTGTAGCAAAGAGTAAACACAGAAATGGTATTTTTGAAAATGCTTTATTAAACTATTTAGCTAGCACTTTAAATACAACAATCCTGAAGAAGCTTTTAAAAACAACGCAATGATATTACAGTGCAGAGAAAAATGTAAAAAAAAAAAAGCCTAAAGTATATTATGGCAATAAGGCACGCTAAAACTTTTATTGCATTTTTTATATGTTTCTTAAAATATCCACACCTTGTTCGTTTCAGTAGCCAAGAACTTGCACATTGAAGTTGAAATACTACTCTTGTAGTGTTAGTGAAATTGCAATGGAGATGGTTACATAGGCACTCCAGTTCCCTGAATCAGCACTCCATAGACTACCTAGAGGCTACTGGGCACCAGTTGCACATCGAATGTTTGCATAACACATAAGGACTGCTCTTTCTCGAGTCCTGGGTGCTTCGACAAGACAGCCCTTTGTTATCAGAGGCTGTACTTTATTTAAACAAGAAAGAAAAGAAATTAAAGAAAAACTTTTGTTTCCTTTTAAAATATATTATATTTCTTTTCACTTTTTTTTTTTTTTAAAGCTTCACATACAACACTTGTACTGAATATATTAAATATATTTGAACGTTTGTCATTGTAAAGGAACATTTTCAGCAGAGTTCATTCTATTTTTTTTTCCCAAACACCACCAAAGTAGCCTTTAAACAGGCAATACAAAGCAAACACTCCAAAGAACCATGCTGAAAACATGGTAAATACATTAGGGCAGGGCGATGGTGACTGTTGTGGCCTGTGCTGTGTATATTCAGAATGTTTACACTACCTTTCAGCATAGATAGTAATTACAGCCTTCTCCGTGGCCAAAAGCTATAAGCAAATAAAAGAGCCCAAGCTAATTAAAAGCAAAAAATGAACTGCCTGCAAAGCAACACAAGCCAAGCACTATGTCCTGTATCTCACAGCGACAATGGGAAAATTGGATCAATTTGAAATATCTCAAATGAAAAAGTTCTAGACTGTATCCCCGTCCACCTGCCATTGGCACGCGAGACTTCTTCTGCAAAACACGCATTACCGATGAGCTTGTTTATTTTGGCACGTCCCCTTCTCTGACTGCGTCCTGCGCGCCAAATTCTACGTGCTTTCATTCTGAATCAGGATTTATGCGAACCGCAGAAAAGTTAATCTCTGTACTATTAAGCCTTTGAAAAATCTGGTGTCAGGTAGGCTGTACCGTGAGAGAGCAGAATGTAGTTAGGTGTAGCCTACGTGCTCTTTCCTCAAAAGTAGCACTTCTCTGCAGCGTACTTACTCCATGCTTCTATAGACACTGTCAGGGTTGCCTCTTTGCACACATACACAAAGGCCATCTGCAAAACTTATAAGAATGAATAGCCAAACGGCACCAAAAACTAATATTTAATTTGAAAAAAACCAACAAAAAAAAACACAACCTCCTATGAACTATGTTAACTGCACCTCGGTCACACAGATTTTTTAGCAGAGTAAAGCAGGGCGATGTAGGTTCTACATGCCGGTACCCTAGCAGCGCAAAGGAGTGTAATATGAGCCTGCCAACTGATGAACAGATAGGGAAATGTGTGCCCGTTGCCACGGTTACCACCGTCCCTACACTGGAGATGGCGTGGCGTGTTTGCTCAGAAGGATTTGCTCAACGCAGTTTGGCACAGGGTTGGATTTTTAATGGGTTTGATTCATCGACCTTCAAAAAGGAAATGCGCCTCCAGCCCAGCTCTGAAGCCCCCCCCCCCCCCCCCCCCAGTTTTATTCGTCTGTTATGACAACGTTTACGTTTGTCTCGCCCTCTTACGCACTAGGCCCAAAACACGCCCCTCCCTCCGGTAATTCAGCCAGTCATATGAGATGGATTCACGTGGAGACGTCCAATCGCAGGAGAGGAATTCAACACCAGTAGTTTACATGGGTGAAATCAAGACACGGAGACTGCTCGGTGTTTCTCACACAGTTCAGTGTGTCAGAAGTGTGTGTGCCCATTTTTTAGTGCCTACAGTAACCTCTACTGCCAGAGGAACTAATGCACAGATCTCGTGGTATCCTCTGCCTTCTGAAAGATCTTAAGAAAAGCTAAGGGCAGCTACACAGACAGATATTAGACTCTGGTATTATCTTAGTCACTGTGGACGGGAGCCTTTAATTCATTTTTAACATTAGAGTGGATGGAGCTTGCTTTTTCAGTATATTTAGACAAACGCATATGAGCCAAATTAGAAACTTGTGTTTGCTGAGGGTGAAGGTCTTTGAGCTCCGAGTAGCTTTGTTCAACAGAGGGTCATTGCGTAGGGGGAAACCACTGTCTTTTCCCCAAAAACAGGGACAAATTTAGGCCTCAGACAAGAGACTCTCCTGTAATGATAATTGTCTTCCTTTGACAGCATGCATTTGTTTGGAATGATGCCCCTTTTTACACATGCAGTGTTGCCCTTTGATGGTTATATGAATATTTTTCATCAGATTAAAGGGAGTTTTTTTTGTTGTTTATCAGGGGATCATACCCCTGCTTTTCAGAAAAGGTAAACTTTTTGTTCCTGGGTTTTTGCATGAAGCAGACTATTTATCTAGTTAAAATCTTTCCATCCGTATTTTTTCTTTGAGATGAAGAAGACACAAGGCCAAGGCCAAGGCTAAACCTAAAACCTTCATACCACAGTATTTCATAAAGAAAATAACAACTAAAATGTTCATATTAATATGAATAACAATGCAGCAACACAAAAATAATAATAATAATAAATGCATAGCTATAAACGTCCTCAATAAAATCGGTATGCATACAGTGTGTGGACGGAAGACATCTAAGTCACTACAGCAATATTCAGGACTATTGCTAACATTATCAAAAATTCTCAAAATAGAAACTTTTTCAACAAACTCAGAAAAGCACATTTTCTTCAATGGTCTTCTTTTTTTTCGTACAAAGAAATAGTAAAAAAAAAAAAAGAAAAAGTATTTCTTTCTTAAGTAATCGTCAAGTAATATGCTTACTTTGAGAAACCAAAACAAAAAAAGAAAGAAGAAAAAAGCCGAACAAGACACAACGAAGCAAAGTCAAACGAAACATTCAAAATGGAGTTCTCTTCATAAATATGAAAGTGTTCCTTCAGTGTCCTTGTTGCCCGGGCAACCAGGCAAGATGGAGGCGCTCCGTCAGTATGTCGGGTACATGTCGTGAATGGGCATCTGGAAGGCGGCGGCGGGGAAGGCCTGAGGTACGTATCCGGCGTAGCTCCCGTAGGCCGCGGCGGCCGCCATGTTCTTCTGCAGGGCCGCCATGGTGGCGGAGTTGGCGTGCGCGGCGATGGGGATGTAGCTCGCCCCGTACAGGTTGGCGCCGGCCGGGATGCGCTGGACGTTGTGAGCCATGGCGTACACAGGGGTTATGGGGCGACCCTGCGGGAAGAAAGGGGGAGGGAAAACAGAAGAGAGGAGAAGGGTGGAAAGGTAATGGTCAGTTTATTCAACCATTTTCCCCAGGACTATGAATACGACAACTATTATTATTATTATTTCATAACACGCACATTATACCTTCTGAGTGCTCAATACTAACTACAGGAGCTAAACAGGTTCAGTCCAGGCATTGATTAGTTGAGCGAACTGATTATGGGCCTTTATTATTGGTGAAATAATAAAGGCCCATATGACTCTGGCCCATAATAAAGGCCCATATGAATCTTTTTCATTTGACTCTGAAGAAGACGTCGTTGACGTCGAAACGTCAGTCGTATTAAAATATTTGTTTTTGCTCTGAGCTCTGTGTGCTCCAGTCCTCCTTATCTCGGGTTAGTCCTAGCGAAGTAGTCCGGGTTTGGTATCCTTTCTATTCACTGGTCCTTCTGTTGAGCACCTACAGTTCCTTGTTTATATAGCCGGCTTGTAGCGCATTTGGGATTACCCCCTTTTTACTTTGTAAAACTGACCTTCTCTTGTACTACTAGATTAACCTGTTGTGTGAAGACTTATGCAATGCAAACGGCCGCTCCTAGCATTCCATGGGATGAGAAATCCGACTACACAACCCCAGTTAGTCCAGACTCCGGCTAAATACTGGACATTTCTTAAATATTTCTTGTGATTGTGTGTTTGCTACTACTACCCCCGCGCAGCAAATTAAACATTGTTCATACTTTTTACACAACCTTTAAGTCTTGTGTAAGAGATCTTGAGGTCTGTGAATTACTACATTTTGAATTACTACATTTGCGATTGGATGAGATGGGTTGCTGCATTAACTCCTAGCATTCAGAGAAGCGTGTATCTTAGAGGAAATGAATCTCACATACCAGAAAGAGACTGGGAAAAGCGTGATAAAGAGGGAGTAACAGAGCGTGAGAGAGAGAGAGAGAGAGAGAGAAGAGAGAGAGAGAGTGAGACTACAGGGAGTGGACAGAGCGAGAGAGAGAGTGAGATACAGGGGAGTGACAGAGCGAGAGAGAGAGAGTGAGATACAGAGGAGAGAGAGAGAGAGATACAGGAGAGAAGAAGGAGAGAGAGAGAGAGAGAGAGGAGAGAGAGAGAGAGAGAGAGAGAGAGTGAGATACAGGGGAGTGGACAGAGCGAGAGAGAGAGTGAGATACAGGGAGTGACAGAGCGAGAGAGAGAGAGTGAGATACAGGGAGTGACAGGAGCGAGAGAGAGAGTGAGATACAGGGAGTGACAGAGCGAGAGAGAGAGAGAGAGATACAGGGAGTGACAGAGCGAGGGAGAGAGAGAGATACAGGGGAGTAACAGAGCGAGAGAGAGAGAGAGAGAGAATACAGGGAGTGACAGAGCGAGAGAGAGAGAGTGAGATACAGGGAGTAACAGAGCGAGAGAGAGAGAGTGAGATACAGGAGTGACAGAGCGGAGAGAGAGAGTGAGATACAGGGAGTGACAGAGCGAGAGAGAGAGAGAGAGAGAGAAGAGAGAGAGAGAGAGAGAGAGCAGATGTGAGATACAGGTAGCAACAGAGCGGAGAGAGAGAGTGAGATACAGGGAGTGACAGAGCGAGAGAGAGAGAGTGAGATACAGGGAGTGACAGAGCGAGAGAGAGAGGAGAGATACAGGGAATGACAGAAAGAGAGAGAGAGAGAACGGATGTGAGATACAGGTAACAGAGTGAGATACAGGGAGTGACAGAGAGAGAGTGTGGATGTGAGTGTTACAGCACGGTTTGTACCTGAAACGGGGGCGGGGTGGACACGGCTGGAATGACAGTGGCTGTGGGCGCCCCCGTGTGGTCATGCTGGAGAGCCAGGGGGTTGATGAGGTGCTCCATGGCGTGAATCTTCCCCCTCCTCCATGACTTTAGCACCGGGGCCGGCGGGGAACATGGGGTACTGGCCCCCCATTGCCGGAAGGGGCCACTGCACAGAGAGAGACACAGAGTTTCAGAGGGGACCCCACAGATGGGGGGGGCTGCAGTCCTTTTAGGAGGGACTGGGTGTGCCACAGCATACAGTACGTGTGTACGGACTCAAGGTTCAAACAAAAACAAACTCAAATTACTACATAAAACAACCTAAGGTTCTATACAACATCTATTGTTTCACCTGAATGCTCTTTTCATGCAAACTCAGTGTAAAAATGACACACAAATGTAACATGAGACTTTAAGGCAGTGGTCCCCCAACCCTGTTCCTGGATATCTACCGTCCTGTAGGTTTTCATTTAAACCCCAATTTGGCACTCCTAATTCTACTAATTAGCAGCTAAAGGAGATCTCTAGCTGTTGAATGAGATGTGCTTTGTTAGGGTTGGAGTGAAAACCATACAGGACGGTAGATCTCCAGGAATAGGGTTGGGGATCCACTGCTTTAAAAGGTCTCTACAGAAACACAACAGATGTATAAAATACTCTGTTTCACATGTTAGCCCCATGTGTCCAATTGCTTTTTTTCCCCCCTGAAACATGGTAAGTTCTGGTTTCTCAGGCCCTCATTTACCACTAATTTGTGTCTTGAATATCCAATTGACATGAGGACCTTCCTGCTGTAACAGAGGAGGCCTAATGATCCCTTCGGTGCTAAAATGTTCAAGCGAGGCTGTGTAATCTAATACATGTGAGATTATGTTATTTTCATTAATCCCGTTTTTGGGACACGTGTGAAGTACGTTCTGCACTTTTGGGCCTGTTGCGCTGGTCCTGTTACACAACACGACTTCAGCTGCAGCCACGTCAGTTAAAGTGTGACTCAGCTTAAAGAGACCCCGCTTCAATATTAACACGTTTTAGCGGTCCACAGAGCCTTCAGTCCTTTGTTCGGCCAAACAAAATGCGCTATGAGCACTGGTCAAACCCGTTTACCGGGCGGATTAAATAGGGCACTGTGTCAGGCAGGAACTGATTGTGGATCACGATTGGCAATTGACTGGCAATTTTGGCCACCAGAGGTCCCAGCAATCACTGCTGGAAATGTAAATGTGCTGTCTATCCATGTAAAAGTACAGAATGCATTACTTAAAGACTTTTGAATTTCAACCCCTCCCCCCCACCCCCAGGATTTTAGGAATATACCCCATTTTTTACAGAATTTTGTGGAGAAATTAAATAGGAAATAGAGAGAAAACGAGAGAGAGAGAGAGACAGAAGAGAAAACCAGGTAAAGAGGAGCCAAACACCGCTGACAGCAGCTCTCAGAGGAAACAGGGAGTAAAAGGGGCGGGGCTGGAGGCGGGGTGAGCGGGTAAAGGGGGGCGGAGGTCCCATACTGACTTGTGCCAGGCTTGAGGACTGCTGAGTTGACTGGGGTCAGCTCCAGACTGGGCACCAGCTCGTAGGGTTTGGTCAGCTCCAGACTGGGCACCAGCTCGTAGGGTTTGTCCAGTGGGCTTGCCCTTCCCTTCGTGGTACCGGCTGTAGATGCCCCGCCCGGCTGAGTAACCCCCTAGGTAGGAGCCACGGGGCCCCGGGGCCCTATTCCCCATTGGCTGCGCGCCCTCGGCCTCTTACAGTACCTGCTTGAGATACAAACGAGAGACGCTCCAGTTCAGAAAGGGGCGCGCTCCGGTCACCACGTCCTACTCGGGTTCTGAAGAGACTCTGAGGTTCGCAGGTTTTTTTTTTCCGCAAGGTCCTGGGTGGGTCAGAGCGGGGGTGGGGACTGACTGCTTGTTGCTGTAGCGAATCTTTAAAATGTATTTTTATTTTTTGGTTGAGTCCCAATTAGGACTGGTATTCATAACACTGGTGCCTTCTTAACACTCTTCTTTTCACTTCCTCATTCAAATCTTATTTCTTAATATTTTTTTCTTGCCTTTTTTTCTTTTCCTACCAATCCAGTCTAGTTAGTTTTGCCTCTAATGTCACCGGAAAGCCAGTCACTTGTTACACAGCGGGAGGCGGCCTATCTCCCACAGAAGACTGGTAGCCAAACTGATTACCTGCGGGTACCTGGAACATTGGGTGTAGTGGTAACTGTAGCTGACTTAAACCCACCCATGGTGGAACGAGGCCAACTGTGTCCGACCACTGTGGACGCCAGGTCACAGTCACTTATGGACGTAGCTGAGGCTCGATCCCTTACTGCCAGGCCCAAGCCAGGGCTTCAGGGAGAGCGTCTTTCTCTACTGAGGCACTCGTGAGCCTACAGTGGATATATTCTTTTTTATGGAAGACATTTGCACGGGCTAATTTCGCTCCAGGCGTTACCGCTCAGGGAACACTGCAGTGATCCAGGCCAAATCCCTGCCTCTCCTGCAGGCTTTAAAGAGGTGGTGTGATCCTCTGCGGACTTTTCCAGTGCTGACGTGACTAGACCTCTTTTTCTAAAGTGGTTTTTTGTGTGTGTGTGTGTGTGTTTGTCTGTGTGTGTGTGTTTGTGTGTGTTGAGGGCTCATGTTAGATCCTCATTCTCCCCCGTTCCTCAGACGAAATGGGAGGGTTGCCTCCCCTCAGAACGCGAAAGGAGGGCGAGCTGAAGGGCTCAGGTTCGGGAGAGTCAGAGGGAAGCCCAGCCTTGTAGTAAAGGGGGCGTTAATCATGTAGTTAGCAATAAGGGTAAATACATTCCAAAGTAAAGTACATGCAAGTAGATTTTTTTCTGCAGGGTTGAGTGAATTTATTTATTGATGGGACGTTGCATGCTTTGCGGTCTCCGGGTTTAACATTTGGGTCGATGGTGCAATGAGGAGTAGGTGTTAGATAGAACAGTATTCATGAGAGGTCATATTGCAAGGAGATGCTTTCATTGTTGAGCAAGGTGTGAAAAACATACGAGATGTGGATTATTTAGCTATAAAGGGACTTTTACGCACTTTGATTGGGGCTTAATGGGCCAACTTAATAGAGGAAAGGGAAAAACCAGAGATAAAAAAAACAAAAAACTTAAATATTTTCAAAAGATTTCCCCCTACCACCCGGAACATTGAGAATCAGCACTGTGAAACCAGGCCAGTCAATAATCAAGACAACCAAGATGCTCTTTTTTTTGTTAATCGATTTCACGATTCAGGTGATGAATTAGTATGATTTTTCTTTTCAATAAAAAAGAACACAGCCAAGGTCATCGGAAATGATCGACTGCTGTTTACAAGAGCTCTGTGCGCTCAACATTTGAAGCAAAACGCACAGAGTCATCAGCGTCACTCCCAGAAACACAGCGAAGTCAAAAGTGGAAGAAAATAGGTGAAGCCTAACCTTTCATGAAGTAGTCTCTGTTGGGTCCTATCAGCGCGCTGTAGGGGTATCCGAAGTAGGTTAGTGTGTAGGGGTCGCACTGGTAAATGTAGCTGGGCTGGGCGGTGTCTGGAGCAGTAGCAGAGCTCCCTTTGGAGGCCTTCTGGTAACGGGTGTACTGCTCCTTGTCGACGGGCTTAGCGAGGGTGACCTCCACGCAGGAGCCCTCCACCTCGGTCCCGTTCAGGTTGTCCATGGCGAGGACGGCGTCGTCGCGGCTCACAAAGTGCACGAAGGCGTAGTCGCGGATCTTCTTGACGCGCTCCACGCAGCCCGGGTTGAACTGGCCGAAGATCTCCCTCAACGTCTCCTCCGAGGTCTCCATCATCAGGTTCCTCACGTAGAGGATCTTCACCGTCTCCATCACGTCCTCGTCCACGTCGATCTCCGGCTCCGCCCAGTCCACGGCGATCTGGTGGCCCCACAGCTGGATGCGGCCCGGCATCAGCTTGCGCCGCGCCATGGCCGCCGCCCGGTGACTCTCGTACTCCACGAAGGCGAAGCCGCGGTTTCTTCATCTTGTCGGCGGCGCTGGCGTACACGATGACGTCCAGCACGCCCTCCGTCACCTTGGAGACCTCCTCCATGATCTCCTCGCGCTTCTTGGTCTTGGGGGATGCCGCCGATGAAGAGGCGGCAGTTGTCCACGGAGCAGCAGACGCCGAGGAGCCGCCCCGGGCGCACCTCGTAGTTGTTCAGCTCCCGAACGGCCCGCTTGGCCTCGTGCTTCTGGGCGTACATGACGAAGGCGTAGCCCCGGTTCTTCCCGTCAAAGTCCATCATCAGGCGCATCTCGTAGATGTGCCCCACCGTCCTCGAACACGGGCACCAGCTCGTCCTCGTAGACGTCCCGTGGGATCTTCCCCACGAAGATCTCGCAGCCCCGCGGCGGGGCGGGCCCCTCCCACCCGGGCGGGGGGGCCGTACTTGCGCTGGCCGTTCTCCTGGACCATGCTGTAACCTGTGCGCTCCATCAGGACACCAGAGCCACCTCGTTGGGGGCTCCGGCCACGCCCTCAGGGACAGTGACGGGGGAGTGTTGAGCATAGCCAACGGATTTGGAGCCGGAGGGGTTTGGGGTTACTCATAGCGGATGCAGAGGCGGGGTCTTCTGCTGTCATACTGCTGATACCGTCCAATCGTATCTGGGGCCTGAGGAAAAATGAGACAGGACAAATTAGTGCCAGAAAGTAAGACAGGTGTCTGTTGTAGGCATTTGCACCATATACATTCCATGCTATGCACCATAGACCCTGCAGAGAGAGAGGACTGAGCTTGTGTCATGATTCGTCTGAAATTTTTCGATACCGGTCTCGATACCGATACCTGGCGTTCGATACCGATGCCAAATCGATGCTTTTTTTTTCGATACCTTTCTTTGCTGAGTGTAAAGATATTTTTCCAACAATATCCAAAAAAGAAAAATTGTAATTTAACAAAATGAGCCGAAACAGCTGTATAAAATTAATAAACTTATGCGTTAAATCAAGAAATCAAGAAAAAAACAAGAAAGAGTTTCCCTGGTGGGGCTAAAGATTTGGGTACTTAACAGATAATTTTTGAAATTTTTGCCAAAAATTACCAAAAATTGGCACCGAATACTTTTCCGATACTTGGACAGTTTTCGATACTCGGTGCTACGGACATGATTCGGTCGGCGCTCAAAAAGTATTGAGGTTCGATACCCAACCCTAGTCATGGTGTATATTGCTTCAAACAGTGCCCTCCTCAAATACCTTTCAAAAATGCTTACATATGAAGCCAGTTGTCCTTACGCCTCATGAGGCCCTAAGCCCATTTGGGACTTACACAACCAGGATTTGATTTGAGAACGTAGAAAATCGAAAAAAAAAAAAAAAAGGCAGGTTAAAGTCTCCTATTATAAAAGCACAAGACTGACTGCCTGTAAAATGCTGAAAGACATCATATCTTAATCCTTCCCAAGTTAGATGTTACTGAAAGTCAATCATTCACACCAGGCAATTTGAGTTGGGGATTAATGATTTCTCCAGATAATGTTTTATTGCTTCCTGACTGACTGCACTTGCTGCCCACAAAAAGAGGGGGGAAAAAAAGATCATTGCCACTTTCTCCTGTTTTAACCAATTTTTTTTTTCCCCTGTAGGAGAGATAAGAGACTCATCTTAATCGTCTTAATCTCAAGAACCATATATTGTACTACACTGAAACCTACACTACAAGGGACATTCAGTAATTAGATAAATAAAATACAATATTTTGCAAATATTTAATATATAACTGTTTTTGTCACCCAGGATACTTGTATTATGTAAAAAAAAAAAAAGTAAATACTTTTTTTTTTTCTGACGGGGGTCTCGGGAGGATAATGCTTTTATATGACAATCCCCCTTTATAGCCTTATAGTGTTGTCACCATTTCTACCTTTGGCCTTTTTATTGGATGTTGAGGGCCTACAAATGGCATTTAAATAAGCTCAAGGGTTTACTGCTGCAGGGTCATGTGGAAGGGTGTGCAGGGGGTTGGGGTCATGTGGATGACAGGGGGCTTAGTGACAAATACATTTAAAAAAGTTCAAAGTGAAGAATCAGTCAAAAGCAGTGGGTAATGGTTATGCCTGTTTTCAATACTTAAAGGGTAAGTTCGCTATTTTGGACCTTGGACCCCTATTTGCGGTCCGTCTTCCATGAACCTGACCCATGAAGTCCATTTTTTCGCTGATCGGTCCAGTATTGAGTTCGGTACAGATTTCCTGTAGGCTCTCACTGGGCTACAATAGAAGTGAACGGGGGCAATTAGAAATGTTATGGAAAAACAACGATAAATGTGCTTTTATAGCTCAGTGTGTATTCTTACGGTCTCAGTATGCTCTCCTGTGAAATGTAGGCTATCGCAAACGCAAACCGAACGTTGAAACAACAGTTCCATTTGAAACAGAACTATTTCTCGACCGCACTACCTCGCACTGACTTCGGATAACATTACTTGCGCAACTTCAGCCTCTCTCTCTTCTCTTGCTCTCTTATCATCCATCTCTTGTAGTTCCGTGTCCGTGTATTCTGGCTCAAATCTGTAGCGGAGTAACGTCAGTCAAAATCGAATTCTTCGTCTTCGTAATCATTATAGTCATCCATCATCCAAGTTTTTTTGTGGAAATTGTAGCCTACGTTGCTGCAGGTAAACAAACGCAGACTGCTCAACTAGATAGTTTCGTAACGGCCGGCACACGTTCCCGCTCCCCTACCCCCGACACATAGTACTCCGCGGGAGCAGCGAAAACAAGCAACAGAGAAATGCTTACTTCCAAGCCATGCCAAGCACGTAAAAATGTTCGGATTGAGATACATTTCACAGGAGAGCATACTGAGACCGGTACAATACACCCTGAGCTTCCCGTCTCATTTATTGTACATGAAAGCACATTTATCGAACATTTCTAATTGCCCCGTTGACTTCTATTGTAGCCCAGTGAGAGCCTACAGGAAATCTGTACCGAACTCAATACTGGACCGATCAGCGAAAAAATGGACTTCATGGGTCAGGTTCATGGAAGACGGACCGCAAATAGGGTCCAAGGTCCAAAATAGCGAACTTACCCTTTAAATAAAAATAAATAAATAAATAAATAATAATTCTTCCCCAATTCAGATCCTACAGTTCCTACCTTTTCTAGAAAGACATTTGTACATTTTCATGGTTAAACTCTTAGCTCTGTATACAGACTGCATTATAGTGTGTTTGTTACTGGATTGTGCTTCTGCATGTGTTAGAAAACTTAAGAGTTGTACTTTTAATCTGAAATCATAGTGAAGGCAAAGTGTAGCCGGAAAGAAATAGACGGACAGATGACTGTTTCTGCATCAGTAACACCGAAAGACAAAAACTGCCTAATTTTAGTTGTTGCATGCCTTCGCACCCTTAGAAATACGAGAAATGCTCGTTGTTGGCAGTTTGAATCTGGCTGCACGACATTGTTCTTGTCTCTCTACACCAGGGGCAACTCCAGTCCTGGGGGGGGGGGGGGGGGGGGGGGGTGTGTATGCAGGTTTTTGCTGCCACCACTTAACCTGCCTCAATCAGCTAATTAGTCATACACAACAACTAAAATGCATACAGGCACAAGGACATTCATCAGCTGCTGTTCACATCGCAGAATGTAGCTACAATATCAGCTAACGTAAATGATTGGGCTAATTAAATAATTAAGAGCAGAAGTTAGTCTGAAATCCAGAGAACAGATACGGCCCTCCAGGACTGGAGTTGCCCACCCCCTGCTCAACACTATGCTGCCCAATAAAGCTGAAAATTCAATATTTTTTAAAAGTAATTTTTTAAAAGTAACATCAAAGTTTTTTTGCTACGTGTTTAATATTTGGAACTAGTTCGCTCAGCGCAGAGAGCAATATCTCACCCACGGTACGTCCTGCGTATCCCCTAGTGGATATTACTCCAGTCCAGGGATTGAAAGCTCTGTAGCTCTGTAAACTGCATTATGGTGTTATTTATTGCTGGGTATGATGGAATGCTATTCCAGTACTTGTCTTCAGTTGTTACGGATTAAATTATTAAACTAAATTAGAGCACGTCCTTAAACTCACGCTTGAAAGCACAGTTTGATAGATGGACATTACAATCACAAGAGCCAAGCCTCTGTGAGCTTAAAGAAAACGGTTATCTGGTACTGGCCTTGAACCCATTGTTACCTTGACTTAGAAGAAGGACGGAGAGCCAGAGAAAGAAGAAGGGAGGAGAGGAAAGAGAAACGTTATCTAAAATTTGGTTAATGTCCCCCGGACGCACTGGAAATCCATGGTACATTAAGGAACGTGAGCACGCTTAGCCTAACAACGCATGCTCTTAAGAACACCCTTTCTGCTGCAACTACTATCCTTTTACACTGTTGTAACATCACAACTGAGGACATTACCTATTCCTTTTACTTTTTCTGTCTTACTTTTACCTCTTCCTTCTTCCCTTGATCTCACTTATCGGCTTTTTCGCGTCTAGGTGATGAAAAATCATTTTTGCTCAGCGTGTGATTATGCCCTATGACTAGACACAAAATAATATGCAGGTCTAAAGGTGAGTAATAAGTTACCTTCTTCAAGGAGGCATGAATTCCTGAACACATTTTTAAACCCCCCCCCCCCCCCCCCCCCAAAAAAAAAAAGACACAGGTTTAATCCTAACTAGCTGGCTAACCATTTTCTCTCAAACTCATTTAAATGAGAGAAACGTAGTTACATGGACAAAAAAATGGAAACGCCCATGTAAAGTCTCCCAATAGTGTGTAGAGCTACCATGTGCGTTTAGTACAGCCTGTATGTGCATTGGCATAGAGTCTGTCAGTGTCTACAGGAGGAATTCTACATTCCACAGGAGGAATATGACACCTCTCTTCTACAAAAAAATCAATCAGTAATCAAATCACACCCTGTTGATGGAGAGGGAAAATGCTGTCTCGGGCGTTGCTCCAGAATATCCCATAAAGGCCTTATTGGGTTCAGGTTTGTTGAAGGAAAAATAAGCACACCCAAACCCGGCCAGAAACAATTACACAATTACAGATCCACCAGAACCCTTCACTGTTACTTTTGCATTTTTTACCTGCAAGTTCAGGATAGTTTTCTTTATTATATACGTAGGTATTTATCAAACGATAGATGCCTCAAGCCAGGGCAATGTACCATTCAGTTTATTTCAGGAAGCACTAGTATAATTTACATCATTGACATTTTGCATACTCTATACATTTTGCATAACATAATTTAATGTTGCTACAGTATTCAAGGTATTCAAGTGCTACAGGGTTGCCCCACCAAAAGATACATTCCTTTAATAATTGGTCCTTATTCCGATTGAGGTCGTAATTTGTTTGAGCTACTCCCTTGATACTAGTTCAAGGAACGTCCTTTGCTTTCGCACGAAATAGTTCTATCAGAGCCTCTCCTTGGAAGGCGAGTGTTTCCTCATCACTGAAAAGTGGTGCAGACATGAGTCATAACTCCACCCAGGTCACACCCAAGACACGGAGCAACTGCGCGGAGGAAAAGGTTTTCGCAACGTCGTCATACAACCTTGGTTAGAAATGTAGCTGACAATCAATTAAAGGTTGAGCAAGTCGCTAAGTCGCTAAGTAGCTTGGTGTACCACTGCACAAAGACAACAAGCAAAACAAACCCACAAGAGCAGGATTCAGGAAGTGAGAATGTACAGGAACAAGGATGAACTGCATCCACAGCCACCAGATTTCTTTTAGGATTCAAAAACATGTAAAAGGTGTGGTTGCACAGTAGCAATAATTCACAAACCGGTTTTGTGTGGACCCTGAGTGAGTGTACGCAAAGGTATACGTTTGCTACAGTATGTCTAATACGCCTGTGCTCAATATGGTAACAAAAATAGAAAAAGAAAAAAGTCTTACATAGGAAATACTCACGAGGAGGTTTATTTATATAAATCTACAGATTTCCTTTTAGTGAACCGGTCAGGGTGCCATTTAACAAGTGCATTACTTTGTAACAAGTATACTGAATATAATAACTGGACATATGAGTATCATTAGTGAGAAATGATAAAATCTCAGAGACTGCGAGTGCATCTGAGGTACAGTTTTTCACCCCGAGCCGAGGGGAAGGATAACGTTATGAGAAGGTTTAGTAGAAGTGAAACTGAGAAGGCCTGTTTGGAGTTTACCGTGCGCGAGCGTTCGGAGAGAAGTGTGATCGGCACAGAACATGAAGTGAAAACCTCAGCAGTCGCTGCTGTCTGGCGTGTGGGAATAAAAGTGTGTGTAGGTTTGGGAGACTACGTGACAATTACGCCATTTTATGTGACCTGCTGATGTCTGTGTGAAAGTATGGGATGTTCCAAAAACAGAGCAGTACGTGTGTTATGTACAAAAAAAGGTACAAAAAGTGCCTAAAAAGGTACAAACGCCTGTCACTGGGGTGGTACCCTATAGGTACACAAAATTGTACCCCTAGCCAGAAATACAGAATTAATTTGTGCGTTTTTTGCTTGACAAGGTACTTACTAGTACCCAAATAGAACATTATTGTACTTTCAGGGTACATTTGGGAAATTTGTTCCTTAAAGAAAACGTACCCCCACTGCACCTCTATTTATGAGAGTGTACAAGTGTGCATGCAGGTGACTGTGTGAAAGAGTCCATCAGAATGAGACCGTGTGTGAGTGTGTTTCAGCATGTTTGTTACTGTTGGTTTGGGCCTGAGTTCTCCAGTTGGTCATATCTGATAAGAACACAGTGCTATTTGATCAGTGCCAACCTGTGCTGGTGTTTAAAAAGTTTATCAATGCTTAAACAATGAAGGACTTTTACATTTAAATCTGTCATTGCTAAAGGAAAATAGTTGAAAATAGTTGCTAAAGGAAAAGAGTAGAATATTTGGGGCTTAGTCCTCCCTCAGTCACTATGTACACCTGCATTAGAATCACGATAAACTACCCTTTAAACAAGGACCTGAACTCTTCAACCAGGGACAGGAACTCATTTAGGAAGGACAGGAAGGAAGTGCTAATGAACCCTGAGGCAGCAGAACAGGGCTCAGTGAAGGAGAGGTGAGAGGTGATGCTTTATTAGCTCCCCAGCCTGCAGGGCCTGCTCTCTCATCTTCTCCGCCTTACACAGTTGACCTTAACGGTCACGTGAGTGTGAGCCGGAGGAGACGTGTGCAGTGGCAGGTGGGTGATTAACCGCACGTACCTGTAGTGTAAATCACTTCCTGTCCCCAGGGAAATACACACAAAAAAACAAACAAAAAAACACAACAACAACCCCATTGCAAAAAAAAGAAAGAAAATATGTTTATTTACTATCATCATAGTAATATTAACACTTAAAATAGACAAACTCAGTCTCACAATTATACACACTTTCTTTCTCTCTCTCTTTCACACACACACAACAGGAGCTAAGGGATAAGGTAGCGGGGTTGGAAGCACAATGCAGGCACCTGTTCTACGAGTTGCTGGATCACTACGTGGTGCCTTTTGAAAGGTGGTTTCAGTGTTGTCCTGTGTAAGACTGTGATAGTAAGACTGATAGTAAGACTGTGACAGTAAGACTGATAGTAAGACTGTGACAGTAAGACTGATAGTAAGACTGTGATAGTAAGACTGATAGTAAGACTGTGACAGTAAGACTGATAGTAAGACTGTGACAGTAAGACTGTGATAGTAAGACTGATAGAAAGACTGTGGTAGTAAGACTGTGATAGTAAGACTGACAGTAAGACTGTGACAGTAAGACTGATAGTAAGACTGTGATAGTAAGACTGACAGTAAGACTGTGATAGTAAGACTGATAGTAAGACTGTGATAGTAAGACTGACAGTAAGACTGTGATAGTAAGACTGTGATAGTAAGACTGACAGTAAGACTGTGATAGTAAGACTGACAGTAAGACTGTGATAGTAAGACTGATAGTAAGACTGTGATAGTAAGACTGACAGTAAGACTGTGATAGTAAGACTGACAGTAAGACTGTGATAGTAAGACTGACAGTAAGACTGTGATAGTAAGACTGACAGTAAGACTGTGATAGTAAGACTGACAGTAAGACTGTGATAGTAAGACTGATAGTAAGACTGTGATAGTAAGACTGACAGTAAGACTGTGATAGTAAGACTGACAGTAAGACTGTGATAGTAAGACTGACAGTAAGATAGTAATACATTTCTGATGTTTTGTGTGTGTGGCTGAGTGGGGTAAGAGGGTGCGATTGGGGATTTTCTTTCCCCTTTTGAATGAAGAAATAGAATTACTTCCTGGTACGTAACCATTGTGTGAACCTGTTTGCGTGCGTGTGTGTGTGTGTGTGTGTGTGTGTGTGTGTGAGTGCGTGTGTGTGTGGAATGAGGTCCATCAATCATACTGTTAGGTTTGGCGTGTCTTATCACTTATCAGTGTGTAGCCATGCTGACGAAACCCAAACCATAAACTGAACAGAAACCGTCCCGCTGGTGGTGTGCGTCAGCAGAGCGGTGTGTGCACATGACAACGGCGCTTAACTTCCGAAAACAAGACACCCAGCCAAACAGCAGAGGCACGCTGGAGGATATATGGCACATGGAGGAGGCTAAGGACATCCACTGACCAATCAGGGCTCTGTGCCTTGGAGGAGGGCACATGCCGTGTAAGGCGAGAGGAAGGTTGAGGTGGGGGCAGTTGTGCATTCTGTGGTATGACGGTAAGCACACCCAGGACGTTGACCCTTATGCTCATCTGAGCTGTGTTCCACAGTTTTGTTGAATACCCAGACTCAGGTATCATGTGTGAATAGAGGTGTTGTAGTATTGTTGAGGCCTTATTGTAAAACACACACGCACACACACACATATCCCCACACACACACACACACACACACACACACACACACACACACACACGATTGCATGCATGCACACAACGCACACACACACACACACACACACACACACACACACACACACACACACACACACACACACACACACACACACACACACACACACACACACACACACACACACAAATTAAAAAGCAGGCATTTCTCTTCCTCTGAAAAGGGCTGCACTGATAAGATAGGGCTGGTTTGAATCAGAGATCTGAAGTGACCTGCTCCTCTGCCCTCCTCCCCCACAGGCTCCCAGCCAGCAGGGGGAGCCCAGCACAGACACTCCCACTCTAACCCGCTTCATTCCAGCTCCTCAGTCAGTGTCTCACCCAAACTACAGCTTCCTTTTCTACCTGTGACTTTGCCCATCATTCAAATAATGGCCGCCACAGTTCATCCTACGGTTGTCCGAGATGGAAAATTGCCAGCGGTTACGATACAAATGATAATGCGACATAAATAATAGCATGTTTGGAGCTTTAAATGGCTAACGTTTGCTTAAAAAAGTAAATAATCAAAATTGAGCCACCATGAAAGTGTTTGTTATTCATACCAAGGTCAGACCAGTCAATGGCTTTTACAAGCCATATTTGTAAATGTTTGGTGCAGAAAGTCAAATACTGTCCCTGTGTACCGCTCCACAATAGATACGATAATCCAAACACACCCTCTCCCTGGATTCTGCTCTGTAGTAGAGTCACCTTGAAACCCCTGTCAGATATCAGCACGTAAATATACTCCTGAGATTGCCAGTCTTGGCATTCGACGGGCCAGAAAATAATCACCACCACCACAGAAATTAACACTTACTATAAGTCACTGGAAAAACTGAACTCATGATGTAAGATTATGTGGTAAATCTATAAGGAATGGATGCTTCCATATTTTTATTAATTAGTTACATGAGCACTTTAGCTGGTAGCTGGATTACAGTGGTCCGTGCCGGTTTTGGAGAGTCTGGTAAATGTCTTTAAGTCTTGAGTCAAATCTGATTGGGCGATAAACAGGATATAATTTGCGATTTCTGACAAACTTGTTGTCGTTATGATCAGTCCTCTCACTTCCTAATGTTTCCAGGCTAATTGCTTTGGCCCAGTCTAATGCATTAAACGTTGGCCCAGTCTAATGCATTAAACGTTGGCCCAGTCTAATGCATTAAACGTTGGCCCAGTCTAATGCATTAAACGTTGGCCCAGTCTAATGCATTAAACGTTGGCCCAGTCTAATGCATTAAACGTTGGCCCAGTTTAATGCATTAAACGTTGGCCCAGTCTAATGCATTAAACGTTGGCCCAGTCTAATGCATTAAACGTTGGCCCAGTCTAATGCATTAAATGTTGGCCCAGTCTAATGCATTAAACGTTGGCCCAGTCTAATGCATTAAACGTTGGCCCAGTCTAATGCATTAAACGTTGGCCCAGTCTAATGCATTAAACGTTGGCCCAGTCTAATGCATTAAACGTTGGCCCAGTCTAATGCATTAAACGGGCCCAGTCTAATGCATTAAACGTTGGCCCAGTCTAATGCATTAAACGTTGGCCCAGTCTAATGCATTAAACGGGCCCAGTCTAATGCATTAAACGTTGGCCCAGTCTAATGCATTAAACGGGCCCAGTCTAATGCATTAAACGTTGGCCCAGTCTAATGCATTAAACGTTGGCCCAGTCTAATGCATTAAACGGGCCACTCTTCGGATACAGTCTTGGGCTCTTAGAATGTCTCTTAAGTAGCTGATCTTGGACCAGGCAAACATCCAAAATACAGATGAATATCCCCTCCAGGTATGTGTGTGTGTGTGTGTGTGTGTGTGCATATGCGTGTGTGTGTTTCACAGGCCTGCCTGTGTCCAGTGTTCTTAATTACAATCCGCTCATTCATGTGGCCAGCAGTTCCCCTGACATTTGTGAAAGTGGCAGGACAGCCGGTGTGTTTTCAGGCATTTCTGCAGTGAGCATCCATAGTAGTCTATAGTATAGACACTATGGGTATGGATATGGTTGAGGGAAATGCAACCATACCCACAATCCCGTGCAAGTGGACTAAAGCACACAGTGTTCACACACGGGTTTCAATGCGTTACAAATTAATTATTGCGTGACAGTGAGCACCAGGAGGTGAAAAGTCAAGTCAGGTTTTGCAGAGTCAATCAATATAACAGCTGAATGAAGTTTACAGGATGCCAATAATGACTGCAATGTGTACGCAAAATGCTAAATGGTGAGTGATGGAATTTTCCACCGATTCTTCCTGTTTGGCCGATATAATCAGTATCAGAGGTCAAAGATTAACTCTCACTGATGGTCTGAGCTGAGGAATTGCCTGGAAGGAGCAAGAGGATTCACTGAGCACATTAAAATAGCCAAGGTCAAAGGTCAAAGGTAGATAGGCCTTGACTGAGCCAGTTAATATTTGAACCTGTGCAGATCCAAAGCTGAGGGCTCTGCCAGATATAAATAATAAATGTAATAAGTGACCGTGCTAAAGCAACTATACGAGAGTGGCAAAGGTCAAACAGTGATTGGTGTGACTTTTTTAACGCTGTACCCCAAACCCTAAGGATTATGGGTTCAAATCCATTTCAGCACTGTTGCCACAGCAACCTTTAACAAGGTTAACCTCGGTTGTTCCAGTAAGAATTCGGTTGTATAAATGGGTTACAAAAGGTTCAAGCAGTGAAAGGTAAAGTCATAGTTGCTCATGATCCTGTTTGACTCGTTCCATGGGCAGGTTAGGCATAGCACGCACCTGTCTGACTGCCACTTAGTATCTGATCTGTAAGGCTGCTGCTCTTTCCCTCGGCATAGCAGAGGTGTTGTCAGTTCATGTCCTGTTAAGGTTTTTTTTTGGTTTGTGGATGGGCGACAGGGCAGGGCAGAATCTCGAAAAGCGTAGATACAAGTATGTTTCCCATGAACAGATCTCACATTCGGCCCCACCACCCCAGGCCCCTGCACAATTACAGCACAATATTTTGATGGCCCCTGTCAGTCAGGGCCCTTGGAATCGTCCTAACTCCCACCCCCACTCCCATACGGCGCCACCGCTACCTCCTGATGAATATGCTACCAATGATGAATAAGTTCCCCTCATTCATTTGGTCAGACGTCCCCCATGCATTTGTGAATGTGGAATCTGGCAGTACTGCATGTCTGTTTTTTTTGGCATGTTAGCATCAGGGTCACATGACAGGGAGCCGCAGACACCGCAAGCCCGTCGCTGAGCGTTTGGGAAACGTGCCCTTCGTCCCAGGCGTGTGGCGCAATCCCGTGGCTCCGGGTTGATCGGTCTTAAACACGCCAACCTTGGGAGTGAGTCAGCAGTTTAACTCTGAGAGACCTGTGGCGGCAGGTTAATGTGGACAGAGGGTCGCGGTGACTCAGCAGCGTAGCTTTGTGCAGCGGACAAACAAAAAGGAGGATTTATATTAGGACAGAAAGTAGGATGTCATTTGTGAGTGTGAGAAGGCCGGCGGGGGTTCACCGTGACATTAAAAAATAACAAAGAAAACTGCTTGGCCACCGAGAGCTGGCGGCTACATGCTACTAGCTTCCCTTACGCCAGTTTCATTTCCTAACACACTCAGTTTCATTTCTCTTTGGAGCTTGGACGTGACCTGCCATGAAGTCATCTCTGGACGACTGCCTGCGATTATATGAAACCCATTTTTAGAATGTCCTCCGAACACAATGCTTACCCGGGACAACAGAACCTGACTTGTCAGTTGTTCAAAACTGGCAAGACGGTTTTGCAGCGCTTTTTATCACAAGCGCATGTATGAAGGGAAGCCCCCCCCCCCCCCCCACTCTTTCTCAAATATATAGGGATATACAGATCCTTTCCAAAAAATTTGAATATCATGGAAAAGTTGTTTTTTTTCCCATAATTCCATTCAAAAAGTGAAACTTTCATAGATTATAGATTCATTACACACAAAGTGAAATATTTCTAGCCTTTATTTGTTTCATTTTTCATAATTTTGGCTTACAGCTCCAGAAAACCCCCAAAACAGTATTTCAAGAAATTAGAATAGTGTCGAAAATCAGCATTTACTGCAGTTATTTCAGAGAATGAATGTTTTAGACTGAGTGTCACACTATCATCTAATTTACTCAAAACACCTGCAAAGTTCATCTCAGTTTGGTTCAGTATGGGGAAGACTGCAGACTTGACAATTGGCCAGAAGACCATCATTGACACCCTCCAGAAGATGGGTAAGACACAAAAGGTCATCGCTAAGGAGGCTGGCTGTTCACAGAGTGCAGTGTCCAAGCATATCAATAGAAAGTTTAGTGGAAGGGAAAAATGTGGCAGGAGAAGGTGCACAAGCAAAAGAGATGACCGTAGGCTTCAGCGGATTGTCAAGCAAAGACGATTCCAAATTTGGCGGAGATGCAGAGGGAGTGGACTGAGGCTGGAGTCAGTGCTTCAAAAACCACCACGTACAGACGTATCCGGGACATGGGCTACAACTGTCGGATTCAAGCCACTCCACTCATTCGCTGAAATAACTGAAGTAAATGCTGATTTTTGACACACTATTCTAATTTCTTGAAATACTGTTTTGGGGGTTTTCTGGAGCTGTAAGCCAAAATTATGAAAAATGAAACAAATAAAGGCTAGAAATATTTCACTTTGTGTGTAATGAATCTATAATCTATGAAAGTTTCACTTTTTGAATGGAATTATGGAAAAAAAACTTTTCCATGATATTCTAATTTTTTGGAAAGGATCTGTATATAGAGCGTTTACGGGACTAAGGACCAGAGAGGCTCTCTGAAGCGCGTTTATGGGACTATGGATACTTGTGTTCATTTCGATAAACAACACAGCAGCAATGTCACCAGTCACTCATCTCAGTGAAAGGGATCATGTGACCACTCACGTGACACACGAAACCTTACCTAAGGTTGTTCACTTCAAAACGATCAGTTAAAAAACATGGGAACATTCAAGGAAAGAGTTCAGTTTGGCACACATATCAAGGACACACCAAGGCAACGGCCATCACACGATGGCTGTAAGACTGAAATCCAAACAAATGCAGATTTATCATGGAACAAAACAGGTGCTACAACACAACACAGCACAATGCAACACAACAGAAAAGACTCATTATATAGCTCTTGTATGCAAACATCCCAGGGCGTTTTACAAGAAGATTAAAAAAATTGCGGAAAGTCAAAACTTAAAGGAATAGTCATAAGAAGAGGCTTTCGACACGATCTAAAATTACAGCGTGACCTATGATAGGACTATGATAGGAGTGATTACAGAAGTGCCATTTAAAAAACTATTGTAATGAAACCGAAATACAGCTAGAAGAAGCCAACACAAACAAATAATTCAGTCTAGAATTGGTTTTCCATAAATGCTATATCTAGACCCGGAGAACAGTTGGCAGACAGGGATTTTGCCCCAAATCTTGGGGATTGAATAATTCATGGAGATGTCTAGGAAGAAAAATGTAACAAAGTTCAGTGACATACATACAGTATATGGGATTTTTTTATCACTGTTTTTTAGGAGGTTCTGCGGCACAACTCTCCAGAATCACAATTTATACCAATCAATTGCCATTCGAAAATGGAGCTAATGGGAAAATTGTAACAATGCTATGAAATGATGAAAAGGAGCCGTGGGAGGAACTAGGAGCTAATCGGCTAATTCGCTCAGCGCTAACACTGAGGCGTTGTTGTTTTCCTCAGGAGCGCCACGCTCTGAGCACTGTAGTCCTTTGACGTTTTTTCTTCGGCTGATTGTTTGCATTTGACGCCGTCTGCCTGATAGCGCCTTTCTCCGGCCTGCGTGACTGTGGGAGGGACTGACCAAACACCCTTGCCCACGTACACAATGGTCTCGAAGGGGCGTGAGCCTGCGGTGACAGTCACACACAAACACACTTCAGCTCCCAACCCCCGCGGGCCCAACTGTTTTACTGTTCCCCATATGGAATCGTGTTTACGTGTGCAGCACTTATCAGAGCTCAGAGGACTGGGATTGAAACCCAGGCAAAGGTATTGCTGAGCAGAAGTACTTAATCTCTGTTGGCCCCTTATGCAAATCTTGCCCAAGGACAAGTTACAGGGCGAACTAAATTGTGAATTACCGTTACCCTACATTAGGGTGTCCGTAAAGAAAAAAGACTGATGTTACGTGGGTAAAGCATTTAATCTTGACTTTGTACAGATGAGTATAGGCATCACTGTAGCCATTCTGTCATTAATATGCATTCTTACGGTTATCTTATACTCAGTATAAGGTCACGTGACCCCTCTGACCTTGTGTGTCGGGTCAGAGAACCCCTCCTCCACTGATCTGAACCCGCTTGATCCTGAGCCTCCACCAATCACGAACAGCCCACACCAGACTGGAACACACCACTTCTATGACATCACAGTTATTAGGGTGCATTATTCTGGAAATCATGAAGATTAAAGTGAATTTAGCAAAGTGTCAGTTTCAAGGTGATTTACTTTCACTGAGGCGCTGGTAGGAGTGACTCAGGTTTAATGTCTTTTAACACGTGTCTCCATTTTCTTAGTCAATGTTTTACGCAACACAAACAGAACCCTGGTCCCACCCTGACAGCAAACACACTGAGCAGGGAACATAGTGGCTCGGCTGCCCAACCCAACGTCAGCCCACAGAGCCGTCCGAGGGGCTCAATACGGAAACACCAAACCGAAACGCACGTACGCAAAAACAAAAAACATATATATATATATATATATATGTATATGTTACAGCCTCAAATGCAGCAGCCCTGTCATGAAATATGGCAAATGGGTCCTGCCTACAGAAATAAAGCCAGCCCCGACTGTCATTCAAGGTTTGAGAAAAGGAAAAGAATGAGGAAAGGGAAAATAAATGCGTAAATAGATGTTTCAATGAACTGCTGTAATTACACAAACATGTAATCTATAAGAGAGTTTTTAACAAATGGAGTCTTGAAGTTTTCAGAACACAAACTCCAATCAGAAATTTACTCGAAAAAGAAACACAGGAGTGTCACGATTTTCTCATGAGAACTTCCTAGGTGAAACTGACTACCATTTAAAGACTGTAACTGCCTTGGTCCCAGACAGAGTTATGTCGGGTTAAATTTAGCATTGTACATTCATGTGAATAGATAACCCAATTAAAGGATAAACACTACAGAATGAGCTACAAGGTGTGATGATAATTGTGCTTAAGAAAATGAAACAAAAAATAATTTAAAAAAACAAAATGTTTGGAAGACATCTCAGATAAATTACAACCATGCTGCCATGCTGGTTACTCTGCTTGTACACCACTTCCCCATTACACAAGTGTACCTCCTACTTAGTCACTTCACAGCTGCAGAGGACAGGATATCCATCACAGGCCTTCAATCTACGCCCACTGGTGTCACACGCAAAAGCTTCCTTTTCCCAGAAATATCTTGCTGTTTTTTTTTTTTTTTTTAAACCTGTATGGTGCATACAGGTTGAGTGATGTCCGGAAGCGGTCATTACATTACATTACAGGCATTTAGCAGATGCTCTTATCCAGAGCGACTTACACAACTTTGTTAGCATTTTTTTTTTTGTTTTACATATTATCCATTTATACAGCTGGATATATACTGAAGCGATTCAGGTTAAGTACCTTGCTCAAGGGTACAACGGCAGTGTCCTACCTGGGAATCAAACCTGAAACCTTTTGATTACACATTGAGAGCGGTCACAGCCAATGCCCCCCCCCCCCCCCCCCCCCGACAGTGCTGAAGCTGTATCCAGGGAACAAAGTCTCCCCCGTGAGTAAGTGTATGGGGGCCCTACCTGGCTCCTGGGACCACAGGTGAAGCAGAGGGAGAGCCGCGGGAATGGTGGGACACACGGGACCGAGGGCACAGGACTCTCTCCGAGGCGCTCTCAGCCTCTGTGGCTCAGACTGTGACGGCGAGCCGCTCACAGCTCCAGAAGGTGCTAAAGGTAAAGGCTTGTTTACACAATGCTGAAGGAGGTGGGGCAAGTTTCTGTAGGTAAGCCCCCCCCGCCCCCCCCCTCTTGTATTCTCTCATTCCTCCTCCCTCTCTGATAGGGAAGGAAAGAGCAAAGTTCCTGGGTTTAAGTTGGGTGATGGATACAGTGGTGGGGGGTGGGGGGCTGAAGTTGTTCATTGACGACAAAGGCATTGGTGACCACCGACGTCAGAAGTGCACCGAAGGCAGGAAGAACCAGGGCACTTCTTTGATTCTGACAGGTATGCTAGATAAAAGAGCACTACATATGACTTGGCAAAAGATTTAAGAGACAAAATAGTTAGGTTGAAAAAGTGCCAAATTGATCGGTCTGAACAAGAAAAAAAATAATATTGAGAAACACTCAGGACTGAACACACAACAAGGAGATGACTGCACATCTCAAAAGCTATAAATCCAGTTACCCAACCCCCCCCCGAGTCAACTTCAGTACATTAGCGATGGGAAAACACGTAGCTAACATTTACCTGAACTTATCCTGTAGAACAGACAAGCGGTTTCCTTTTGATTAGCAGCTGATATACACTGGGGGAGCTCACCTACTGGCTTAAATCAATGTTCATGATCATTTTAAATTATAATTTTGAGATCTCAAATTAATAATGTACTTTACAACTTTGTAATCTTACAACTTTGCATTTTAAAATACTTATCACTTGATTTATTTACCTGTAATTAATTTAGTTTTCTATAATTTCATTTAAATTATTTAATTATGTACGGACCTATGCTGTGAATCACTTCAGGCTGCAACTGTATTGTGTGAAACGTGTCATATAAAAAGATTATATGTACAGTATATACACAATATGGAGGTGCTATCAGAACAGCGGCCCACATAAACTAATGTCTGTTCCTACTGTACAGGTGATTCCATTTTAATCGCATTTATTTGAGTGACAAATTTTGCTGTGAAATAAATTTTTAATTCAAACCGATTCGCCATAACCCTGCCACACCTGTGAAAGATGAAGACACGCTAATGCACAGACCCACCCAACATGCCTTCATCAGCCGATTGGCTGAAAACCAGTCAAATAATGAAATAATCTGGGCCCTGGCTGTGATGGAGAATAACTAAAAAGCTCCCTAATTGCGCTCACAGAGTTATGGTAACCAGAGCAACACCAGTGAGCGTCACCACAGCAAAAACTAGCCATCCCCAAATATTCCACCCGATGTCACTTCTACTCTACTAAACAAAACAACATCACTCTAGAACATGCCTCATGGATATTATACTGCACTACATATGTGTTGACAGATCATAACATGTTAATGCTGAGTCATCTTTCTCGGGGAGTACATCACGTACTTTATAAGCAACCTCTTGTGACTGTGATGGGTTTATTCAAGGTGCAAAACACTGGACTCACTGTCGAACTATGTGAAAAACCTCAAATATTCAGTTTGAAGCATTCATTTCATAGCGTTGTTTCTGGTTAAGTTCTGTCATTTTGACTAAGGCAAAACTATCTGAGTTCAAAATTATGGTGTCATCAATTTCTTTGTGTTTTTAAGGAAAAAATAGAAACAAAACAACATTTTGGACAATAAATGTTTGGGTTCTGAAAAATGCACAAGGAACAAAATGCAATAGATACTATATTTAAAAATAACTATTTACTTTAACATGCAGTGGAAGGGAAAAAAATAATTTCAACAGCATCAGGTGATTTGAAAACTTATTGTGAAATGTCCGCTTTCAGTGCGATTGGACAGAACCAAACTGCTTCCTCATTGCAGGTTTATGGATGATCAACCACATAACCAAATCCGAGCAGCAGCTGACACGCTGAGTCCCTATCTGTCACATGCCCCGTCTTAAAACAGCCAATGAACAGCACCTTTCAGCCAAAACAAAAGAGTCACGAGTACTTCTGAACAGTTAGCGAAACAACACAACCTGTGCAGGCCCAATGTCTAATCAATGAAAATGGAATTACAGGAGAGGAAGTGGTTACAATGATGAGGAGTATACAATAAAATCAGGCTGAAAAAGTAAGATCACCCCCACCCAGTCTTTATAAAGAATTAAGATCAAAGTGAGTAGAGTAGAAATTATTTTGAAGTGAGGCAGAATTATCCCTTAGTTTTTTTTTTTTTTTGGTAAAACAGCCTTGCTGACACAGCATTCTCACAAAAGTTTTGCAAAAAACTTTTGCAGTGATGTGGCAACGTTGATGATACATGTCAGGGATTGTGTTTGTGGTCCAGTGTGCTGGTCCTCCCACATAACGCAAGAGGAGGTGCTGAGGCCTACACTTACATTTATTCATTTCACTTAAGCAGTCTTTGGAGTGAAAATAGGTGGTGACAAGATGAGAAGGGAATAAGCACGTGATGGGGTTGAGTAGGAGGGGGGTATGAGGAGATCACAATCGTGGACTTCAGGGGAGGGAGGGTTGGGCTGGGGACTGGGAGGAGATTGTGATCGCGTCAGAAAGGGGGAATGCTAGAAAGAGCAAAATGTAGAATTCCCGGTACGTCTCTTCCTGCACACTTCAAGCAGTGAACTCAAAATGGACAGGGCAGGCGGTTATGGGCACAACAACACCAAGTGCAAATAACCAGGATGGCTGTGAGCACCAGAACAGAGCAGACAGTAACGCTACAGACAGAGATGAGCAGGCACATCAGATATTTAGCACGCAGCCAGGTACATAAGCATAGTAACCAGACACGGCAAAATGTACCCCGAGTTAAAATACTAACATATGTCAAAAATAATGCCATGTACTCAATATGGTGTACTGTGTGTGACAGGTGTGTTTAATTTGACTGGTGTGAATACAAACGGACAGTTTTTAACAACAAACACAGTTTTTTTCTCATTCAGTTTTTATCTCTTGGCTCAACTCAAACCCTCCCTCAGCCCACCAGTGGGCCTCCAGTCCGTACATAGTAAAATGTCCAGTGTTAATTCAACTCTGACAGAGTCAAATAGGGCCCATATAAGAGTTGTAAAAGTTGATTTAACACTGAACATATTACTGTGTACGTTGGGAACCTCTAGTGTAGGGTAATTTCACAGTGCCCATTAGCCCAGGCTAAAAGTGTGTCAGGGAATCATGTAGCCAGTGCAGAGAGAGGATACCTGGCTCACACTCATTCATACGGCTGCCGGCGATTGTAAAGCTGACAGACCGATGAGAGGCCCTGTTCAGTGTCAGCTTTATGAAAACATGGCAACACACCAGGGGGGTATATTACAAAGCAGGCTTACAAAGTTAGCTGGATAACTGCACTGAGTAAAACCCGGAAAAAACCCTTTTTACTTCAGTCCATGTTCCAGATTTGGGAGGGTTCTGGGTTTTACTCAATGCAGTTATCCAGCTAACTCAGAAATCCTGCTTTGTAGTATAACCCCCAGAGGACGACGAAATAAACGGTGTCCCAAAGACGACACACAGCGACGATCTGAGACAGCCACCGTCTCTCAGCTAACATAATGAGCTGCTACATCAGAGTTTACTTAGCGAGGTGTGTGTGTGTGTGTGTGTGTGTGTGTGTTATTGGCTTCGCACATTATTTAATTTTTCCTTCCGCTGAGAATAACCGTGACAGATAATTCCCTTCTGTTTTAACTGAGAGGGGAAGAGTGTAAAACATTAACAGAGGTGCAGTTTAATGCCACACTCCAGTCACAGAGGCCTGTTTCTCATCAGCCAGGATCATGTCCTGTTCCAGTTGACCTGGGGACCCCTGTCAAGTTTCTTGAGGCAATAAAATGTATTCAAAAAAGGTCAGCAGAGGCGGTGGTTCTATTAATCCAGACCTCATCTCGTAACTACTTCTGGAGTTTTACGGGGTTACAAAAAGCAATTTGGCTGCATTCAAACACTAAGATATTTAGTTTTTTTTATTGATCACTGCCAGCCTGTGCATTATTTTTTGCATAATGCAAGCATACTGCTCTTCCGTTGGATATTTTGATAACGTGGGTTCAGGGTTGGATTCCTTTCATTTTATTTCTTGACTTTTTTCATTTCATTAAAAAATGTTTTTCCCCCCATGAATTTAATAAGACAGGTATTTATTAAAATAATTATTGCTGTTCTGTATGAGACGTATTGTAGTTCTAGTTGCTCCTGTGATATTTATCTCATCGTGCCATATTTTCCTTGTACACTGCTCGGGATATTAGTTTCATAATAATAAGCATAAGAATAAGAACAACAGTAGTAACAGTAGTACCGCTTGTTGAAGATGAAAAGATTGTGGAGAATTTAGAATGAAAGTGTAAGTGGAGGGAGGACACACTATATCCAAAATATATTAAATTAGTACATTGGGTTCATTGAGACTCACACACAGTGCAAAAGCAGACATTAAAGGGGTAATAAACACTAAATCAAATATTTTGAGTTATAAAGCCGAGTATATATCTATATAATCACAATATCTGTATACATATAATCTCATATATCCTATTGTTTAAAAAACTAAAATGCAATTAAGCCATGTCACCGCATTTTGTGTCAAAAAAGAGCTGAAATCCAAACAGAAAATTTCGTTTGAACCACGCCCCTATCCGTGAAGTGGAAAAAAAGGTAAAAACCTTTTTTATACGCAATCAAATCAACGCCCCCTCTCTCCCTCTTATTGATTGATGGGTATTCAAACTGCAAAAAAAAACGGGTTTCATGACGCGTAACCGAATGGATCTATCGCCCCTCCCCCCAACTGTAACTCCTCCCTCCTCCGCCCTCTGGTCTGTGTTCTCTCACCCGAACCCAATTTGAGTCTTTTGAAATTGAGAAGTGCGCGGAGACAGAACAAAAGCGGGGCTGCATTCAAATCCAATTTAGCACACTCCCTTCCCTTGCTCACTTCCCTCGAGGGAGCTAGCTTGTGATGCAATTTGCTACATGCAGCAAGCAAACTTAAAAGGTGCTCTGCAAGGGAGGATTGACGAGAAACAAACAAAAAACGGAATCGAACCGCCCTCGCAACATTTCTAAAGTACAACACCATAGAGTTGAAATGTGATGGCCACATAGTTCTGTGGTGACCGCCCACTTTTTCCCATGTGGAGCATTGCATTGTGGGATTCCCTTCTTGCTGGATATATAATTACTCCCTCCCCTTTCTTAAATTGTATCCGAATCACACTTGGTGTGGCTGCCCTTTTCATTGAAGCAAGGGAAGGGAATGACAGGAAGAAAGGATAAATTTCGGATCCGAACGTAGCCCCGTGTTTATTTCCCCTTTAACTTCAACGGTTCCCGTATTGTATGAGAGGAAGGGCAGGGTCCGAGGAGCACGTGGTTGGATGGGATGTCCCCGTTAAACGCATCTTGTGTTGTCTCGTGTGTCTCATGTATTCTGTGCTTGAAAAATACGAATCTCAGCTATTTCCCCTTCGCCATTCACTGAACCACGAATGCTAAAAAAAGTGCTCATCCTCTCTTGTGACTCAAAGTTCAAGCAGGGGAACATTCCCTCTGTACACAGCAAGGAGAAACATATACCAATAATAACGTATACGAAGGACCCTATAATTTCTGGTTCATAAGTTTTTTTATCGCTTTTGGTAGAAAGGTAGATTTTGTTTTGACAAAATGATCACCACATTTGCACTAGGATCTTACTGTAAAACCTGGGGTTGTTCTTGCCACAGTTCACCACATCACTCACACATGATGAATGACAAAATAATTCTAATATTGGTACGCTGCATAAAGTCTGCCAATGTGTAGTGCAAGTTCATTTTCAATGCAAACCACATTTCTAATATCAACTTTCACACAGCACAACAGCGATGGTGAAATAGGAGAAATATCTCAAGAAGAAGTGAAAAGCACAGTCCGAACAGCAAATAGACGTTTCCTAATGTATGTCAGTTGCTGTGGGAAACCCCGAATCCTTTGATTTTCTCACAATCTGGAAAGTGTTTGTTGTTGAAACTCGCTCATCAGACATCCACATCTCATCTCTGCCTTTGTTCATAATTAATTGCAAAAGTCACTGTCACAAAAAACTGTGTTCTTTAAACCTTGAACAAGTTTCTTTTGAAAAACGATCTTGCCATTTGCTGAATATGCAGATTCTTGTGCTAGAAACGAAAGGAAAAGTGAGACTTGAACAATTTAAAACCCAACTCACAATAATACCCACACTAAGGTAATACCCAAACACCTTGACCCGAGATAGGAGTCTGTACCCCAAACGCAAGCCGTTTTATCTTATAGATCAGGGAGTTCACTGTTCGTCAGTCTTTAATTGGAGGCAAACGCTTTCGGAACGTTCATGTTTATTTTCCGGAACATTTCAAGGCTCATTTCACATTCCACACGCTGCGTCTTCGACATCTCCTGCTTATCGCAGCGTGGCCAAGGCGACTTATTCAAAGCAGATAGTCTAAGCTGCCATGTTTTTAAAATTTTTATTTTTATTTTACTTGGTTTATTTTGGCTATGCTTCCGATCATGACTCCCGTCCCAACCGCACGCTGTTGTTATGTACGTACCCCCCCCCCCCCCCCCCCCAATCTTTACACCACACTCTTCCTCCACTCCTTTTCCCGGTAAAGGCTTGCAGCAGAAACCTCCCAAACCTGACTGATGCACTGGCTCTGTACCCACACCTCCCCTACCTCCTCCCTGCTCTCGCCCCAGAGCTGCGTTCCCATCAACGCCTGCTCTTCTGCAGGGAGCCTGACTGGGGAGTGGGACACAGGAGGGGGACCCTGTGACCTCTGGGTGGAGCCTCTTTACAGACGGGTTGTGTGACCAGGGGGTGTGGTTGGCCTCCCCACTGTTTTCACCCACCCTGTCTCTCCTGTTCTTTTATTCTTCCTTCCCTGATACACATACCACAAACACCTGATAAAGCCCAGCCTGGTCTCACACACACACACACACACGCACACACACACCCGCACGCACGCACGCACACACACACACACACACACACACACACACGCCCGTAATATCCACACCACACAGTCCTGACCTGTTTGAGAAGCTCCACCTGACCAGCTGACAGCATCAGCTGAAAGAAAGAATTCCAGTGGGAGGAGCCTTCTGTAACCTGAGCAATACCATGTGACTCCCGCTGAACAATCAGGAATGAGTCAGAGACCACACAGCCCCAATACCAAGCTGAGCAAGGCAAGCAGTTATGGTGAGGTTGGACAGCGAGTGTACAACAGGTTGCTATGTCTTATATGCAAACACTGAGCCATTATTTTTGAGTACAGGGCTGTCCCTAAAGTTATATAAATATCAATCACGGGAGAATAAAAACATCATAAATAAGCATAAGAATGAAGCACCTGGAACAAAACGGATACATTGGGACAAATTGCTTGACCTGCAAGCTTAAATTTGTAATGTCAATGTGAATGCACCTGAATTAGTTACATTACATTCCATCTGAAAAATTCTCTCATCCAGATCAACTTACACTATATGAGAAACATACAGCGAGCACCATAATTCATTAGAAGTTATAGTCGCTTGTAGGAGTACCAGAAAATAAAATATCAAGAGTCTTTCGATATTGTTGGGTCACAGACATCAGGAAGTCATAGCATGCAAAGGATATGCGACCAAATATAAAAAATGATTACTTTATTCTACATTATGTTAAACTGTCAAATATGCCCGAAAATGGGGGGGACTATGTACGAAAGGTTCTATAATTGGTTCATCCGATGTGGATGAAAATACCCTCAAATTAAAGCTGACAGCCTGCACTTCAACCTCATTGTGATTGTATCCTTTCAAAGTTATAGACTACAGAACAAAAATAACAAAAAATGTGTCACTGTCCAATGAATTATGGTGCTCACTGTAAATACTTTCACCCGATGAATATGAGCGACAGTTCCAGACCAGGCTAACAACCTTCCCAGACCAGCGGGTAAAGATACAACATCACATAACTATGCTAACCAAGAACCAAACTATAAATTCTAAATACATGTTGACTACAGGCACAACAAGCCCTAAAAAAAAGAAACATAAAACCATAAAAATATAACCTTAAACCATAAAAATGCCATAAACTAAATGAGTACAAAATGGTGGGTGTGCTCAAGAGGCGGGCCTTTAATCTGTTTATCGCACCTCTGTGGTGCCAGTACACACAAGCGACCGTGTAGAACTGAACGTGCTCACGCTATCGGCACTGTGATCTTCCCGCAACCTCACGGCGCCTCTCTTTAAACCACTGTGGTATCGATGGACTGACGACCCACATTAAACACAAACGAAGGCGAGAGCGGGCGCTAAACGGTCAGTTTTAGCGGTGATTGATACCGACACTCGGGAGACAGCTCTACTGCCCTCCGGCAATGGCGATAAGTAATAGACGGCTTTCGGGACACACTGCGCCTGTCTTTCGCTCCCAAAAAGGCCAGGGACCTCCGCTGAACTACCCTGTTAGGTGGCCATTTCTACAGATAACCAAGAATCCAAATTTGGCCACCAGGAGCAGAATCTGAAGGGAGTGTGGCCTATCATTTTCAGGGCTGTGGCGATAAACGCACCACCAACCGTGTGGTCATGAAGAGACCCAATAAACCTAGACTGACTGGCAAGAGCACATAAAGCTCGGTCTTATACAGGCTCAAAACTGGGCAAAGTCCATTTAGGGTCTAATTTCTGGAGCAAACGTCACATTTTATTATGTGATCAACTCTTTATCGGAGTCAGGACGAGGTCGCTCGCAGGTACAGAACATACCCGGTTTAAGACGACCTGCGGTATGTCACATACGAGGCGTAACCTGTGCCACAACGGCGGCTATTACAATAGCAATAGCAGGTATCCAGGCTCACCTCACAGATAGGCTTCACCTGCCAGTCTAATGCTTTTGGAGGAACTGGAAATTCTGGTTCACCAAAACTCACTGTTTGCAAGAGGAAAAAAAAGAAAAGAAGTTAAGCGTCGAGCAACGTCAGTCCCCCACGACCAGCGGCGTCGTTCCAAAATTGCCAAATTGAAATTCACGAGGAGCGAACGCTGCGGGACTCGAAAGGCCCTCCCCTACGCTCGGAAAAGTTGCAGTCGCAGAATAACTGCCTGGAAAACATCACTGGTACAGTGTAGCAAACAAAACTACGGCAACGACCTTCGCTTGCCACAGATACACGCGGAACAAGGGCAGATATTTCAGCTATTTTCCGTTTCCTAATCAAGATAATTCCTCGGCAGATTGCTGATAGGACTTATTGTAAGATTTGGATCTGGGTCATAGTAAACCCAAACAGTACACTCACTTCCACCCCTTCCCAAAACATCCAGTGTGATTGATCATTACAAATACAGAATTGAGTACTGACTACGTAAGTGGACAATGAGCCAAATAAGGTGCATGCACTTGTAATCCTTACACAGAATGGTGATAAGATGTGGCGCTCTCTAGCCATTTTCATATTTGCTTTATGATTTGGTGGTTTCCAGTCCACAGTAACTAAAAGCAACGGCATCAAGTGTGAGGCTGTTGGGACCGGGCCCTTTTCATGTTTTATATAAGGAATATGAATGGTTATATGAGACACGCTTCTTATATTGACAATAGTTTATCTAAGTTTTAAATTAACTTAACTGAAAAGTCTTTTTACAAGATATTTTTGCAGGTTACAAGAGATTTTTGCTGATTAATAAGGAAGTAATGATTTTCAGACACTAAACATCTCAACTGGAGACTGAGGACCTTGGTAAATCACAAACACATACAGTACACCAAGAGCTTGTCCACTCTCACTCCTGCTAGCAGGAGAGAATGTTCAGCAATAAAGTCAATTACTAGTAATCCCAGAGCCACTTTGGGTCTGTATTTCCTGACTAATCAAGAAAAAATTACATCCCTGAATTTGATGTTTTCAATTCAAATTATGCCTTGACTGGAAAACAAGTGACGCATAAAATGCAGTGTTTTCAGATGAAGCTGAAATTATATTTAGAATAACTACTAATATGAGTTTATGCGGTGCTAAAACTGATGCATGTGTCAAGTAACAGGACAGACTCATTTTAAACATGCCTACTCCTTTTAAATCGTTACCTGTAGCGATCATCAATGTCGACGGTTATTCTTACACTGTGCTGCATTCTTACACTATTATTTTGTTACATATTTATTGCCACATTGGCATGTGACCAGACTAACATGATTTATTCTTTGGCCTGGTGCTTGTCAAACAATATTTGAAGTCCTAAGAGGATTACGGATTTTTTTATTTTTTACCTTCACAGCTAAAGAATGTATACCCTGGTGTGTGAATGCATGTTGCCGGGCCCTATGTGGGGGTCAATCTTCCACCCCAGCTGCACAAGCTCACTGGGCAGACATATGGGGGTCAGAGGTCAGAGGTCAGAGAGCTCCAGACTGGAACCCTGGGAGAAAACCGTGAGGATGGCGGAAGCCCCGCTGCTCAGACGCCTCACGTTGTCGGCCCACAACATGTCAGCCTGGACACAAAATGAAGGCCAAACAACGTGGAATTCATTAACGCGAGTACACACTTCCCATGTTTTGGCTTTCACAAACATGGCAACATCTTCACGGTCCTCATAATGTTGTTCATCTGAGTTCCAAAAAGCACGTGCAATACGCAGCGGGAATCTGCAGGGAAGTGCAGAATACTACAGCAGATTAAAAGCGATAAAGAACGTCTGGAAGTGATTTTGGTGAATTCATATAAATTCAGTCCATGAAATATTAATTTGGAAGCAAATCACTGAAGGACACAGGATGCTTATTGTTAAATATACGAAACACATATTAAACACAGATTTAAAAGTGTCGTGTGACAGAGGATCAGAAGTTTGTGCCCCTGGTCCTGCCAGATCCAAGTATGGTCGGTGCCTTGAGGGTGTGGCAGTTGGCGGCCGCTCCCGGGGGTGGGGGTGGGAACTCTGCAGGGGAGATTTGTCGCGCGCAGGCGGCCCCCGGTCGAGTTGGAATTGCGGTCAGGAGCTCGAGGAGTCGCGCCCTGAAGAGGACGTGGCGCCCTCCTTCCTACTACCGGCTGACGGGGTTGTGTTGCGGCGAATTCTCAAGCGGTTGCTACACGGGGAATGGGGAATTGTATAACAAAGGGGTACAATTGGCTAACAAATTGGGGAGAAAACAGGAAAAAATCTGAAACAAATTAAAATTTAAAAAAAGTGTCATGTGACCACAGGAGTCTTCCCCCTCAGTCTCATTTCCCTTCCTGACGGAAAGCTGCCTGGCTACAGTCCCTGTGAATTCCTCCGTGCATTAGACACAGCAGAGAAGTGTGACAGGGATGAAGAGATTAGCCCCGACGCTTAACTCTTTCACAACCAGAGGGGAAAGAACAAGGTGGGCGGGGCCAGCGTTGTGAGAAAGGCGTGGCTTCACTCCCCCGTCTCTCACTCAGCGCTCACAGGGCCCGCCGCTGACGTTCCCGATGTCATTCTGCGGGCCCCACTGGCAGCGGTAATGGTGTGCTGTGCGTTTCAGCCTTCACACGGCAAAATAACTCCTCTCGACGTAAAGTCTTACAGCGCTCAAAAGCGTCTGAACCCGTGACCTTCGGCCAAAGGGACACAGTATCCAGTTGAGTCATGTTCGGTTATCAAGTCAGAGTGTTTTACGCAGTCCACCATAATTTCCTATTTGCCTTAGAACTGGCAACTGCTGGTCAGCTGGTATTGAGACTGAGCTCTGATTCACCCCCCCCCCCTCCCCTCCAACCCACCACGATCATGTGATCACAAACATTGGCTCCTTTCCAGCCAATGGGAGCTTTAGTTCATCTGGTATTTAGCCGCTTAATATCAGTTCAAGGTCAAGGAGAGAGAAAGAGAGGGAACAAACAAGGTGGCAAGGATACATTATGTTACTGGGGGGGGGGGGGGGGTGATACTGCGGCCAGATTACTCTCAACTTGCAGCTCAAGTTCTATAACTGTTGACAGAAAAATGTATCATTCAGTGGTGACGTTGGGCAGAAGCCGGTTCGCTTGGGCATTAGGGAAAATGTTTCCTTCCGCCTTACAGGTTTTACGGGAATTCTCGCTGGGAGGGAAATCTTGTGATCTGTCCCGAACGCACATCTCTGTGGCCTTTAACAGTCCTTCATGCACTGGGAACGAATGCGGCGCTCTCTTTGTTCACGCCTGTACTGTCATATAACTCTGCTTTGTAGCTGTTCACAATGGCCGGCTTGTACGACACTCTCCATTTCATCAATATCACAGGCTCATCTGCCCGCACGGCGTACAGTAGGCAAAACCAGGTTACACCTACTCTTTAAAATATCCCACATGAACTCCAGGAAACAGAAGGGAATACCTCACTGTCTGTTCTGAGCGGTCTAGAAACACACGTCTTACACAACCTATAAACCTAGAAACACTAGAGAGCGAGAGAGAGAGAGAGAGAGAGAGAAAGAGAAAAAGGAATTGGTCCCTGCTTAACGCTGAGTAAGTCTACCAGCTTAATCCCACCCTTTTACACAATAACCTTCAATGGTTCCAGTGTTAGGTTGAAATTCTGGTGCGTGTGCATGTGTCTGTGTGTGTGTGGAGGGGGGTGGGGGGGGGGGGGGGGGGGGGGTGCTGCTCTGGTTGCTCAAAAAATGGCTTGAAAGAATCTATATTAACTGGAGCGTACGTACGTACGTCTTTTGTGCATGACATTTGATCCTCTTAATGTTTTTCAGTACTCAGAGTTAAGAGTCTTCATTCAGATGAATGAATAATTTGTTATTTGATCAGTTCAGATTAATAATGTAATTTCACAACAACAAAAAAAGCATCCTGTTACTGCAACTTCAATTTTAGTCTCCATGGTAGCACTTTATATTTATATTCTATACAGTTGAATATTGTATATTGTTAATATTATTATTATTATTGTATATTACTACATCCTTTTATGCATGCAGGTCCTCCCCTGGCTATGTTTGCTAGACTGTGAAACCGGCCCCCCCCCCATGCCCAGCCTCATTGTGTACAGGTATGCAGGGGGAGAGGCTGCTGTGGCAGGGAGCAAGGATCCTCTGCTGGGGGGCACTCTCCAGCCTGCCCGCCGTCCCCCACACTGGACACCCAGTGTCCCATTTCATCCCGTCTCTACCACTCCGCCTCCTGCCGTGACCCGCTTTAACTGTGGGCTGGGCTCAGTCAGGCCAAGCTGAGCAGGGCGGAGCAAGGTTAGGCTGTGCTGAGCTGGGCTGAGCGAGGTTAGGCTGTGCTGAGCTGGGCTGAGCGAGGTTAGGCTGTGCTGAGCAGGGCTGAGCATGGTTAGGCTGTGCTGAGCTGGGCTGAGCATGGTTAGGCTGTGCTGAGCTGGGCTGAGCATGGTTAGGCTGTGCTGAGCTGGCCTGAGCATGGTTAGGCTGTGCTGAGCTGGGCTGAGCATGGTTAGGCTGTGCTGAGCTGGGCTGAGCATGGTTAGGCTGTGCTGAGCTGGGCTGAGCATGGTTAGGCTGTGCTGAGCTGGGCTGAGCATGGTTAGGCTGTGCTGAGCTGGGCTGAGCAAGGTTAGGCTGTGCTGAGCTGGGCTGGGCTGGACTAAGCTTCATTCCAATGGGCAAAGTTGTTAATGATAATGGGTGTTACACAAGCTCACATCCACTGTCTTAATCACCTCTTTAACCCCTTTCCCTTGGTTAAAAGTGAAGGTAGATAACACGGCCATTTTCTGGCATAGGTATAAGTGTATATAGCCGGAGGAAGTAGCCAATGACAGTGGTATATTGGGACAGGACTGGCGCTGTATAAATTGGTCACTATTCTGTGAGCCGTAGTAGAACGAGGTTTTAGTCTCTCTCAGCAGAAGCTGTTGGATGTATTCCTGTCCTTTATCGTGTCTTCTCCACACGGGTCACAGAGCCATTCAGAGTCATTCACACAGAATACTTTGTGCATTGACACATCGATTTTCTTAGTCCACATTGAAAATAGTACAATAGTTTCTATACACACACACACACACACACACACACACACACACACACACACACACACGCTGAAACAAAGTAGCATGCCGTTGAGGAGGAAACAGATTCTCAACCCACAGTCCACAGGTGCACTGACGTTAACAGGTCTGCTTTTTGTAAGACAATCAAAGCCACAACAGCATCAACCGTCCATCTACAAATCACTCCTTCACTTCAACTCAACGCACTTTGCCTTTTGGGTGTTACAGTGCTATGATTTTATAATTTCTTCTCTTGACGGGCGCCTCTGTCTGGGACAACGTGTGCTTTTACACTGCACCGTATGCGTCATGCATTTTGTTCAGCCGAATATTTACTTAAGAAATTGAGGATAAGTCCTCCAGGGAGCCTTGAGCCTACGGTAAAGCAGAGCCACAGTGTCCTGACAGGTCACAGTCGTCTCTTCTGTCGTCATCTTTGACAATTCGCAAAGTGGTGTGAGATCCTGTTGACGAGGCAGAGCTGAGGCCGTAGCATTCCGGTCAAAACTTGCATTCCCACTTCCTGCCGGGAATCTCTCAGCATCGCTTCTGCTTCCAGCCCTTTAGGATACTGCAGAGGGACCAGAGGATTCCCGGAACTCAAAACGCATCTCTCTGGAAGCTCGCCGTGCCGCAAAAATGGCCTGCCGCATACTTCTAATACCTGTTTTACGCTATCGCCCTGGAAACCGCCCGACCAGGTTCTGGCTGGGTTTGCAAGTCACCTCGTCGGCCTACTCTCGTTCATGAAGTTGAGTTGCAGCCAGGTGGAGTCGTCCGACTGCGTGACCCCCTTTGGCCAACTTTAAATCAGGGCGCATAATTGAAGCGCAAGCCACCGCTGCTGATCACAGCAAATGACTGAAGAAAAAAAGAGGTGGTGGGGAAAAGTAGGAAGGAAGTGACGGAAAAGAACAATGGAAAGAAAAGAATAAAACAACAGAGTCTGCTGCGGCGTTTCGACAAGGCCATGACCCACGAAGAACCCGGTCAGTCATCGTGATCTGAGTGTCCGGCTTGATTCGGCTGCTATTTAACTCGATGCTTCGCGTTGCCAAGGTTTACCGCGAAATCAGCTCACAGATGCTGAGTAGGGATTCAACGTAGAAAAAGAAAGAGAGAAAAAAAACGAATGGCACAGCTTTTTTACTGTGTGGGTTTGACTAGGTTAGACGCCAGCCTGATTCTAGCTCTACAGTGGGAAAGGGGTATAATGAACCAGGCTGGTTCCAGCTCTACAGTGGGAAAGGGGTATAATGAGCCAGCCTGGTTCCAGCTCTACAGTGGGAAAGGGGTATAATGAGCCAGCCTGGTTCCAGCTCTACAGTGGGAAAGGGGTATAATGAGCCAGGCTGGTTCCAGCTCTACAGTGGGAAAGGGGTATAATGAACCAGGCTGGTTCCAGCTCTACAGTGGGAAAGGGGTATAATGAGCCAGCCTGGTTCCAGCTCTACAGTGGGAAAGGGGTATAATGAGCCAGCCTGGTTCCAGCTCTACAGTGGGAAAGGGGTATAATGAGCCAGCCTGGTTCCAGCTCTACAGTGGGAAAGGGGTATAATGAGCCAGCCTGGTTCCAGCTCTACAGTGGGAAAGGGGTATAATGAGCCAGCCTGGTTCCAGCTCTACAGTGGGAAAGGGGTATAATGAGCCAGCCTGGTTCCAGCTCTACAGTGGGAAAGGGGTATAATGAGCCAGCCTGGTTCCAGCTCTACAGTGGGAAAGGGGTATAATGAGCCAGCCTGGTTCCAGCTCTACAGTGGGAAAGGGGTATAATGAGCCAGCCTGGTTCCAGCTCTACAGTGGGAAAGGGGTATAATGAGCCAGCCTGGTTCCAGCTCTACAGTGGGAAAGGGGTATAATGAACCAGGCTGGTTCCAGCTCTACAGTGGGAAAGGGGTATAATGAACCAGGCTGGTTCCAGCTCTACAGTGGGAAAGGGCCCATTACTGTAAGTATGGGAAGTGGTTCTGTTAGGATTAAGTTCTGTTTTAAACAGTTCATCACTCAGCATGGTGAACCTGTGCTCATTTGGCCTAATTAAGCCTACAGATTGGCACACTAAAGTAATTAAAGACTCGATTAGAACACAAGAGAACAATGCCAACAGGACCGACAGTTTCAGACTCCCGTTGTAACCGATTTTTTTTTTTAACATTCTGCTCAATCACCTGCCATGCTAAAGTACCATACAACTGAAACAAATCCCAACACTCCGCCCCCTCCGTCTCCCTCTCTCTCTCTTTCTCTTTCTCTCCTCCCTTTCTTCAAAATGTATTTTTTTCCCCATGAAACTCCCACTCCCGAAACCGAGGCAAGCGTTGACAACGCCCATCTCTCTCTCTCCCTTCCAACTGTGCCTCACAGATTTGGGAGAACAGTGTGCTGGAACATGCCGGAACAGGCACACGCCCCAGCACAGTGTCTCAACAAAGAAATGCCGTCCAACCAAAAACAAGGCACCCCTCATCCCTCATTTTGGTGGTTTTTATTGCTACACGCCACTTAATTGATCAATTAAAGCACTTGTTTTTTTTTTGGTTGTGAATTCATTGCGAGTGAAAACAAAAAACCGCAGACGATGGATTAGCCATAAAGCACTCCGACTCCTTTTGCCTGATAAGGCCGACCAGACAACTGCAGCCTGGCAAATACACAATAACGAGATGTAAGAGAAACAGCACAAAAGTGCCCACCCCACCAATCCGAAACTTCATTTGAGGATAGGATGTGACAGTTGTTGCGAATGCTGCAGTTGAATTCAGTGCCAATGAATCAGCAAGAATGAATCAGGTAGGGGAGCCTTATGAAAACCTTCGGGTAAAATGTCACAAATCATCACCATACATTTCACACTAGTAATACAGAAAGAGATCATCAAACCAGGTTTCTGGACTGTAGAAATTCGCAAGGCGGAGCACAACCGCAACCCAAATCCCGTCTGTTCCCAGACTCAACGTTCTCTGTTCCCCTTGAGTGTAGAAAAAAAAAAAAACCAGCTGTAGAGTGTGCCCGTTAAAGGGCTTGAGCTGTTTTCAACTCTCCGATCCCCATCTTCCTGTTCCTCTGGTTTCTTCTGTTAGCTGTTTAAACACTTCCTCAATATGCTCACTGAACAGGCGGCCTGTCAGTGGCTCCTCTCCTTGTCTGTCACCTTCCCCCCCAGCCCTTTAAGCCTGTGCGATATTTACAGTAATTACATTTTAAATATTTCCAACTGCCAGCACTTCTAACCCCCGCCGATGTGTTTGGGAGCGTGCGTGGGAAGTCCAGGCAGGTGCGAGACACACTGCACCTGCTCGCCTCCAGCCTGGAGCGGAACATTCCACCAGCCCCGGGAACGGAGGAGCTCCATGACACAGGTGTGTAGCAGAGTTCACCTGTCACGCTCTGACACGCTGCCCACGAACCGAAAAACACACCTGAGCCTCTTTCCAATTGGTTCTGGTTCGCAGTTGCGTTAAAAATCCCGACGACCACAACGCAAAAGAAAACTGAGAAAAGTCTCCGAGCTTTAAAACAAGGGACTGCAAAATAACTACTAATAATAAAGACATTAATAAAGACAGGTCTGTAGAGGAGTTCTGCTTCTGAAGAACACCCGTGTCTGTCAGCGTGTGAGCTCGACAGGGCAAATAGGACACTCGTCCCTCCGTGACAAACACAGAGTCGCTTCGTCTCCTTCGCCCTGTTACATGCGCACAGAAAGGGGATGTTTCACTTTAAAATTCAGCTCACAAATGACCAGCGCTCTTCTGAAGCCATTTCACGGGGGGCAAAAAAACCGATTAGGCTGGAACCGTACGCAGGACTGGAGGGCGAGATTAGCCACTGTTCTATGTCCCTCAACCTCAGTGCTAGACACACAACTCAACTTCCCCAGGAGCTTTGGAAGGAGGCGATGGGAGACGCTGAGCGCCTTACCTGTACCTGCTGAGTTTCTGCTGAAGTCGTGGCCGGTCTGTCGGAACTGCGTCACCGTTCAGAGAGAGCCGTCGGGGGAGCGGGATTCAAACGAGAGCATCTTTTCGCTCGCACCTTTTCGCGCCGGGGCGTCTGGCGACTCCCTTCGAACCCGCAGCCGGCGTGGGACCTCAGACTCTCCTCTATTCCTTCCCCCCCCTTTCCGCTGTCCAGCGGTTCCCTCTGTTTTCTGGAATCAGGGGGAATGGAGGACTCCCGTGAGTTCTTGAGCGGAGAGTGAGTAATTAGTGCAGGCTGGAGCAGAAGACCTAACTCTCACTGCCATAAGCCCCACATTCCACTGAGCAGAGGAGGGGAAAAAAAGAGGAATAAAAAAAATCCTTGAAGAAAACTGGCGGACTCACACACCCACTCAAACACACACACACACCCACACACTCACTTACTCACTCCCTCACAGAGACACACGCTCACTGGCGCACGCAGACATACTCACATACATTCGTACAAACACAGACACATCCAAAATTAAAATTAATAAAAAAAGCAAAGCAGGTGCGCGCAATTAACCCGAGCTCCGGAAATGAACTGAGCATTAACAAAAAAAAAGAAAAAGTCAAAAGACTCGATGGAATCAATCGCTTGCAAAACAAAACTTTTTTTTGTTTAAAATAAAAAAATAAAAAAAGACATACGATACGCACAAAAAAAAAGAAAGTAAAAGTATAAATAGATGAGAGATAACGCCGTCAGAGAGACCACACAAAGCGGAGGAGGAAGGCAGGGGTGTGCGACGCGGACACCGTTCGCGGCGGTGGGCTATGTTTAGTCTCTCCTGTCCTTCTCCACACAAGGTGGCTGGGCTTCAGCTCATTGTATAATCCCTGCCTCTAAACTCACCAAACCAGAATTTGTCTCCCAGTAGCTTCTGAATGGAAACGCAATCCACCCGTCTGATGAGAAATGGTTGGCTCTGGCCCAAGCCTGCATTCCACTTGTTCTGAGATTTGTTTTTTTATACCCTCTCCCCCCATTAATCAACTGTTTTCTCTTCTTCTTTTGCTGACTGGTTTTTAATATCTCCTTTTTCTGGGAGTTCAAATGGAGGCAACAAGGAGAAAGAGGTCCTGGGAATTATTTTTTTAAAAAAGATTGTTGCTTCCTAGTTGGTAATTTCTCTGTTTTCATTCTGACAGGCTGGGACACTGTCACACAGTTGTTTTAGAGAGCCGGCTCCGTGAAGTCGGACGGGTGGCTTTTTACAAATTAGTTTACAAAAAAATCAGCAAAAAGAAATGTGCATTTTCAAATGCAGATGTTAAATGTCTTAAACAGTTTACCTCAAACCCCACCCCACCCACATATTTAAAGACCATCTGCCTGGCACTGAGTCACAGGGACTCCCTTTTGAAAAAATCTAATTTATTGCCAATCAAAGCGCAAAAAGTAACCCAACATACTCAATGCAGTCACAGCACCGCTTTAACTATAGATATGATTAATTACACAAAGGCCCCGTGATTAGATGCAGGTGAATTATGAGCGGAGTACACTGAACACATCTAATTAGCTCCTACAGTCATGAACAACTCTGTCTTTCACAGCTGGTTTCCTCCACTTTTCTCCTTATTTCGGCATTCCAGATTCTACATTGCCCAAGCTGAGTTTGGCTTACATAGAATTTAGGTTCTTTTTTCATACCCCACGCCTCACCACACCCAACCCCAACATCACGGGAAATGTTACTCCGAGAACAGGATGTAAAAAAAAAAAAGAAAGAAAAGAGTATCGCTCATCATCTCTTACAGTTCCCTTACCTGGATGGTGTCTTGAGGCAGGTACTCGGGGAGTGGACGTGAGGATCACTTAGCAACACCTGACCCTTCTGTGCTCTCCTTGCTGCTCCAGGCCCGATGATGTCACAATGGTTTGGGCCCCGCCCCCTTCCGAGGAGCTCTTGAGTGAAGAGTCTTGAAGTGAGTGGTGCGGCCACAGTGGATGAGTTACAGTGCAGATCGACTTACTTCAGGGAGAAAAAGTGCGACAAAAAAAAAAAGAGAAGTAAATTGATTTCTGTTTCTGTTTCAAGGGGCCAATCGCGCACGTACACAAAGGCACACCGAGACGCACATCCTGACTCAGCATCAGACACGCCTCACATGGGAATGCTCTCGCCAGGCTAAACCAAAAACTTAAGGCAGAACCGAAGTGAACCAACTCCCGCTGAAGTGTTGAAAGTGGTCATAGACTATCCCTCTTTCTCTCTCTGTCTCTCTCAAGCTTAGTTCAGCTAGTTCTAATTTGAGGGAAAACCTGGAACAGGAAGCTGAGTTTGAGTCAGAACAATCTAAATTAAAACACAACCCCCCCTCCTCCCCACACACCCTGACAGTTCATCTTAAGACAAAAAGACAATCCATTAACCCTTAATTTAACAGCATAACATATATACATATAATATATAGTAATATACAGTATATCCCAATGTTCTCTAATCCAGCCATTTCAGAAAATTATCCAGCTCACCACTTGCCCAAGAACATCCACATATTGATACAATACAGAGGGCCGGTTTCCCAGACATGGATTAAGCCTAGTCCTAGATTCTATGAAGATCTCCATTGAAAAAAATGTTTTAGTCTAGGACTAGGCTTAATCCATGTCTGGGAAACCAGCCCCTAGAGAATTAGGGGGCTTCAAAGACAGAATCTTTGCGAGGAAATAAGAAAAAAAAATCAAGGCAAGCCTCCTTCAAGCTTCCCAATAGTTTCCTTCGAGGTTTAAATCCTATACATTTTTTGCAAGACAGCTAAGATTTTACAATACATCTCATGTTAAGTGATGTTGTTGGGACAGGTGTTGTTGGGACTGCCCTGTACAGGGTGTGGACTCCGCTGGTGGGCCTTCCTCCTGAACGGAGACTGTGTTGTGGAATTATATGCATATCACATTACCTCCCATGGCCAAACATATATAGACACAGACACACACTTTTAAAAAATTTTTATTTTATTTTTTTACTTGCCGCCTAACCCGGGGCTGTATATGTCCAACTTCCAGCATCCACAGCCACATTCCATGCCCAAACCACCCTGCCAATGCAGCAAAACTGGTATATCCACGGATCTCCGCCACGGAAAACCTCGCACAGAGCAGAGTCGGAGGAAGACCTTTCATATGCGGCTTTGGCATGCAGCCTTACAAGTGCGCTTATTGGCCAGTGAGGGTCGACCGAGAGTGATGAAGCGCCGATCTCTGTCGGGCTGAACCCTCCCACACCCCGGGTGACGCAGGCACCGATTGGCCGTCGCCCTGTGGAGCTACTGGCCGCGGTCGGCACTGGCACAGTCCGGATTCGATCCGAAGCTGTAGTTTTAACTTTTTTAAAAAATTTTTAAAGTCAGTCAGAGAACAGACGAGAGGTAGGATCTGTCCTAAAACGGACCTTGGGATGTGTAGTCTTAGTACCCACACCTGACACCCACACTCAGATAACAAGACAAGTTATCCTTTCCCAAACTGCCATCTTCAAATAAACAAGTTTAACAAAGTATATGCCTCTCACAAGGGACTTCTATGTGGTGGGAATTGCACATGCTAGGGAAGGTTTGTGTATATGTGTGTGTGAGAGAGAGAAGGCAGAGTTTTTGGATGTGTGTGTGTGTGTGTGTGTGTGCGTGCGTGTGTGTGAGAGAGGGAGACAGAGAGAGAGAGAGAGAGAGAGAGAGGTAACAAAGCTCTTCAGTGGTAACAAAGGATAACCATAACAATGCTTCTCCTCCCGCACCTTCTAAATGAAACAGAAATGAGAGAAGCTAGACTGACTGGAATAGGGAGTGATTCACAATCCTCTGATTTTCAGGTGGGCCAGCGATAAAGTGATAAAGCTACCTGCTTTAAGTTATTTAAATGACGTGGTTCAAATTCACCCTGGGGCATCAGGGCATTTTAAGCAGCAACGGAATTTTAACTTTCTGTTTTGTTTCATCTCCTAGACGGTTCCTACATAAATAAAACTGGCAACAATGATGTTCAGTTGATGATTGTGTTTAACTCTCCTTGGGTCAGTTTCAACACAACTTTCTCATTATTTTTTTAAAACACTTTTTGAGGTTTTTTTTATTTTTTTTAAGCATAGACTACAGGCACAGAAGGAAATAACATACAACAAAAACCAAAGACCAGAAAACATTTTGTATTAAACAAGTCATATTAGAATAGCAGAATTAAAAATAACCAATTAATAAAATAAACTGAACTAAAACACAAAAACAAATACATATATAAAATGAAATGCATTTTCATCATTGGATCAGTACATGGAACCCAAGATGGGTTCTCAAAACCAACCCGTTTCTGAGGGTCAACCGCAAACTCACGCAGTGCGGTGAGAGCTATGGAACTCCTTCATTCCAGAATTCCGAGTCTACGAAAGTGTTCCATCTGCCCAGCAAATAGACTTGTCTTTATAGGGTTTATCAATCAACTGTGAGAATTTCCTTGACATGCTAATCTGATGGGCCAATAATCTATCACCTAGCTCACCTTTTTCACGGCACACTCTTGGCTCATGGAATTCACAGCACACCCATCCAACCTTTAACCCCCACTTGTAATGTCAGGAATTTTATTCCAGATTTAATCCTTTTTGAAGAGTAGGTTTTTAGTAGTGCTTTTTCTAAGTCAGTGTTCTAGAACTCCATTGCTTTCGATTACCAGCAGTGACTGTTACATCAGCATTAGAATGTTCAGTTAAGAACGTTCTAATCACATATTTGTGATCTTACGCCATAAAGGGTTAATCACACCCTCATTTGTTCTAACTTCACAACAGAATACTGTTTTTTTTTGCTGTTTAAACTGTAAATCAGGCCCAGAATGTTCTATTGGGGACATTAATGCTGGTCTCTGTGCAGCCCAAATTTATGAAAGGCAGTTTCCATCACACAGGATTGCGGTGGGCAGGGGGCAGGGGGGCTGGACGGGGGGGAGAGGGAGGGGCGCAGGACTAATGAGCACGCTCTTTGCAGGCCTTTTGTTCCCCTGCATCCCGGTGGATTTGCGGGATCTTGCTGTTAGAATGTTAATCTGTCCAAAGCCATTGAACTCAAGTGGAGATTAAAGCCAATCAGCTGGGCTTTGAGGTCACAAGGAAAACACAGCTTTAACCAAAAAAAACAAGCCCCCCCACCCTCCCCCCCACCCATCCCGGACCCCAAGTTCCTGCTGCCATCGGGACACAGTCCTGCTCTCTGCGAGAACGGGCGGGTCCCTCCTAAAAGGCACCACATCACCTGACTGAAACCCCCAAAACACTGAGAACACATGACAGCAAAAGCTCACCTTGGCTTTTGTCTTTTAAATTTTCGGGAAAATCGTCTCGAACAAAGGACTATTTCTCTACCCAATGAACTGCATACCCAATGAATTCAGCGTCATTCCACCTCAAATGGACATTTTTTTTATTCTGTGTGCATTTTGTCATTGCCACTTTTTCTCCACAGTATAAAAAACGAATGACACAAACAAAAAAGAACGGTTGGCATACAGTCCTAATGGATCCAAATAGTTTGTTGCTGAGAGAAAAAGGGGATCCATGACATCCATTAAAATCTGGTGTTTCAAGGTATGCCAACAGAGCAGTGTGTTAAGAGAAACCTCCACAAATCTATTTACAACCAACAATGTAGCTTTGTGCCAGATCAGTTCAGGATAAAATCTCTCTATATATAGAAGGTGAGTATTTTTTTTTAATAACCCCCCCCCACAGTAATAGTCACCTTGTCCTTGAAAACATATCACCCCCACCCAACCCACACAATGTGATTTTGAGTCTCACATGTCCCTGTGGTGGCTGTGACTTTGGACTGTGACCGTAAAAAAAAAAAAAACAAGGTTAGAAGTAGAGCCTGGCAAAAAAGAATTATGTACCTCGTGCAATGTTAGCATTGCAATGATGTTGTTAATCTTCTTTACTAGTTGATTTTAGAATTTACGAAGTAGGATTTTTAGTTGCATGATGATTTTTTTTTAGCTTTTTAGGGACGCTCTTTGGATTCCGGGGCATGCAAATGTCTTTGTTCCCCTTTGAGACACAAACAAGCCTGGCAGGTAGAAGACACTGTATATTGAAGGCACAGGGAGAGACAGGGGTTGCGTGTGTGTGTGTGTGTGGGGGGGGGGGGGGCAAGAGGGGGTGGGAACAGGGGGGGGGCTCTGGGGGGGGGGGGGGGGGGGGGGCAAGAGGGGGTGGGAACAGGGGGGGGCTCTGGGGGGGGGGGTAAAGTGAGACATGCGCGTGGTGTCCCCCAGGTTCCCGAGTCGCTGTCAGACGGAACAATACCGGGCCTTGCTCAGCGGCTTCCTGTAAAAGATTAGAACTTTATTGCTAAAATTCCAGGTCGGCTTACGGCCCAGCAAGCCGGGCTCACCGACGGTCGCCCCTTACACAAAACCGTTATTGTACAGTCACACGGCAACCAGAAAACGCAGGGCGCCCACAGAGAGGCAAGCGTGCACTCTGCAGGAATTCTATCCCAGTCACACCATACTAGACGTTTTATTAAAAAAAAAAGGCCACTAATCATTTTTGATGAGTTAATCGGTATTATTTTTACTTTTCTGGGGGAGGGGAGGGGTTTTGCCTGCATGGGGGGGGGGGTGATCTTACTGTTGTTAGCCGGGTGAAGCGTCCGGTCATGCACATAGCACCCTCTGGTGGTAGGAGTACAGTTCAGCACATCTGCTAAAGACTGCTTGTACTTAACAGTAGGTCATTTAAGTTTATGAAATAGAGGTGTGTAAAGCAGCATCTTTTTTGTGTTTTTACAGCCACAAAAAGGCAATGACACCCAGATCATACGCAAGTAATACTACATACACAATCTTATATAAACAAAGTGGAACAATATACAGAATACTATTTGAAATCCAAAATATATGGATGATATTTGGTATGGGGGCCATATACTTCAAACTTCACTTAGTAAGAAAAACTGTTTCAGTGTTGCCAAATGAACGCATAATTGACATCAATTTAACTGGTTTAAAAATTATATCCAGCAGGGGTTGCTGGATGGCTCACCCAGTTTTTTTTACTGCACGGATGCACCACATGGTCTGGACTCGAACCCGGGCAGTGCCAGCAGACTGCGGCCAGCAGTGCCACAGGGTGACACACACTATGCGTTAAGTGTTGCCCAGGAAAGGGAGGGATTCGGTTGGTGGGTTAGTCCTTGTGACCTTAAAGTGCAAATCGCAAAATTATATTTTTACTGCCCGTAGATGATAACACAAACAACTCACAATACATGTAGTGTGCTGCTTTATAAGATACTGTTCGTAACGGTCAGAGCAATTACTCCTGATGTAGTTGAGACCTGCAATAATTCTGTTAAAACTCACTCAGAATATGGCCACTATTTAGAAAAGTGCTGGGCTTCAGTAACCCTCATTTCTCTCTCCATTAAACTGTGCATTACTTTCATGGAACAGTGTGGAGGATAGTAAACAATGTTTCAGCTTAACCGTCTTTGTTACTTCATTACTGTCTTTGAACGAGGAATTACATTTGTCGTGCTTTTTTTGTAAACCGTGTTTTCCTGGCAAGGTACATTTAATTCACCCGTTTCCGTTTTGGTAGCTGAGCTCAAGCACGGTGACGCGCCTCTTATGACGTAACAATAACAGTCGCTGGTCATACCAAGCAACCTACACTCCATGCCCACGTTTAAGAAAAAAAACTTCACTGCAGCAGGGTGAAGTCGCAGGAGTGGAGGCTCCTCACATTGAGCACTATAGCTGGACATTGACGTCTCTGGGAAGGAGTGAGCGGGACGACCTCCAAGACCAGTTCCACCCGGTCCAGAGTTTGGGAGAAGAGGTTACGGCAGAGGCAGGGGGTCTCTGGTATCCACCTCACAGAGGTGGCCAGGAGCTTGTAGGCAGCTCCATGGTCACCTTGCCACAGTGGGAATGTAGAACACGGAGGAGGTTGGAGAAGACCATTCCTCACCTCGGAGGACTGGGACAGAGGGAGCGTCTCCTGTAGGAGAGGGCAGAGGAGACAGGGAGAAGCGTGATGAGTATAGGCACAATCAGGATGGCTGTCTATGGGCCTAATCAGGCTTTTCAGCAACTGAGTCAAAACGGCATACCCCTCTAGACTAGACTAGCTGCTGGAGTTTCACAGCACCATTGGAATGTCACATAGCTGCAAGTGGGTGTTTTCAGTGGATGAAGGGGCAACAGCTTTATTGGCCTTTTTTGGGATGGCATTCATGGAACATTAAAGCGTTTGCATCAGACTACCCCAAACCCTGAGTTTTACAGAAATTCCGGACATTTTATCTGACTGGCATTTCTCCACCTTGTCACATGTCACTTGCCACCTGGCTGGCGTTTGCCACGTCGTCTTTCCTTTCAGCCGTGCCGAAACCCTCCACGCAGTCATCCTCATCCCGAGGGCCTGGTGGACCCTGCGGCCCATTCGCAAGGTCAGAGTTGGGCCGGGGGGCACCCGGCATCTTCTTGCGCTTTAGCACACAGAGGCGGGCGAAGAACGCCCGCAGTGAACTTCTCAGGGACCGTTGTTCCTTCGGGGTCTCCAGGGTGCGGTCGGGGACATTCGCGCTGGGCTGGCGGGGGATCAGGGCCTCCCTGTACCCCTGCAGGGAGAAATCGTAGTACTGCCGGGAGCTGTCGCACGCACGGAGATGCTGCAGGGTGACGGAGAGGTGGCGGAGTGCCTGGTTTGCGCCAATCCTCTGCTCTGAGTCCAGAATTAGCGTCCTCTTCAGCAGGTCCACCATGCACCAGCGGTCAAGCACCTCTGCCTCATCCTCACCCCCAAAGCCAGCCGTTGGGACCCCCTTCTCCAGGCGAGCCAGAGAGGTCACCACGTGCCCCCTCAAGCTCCGCTTCCTGCTCAAAGACGGCCTCCGCTGGACAGGCTTCAGCCTCCACCGGGGCTCTCCCGTGCGTCTCTTAACCAGGTCAAAGAAGTACCTGGTCTTGCTGGCAGAGTCGAGCATGCTGGTAGGGGGCATTCCAAAGCTCTCACAGATGTAGTGCGCCAGCTCCAACTCACAGCTTGCTGGGTAGAGGGGATGGCCGAGGTACAATTCGGCCATCATGCAACCCAGGGACCACATGTCCATCTTCTCACAGAAAGGCAGTCCCAGAACAACCTCGGGAGCCCTGTAGTATCTGAGAGACAAGGCCCACAAGGCATTTGACTAAAGTAATTTGTAAAAGAAAGACAGGCTGGAAAGAAGAGACAAGATGTATTTTTCAACATATACTCAGCAGTGCTCTCAGAGGAAAGTCAGGGCAAAAGATATGTCTGCACTCTTGAGTGAGTTGGATATTTGCATGCTTAATAGGCCTATAGGCTGCTGTGACAAAATAATGAGCTGAGGAACATTCTATCATGATGAAAGCATCAGTAGAGTATTCTGATGTCTGCACTCTTGAGTGAGTTGGATATTTGCATGCTTAATAGGCCTATAGGCTGCTGTGACAAAATAATGAGCTGAGGAACATTCTATCATGATGAAAGCATCAGTAGAGTATTCTGGGGGCAATTGTAACACAACATTTTGTTACAATTGCACCCATCCCTGAACACATGAAACTTGCTAGCTTGCTGGATAGAATCTCAGCTCTAGCTTGTTTCAGATTGGTGCAATTTTATGGTGTTGCAATTGCCCACAGAATACTACCTATAGTGTAAAGCACAGATATGTGTAGTGCTCTGTCAAACTATTCACACTTACACATGTACAATCACGCACAAACAATACAATGCCAACAAACACACATACACAGCAAAATGTTCAGTGTTAAATCAACTCTTACGGTGTACATATGGTCCCTATTGCACCCATATGCACTCTGTTAGTTTAACACTGGACATTTTACCGTGTACCTCTCCCATACCACTGACATACACATGCTTATTTCACCAAGTTTATACAGACGTCAAGAAATAATGTAGCCTAATATCCAATATCAACCTGGTTTGGAGGTAGGAAAACCGTATTGTGTCCACTTCATCGATTGTGTAAGATGAACCAAAATCGATCAGCTTCACTCGGAAAGGGTGTTGGTGCTGGTCGACGAGCATTACGTTTTCCGGTTTGATATCAGCATGAACGATTCCGATAGCCTTCAATTTAGCCAGAGCTGTGAGGACTTGGAATGTAATAGTACGGATATCTCGGATGGACAGAGGCTTGAAATCGATCTCCGCCTGATAGTGATACAAATTTTTATCCAGGACCTCGAACACCATGTGTTGATGCACTTTGTCTCGGAAAGATTCGAAAAAATACACGATGTGGCTTTCCTCCAAATTTTCGCGGGCGAGGGCAGCTAGAAGTCTGGTTTCACGTCTTAACATTTTGCTGTTTCTGAGCGGCAATGTCTTTATTGCCACAGTTTTTGAATCGCTCTGCCTCTGGAACGTTGCAACCTGTCCAAACGTCCCTCTGTCTATGACGTTAACAAAGTGATACTTTTCCGTTTCCGAAAGGAGAGTTGACATTTTGTAGCTACGTTTCCGTCCGCTATTGCTTTCCAGGGAAAAAAGTAGGCCTAGGCTATTTCAGTAACGGAAAACTACAAAACTGTTGTAGGTAGCCTACCAGGTGCGGTATTTATATAAATAGCCTAATTATTTTGCAGGGGATTGCTGTGACATAACAGTAAGTGTTATACTCACAGTCAACTGTCAATGGATGGACATGCTACTCTGATGACGTCATAGATTTAAGTGACTTCACCTAAGGCCGACTAAACAAGGAACTCAGGCTGGCGACGATGGCCCAAGTGAGCCAGCGACAGTTCATCCTGAAGTTTAAGCAGCACATTCATTACAAATCCACACGTTAAGACCCCAATATGGTGGTACATAAGGGGCGTGCCGTCGCCGTTATGGATTGTTCGCCTACTTAGTGACATACATTTTAGCGTTAAAACATATCCTAAAATGATGTGTTACAGAAAATTACTCAAGGTAGTCAGTAGGCTAACTCAGATGAGGTAAATATTATACAATAATACCTTTTAACTTGACCACGTCGTGGCTATTCTGCTTTGAAAATGGGTATTGGTTTTGCACATTAAACATTGAAAATTGAACAGGTGCAACATTCATACATCGCGTCTTTGTACGAACCGCTATGGCCCTCTGCTGGTGAAGAGGTGTAATGGCATGATTTTGTGCGTGAACGCAACGAAATGGTCGTTTCGGTTTGCTTTCGCCCCCTGGTGTTCATGTTCAGTGCACGTGGCCATCTGTTACACGGCTTTTCTCACTAGTGGATTAGCCGCGTGCAGAGACGTTCTCCTGATTGTGACACAAATAAAATGAAAAACCTTGTTTTCTGGATAATGTTTACTTTTGAAATATGTACATTTTACTGGCATTCCTAGATTAATTAAATATGCCGGGTGAATTAACTGCATAATCAATCAACTGCTTTAATTGATCAATAAAGTGCGGAGAAATAGCACAAACGCGCACAGCCAGTAGATCTCCAAGGCAAGAGTGAATAGCTCTGGCGTAGATTAGCTTTACCTTTGTGGATAGATTAAGGTAATTGTAAATACCTGTGTAAATAATCACAGCGGTTGGTGCTGGAGCTGCACCAACAGCCTGCATTACTACAGCAAGACATACACAATGCAACTGCATACATATTTACAATTTCATTTGGAATTGTCTATTAAATGGCAATTTATTTGTTAATGGAAATAGTTATTGAAACATTACACACATTCATATGAATTGTCTATTAAATGGCAATTTATTTGTTAATGGAAATAGTTACTGAAAACATTACAATTTCAAATGTAAAACCCTGTACAGTGGACCACATTCATGTACCACCAACCAATTTATATAGGCCTTATAGTTTTCTTCATAGATGGGGGGGGCTGTGAAGTGCTTAGATGCACACATGCTAAGGAAATAAAATGTACTCATCTGGAAGATTCATAACACTGCTGGAATTATTACTTGAAAATGGAATTGTTCCAATCAATTCAAATTTAACTGTAAAACAGACTTCAGGACAGAAACGGAACAGGTTACACTTTACCCCGTTATTATTTATAAGGTGTTTATAAGGTGTTACAGTAACACAGGAAGTACAGGGGGAAGGTTATGGTAACACAGGAAGTGGAAGTAGAAGTAGAGTCAGTGGTTCCCAAACATTTTCGGTCAGGCCCCCATTTGGTAATAGGAAATTTTTTAAAGCTCCCCACCCCACACAAATTCCATGCTGTGCCTTTTACCTCCAACACTCACTGCACCCCCCCCCCCCCCCCCCACATTGGGAATGACTGAGTTGCAGCACCTGGAATTGGACAGGAAGTGTTATAGACTTAGAGTAGCCCAGGGGGAAACAAGGAGCCTTCTAGTGAGAGGAGTCAAAATGGGGGCCAATTCAACAGGATGTGCTCCAGACACGATGAGAACACTTCAAGCCTACCAGTGACAACAGAAGAAGTTGTATGTAAACAAAACTCAAGGTGTACCAGTTGCTCACAAGCTGAAAAACCAGAGAGAGAAAGAGAGAGAGAGAGAGAGGGGGGGGGGGGGGGGTCAGGTAATTCTGTACCACAAGTAAACTGCCAACAGATTCTGAACGCAGCGAACACCAGCATAGAAAACGCAAACGGTTGGAACGGAGGAAGCACTGCTATACACAACTCTGAAATCTACAGAAAACAGCAATCCAACACCAGTGCCATACAGTTAAACATTCCTCACAGGTTCAGAGCTCACTAGCAGGCCGTAAAGGACTATGCTCGCAAGCAGGTCCAAAAGGACTATGTTCGCAAGCAGGTCCAGAAGGACTATGTTCGCAAGCAGGCCCAAAAGGACTATGTTCGCAAGCAGGCCCAAAAGGACTATGTTCGCAAGCAGGCCCAAAAGGACTATGTTCGCAAGCAGGCCCAAAAGGACTATGTTCGCAAGCAGGCCCAAAAGGACTATGTTCGCAAGCAGGCCCAAAAGGACTATGTTCGCAAGCAGGCCCAAAAGGACTATGTTCGCAAGCAGGCCCAAAAGGACTATGTTCGCAAGCAGGCCCAAAAGGACTATGTTCGCAAGCAGGCCCAAAAGGACTATGTTCGCAAGCAGGCCCAAAAGGACTACGTTCGCAAGCAGGCCCAAAAGGACTACGCTCGCAAGCAGGCCGAAAAGGACTACGCTCGCAAGCAGGCCCAAAAGGACTATTTTCGCAAGCAGGCCCAAAAGGACTACATTTGCAAGCAGGCTCAAAAGGACTACGCTCACAAGCAGGCCCAAAAGGACTATACTCGCAGGCCGATAAAGATTCTGCTACATCAGCAGTTCAGGAGGTCCTTTTTTATTGGTCGTCAGGTTGACTTATGCATTTCTGGAAAAGCTGTACTTGGCAAACAAACCGATGGCTTTATTGTGACTCTGAAGCATACAGTACATAGAGTGTACATTCTTTAATGCTCTCAGGAGAACCACTATTCCCTTTTGACACCGAGCTGTGTACAGTTCAGTCACCGTTTTGAAACCATTCAAAAGATGCGGGTTTTAGCACATTAAACTCAAGTATGAAAGCAAAAATCACATTTATCTCAAAAAACCTCTCTCAAAAGCATCAGAAAGCTACTTAGCAGTAAGCCACACGCAGACACACGCACGCAGACAGACGCACGCACGCAGACGCACGCACACACACACACACACACACACACACACAAACTGAAGGCACCATAATGCTTTTGTCAAGAGACAAAACAGTAAATGAGGCTTTTGCTCCACATGTACATCTAGATGGGGTGAGCCAGTCATCGTCACTCATCCAATGTTTAGCTTTCGTTTTCATTTCCACTCAATGTCCAGGATTTCTCATTATTTAACAAGGAAAATAGGCTCCCACTTATTTTCCAGCAGTAACTGAAACGTTTAAGGGTCACAGAGGCGATTTTGTCACAGCATCCTCCAGACCTACTAGATATGGTGTGAAGACTGACCCCAACCATACTGATGTAATAAGAAAAAAAGTACCTGTTAGTGCATACTGATAAGTGCAATACTGCAATTTGTTTCTAAGCAATGTTCTTAAAGGGGAAAAAAAATTTTTTGTCCCCAATTGCACAAAATTTGCACCTCTTGATTCTGACACACAGTACTGGGCAGAAATGATATAAAATGTGCAAACTGAGGGATTGTTAAAATGGCCCCTCAGTAACTTGCGGCTGTACGTTTAATCTCTTCATGAAATCATGGGTCACGTGACCAACGCTCAGCCTGTGGCTGCTGTGTCTGTCCGATACAGTTCCTTCTTGGTCCATTTAGTCAAATTACAAATGAGATGTGAGCAAACTCTCGAGAAACCAGTAGAGGCCTATGAGCTCAAAGCTGGTAAACAAAAAACCGTTCCGTTAGTATCCTCTGTATCACAGCTGAGAAAATGGTTGACAGGTCATGTCACGTTCCAAAGCCAAAAAGAAAAAAAACAAAACAAAAAAAGAAAAGTATCCGTTGACAGGTGCAGATTTTAAGAGGACAAAGGAGGTGTTTTTGTAGTCCTCCCAAACTGCAGGTGGAGCCGTCAGCGGCGCTGTGTGGTGAAACGGCTCTCGCCTTGGCCTCGCCCTGAAGCCCCCCCGCCCCGTATAAAGGGGGCCCTCCCATCCCTCGTGCCGCTTCCTGCAAAGCCTCGAGGGCCCCCAGAGGCCCGGTCGCCACGGCGCATGTCCCGCCGGTCGTCCCCGACCCGCACGGTCCGCGATTTCTTCTCCTCGACATTCAGTCGCACCTCCCCATGGAACATCACCGGCTGCAGTGCGGGACAGGGGAGACGGGACATTCAGGGACACAGCAGAACAGGAGGACAGTGAAGAGCTCACCCAGTCTATACAATCATTACAGCAGGTTACATGGATATCAACAGTGGCTGGCCACAAGAGGGCGCTAGAGCGCCATCACCATAGATATAGAACCATAGATGTGACATATGTCTCAATTTTTAAGACCATACCCAGGTAAGATGGTGGCCAGTAACTATGGTTTTATATCTATGAGCCAATCATCAGCTATCTGGCTTCTGAGACCCTGATTATGACATCACAGTGGAAAAGTACATGACACTTTTGCCATAGGTTCCTATTATAGCTGTACCCAGGTAAGATGGCTGCCAAATTGTTCCATTTCAGAATAACAAATTACTATTACATTACATTACATGATACGTCACATCTATGGTTCTATATCTATGGCCAATTTTTTTTAAAATTTAAAACATTTTTAATTAAAAGATGCAATAGCAAGATTAACCATGTGAAACTGGTGTGCTTTCTGAAATATTCTTAATTTATCACTAGTTTTCCTGACAGTGGAGCCTACAGCTTTGCACAATTTCCTCTGCTATGGATGTTTTTCAGAGATCTATGACTCAGAGCCTGCGCAGATACCGAATTTCATACAAAATTTACCTATTTACCATTTACCTATTTGAAAGAAACAAGACCAATAGATAGGATTTAGATGCTGATCCACTTCCGTTCAGTAGGTGGCAGTAATGCTCCGTAAAATGGTTGCCATCAGCCAATAAAAGCTAGCCGACTATCAACCAACCAACATTGTCTCTGAATTTGTCCATGGCTGACAACCGTGGCTCACCGTAGTTGTAGCTAGCTAACTGAACAAGGTAGCAAACCTGCCATGTAAGTACAACAGTGAGTGACCACTGATTAGCTAATGGCTAATGGTGTACCTGCCGCTGTACCCTTCAGAAAAGTACTTAGAGAACTGCACACGTTAATTAAGAAAATGTCGATGTGTAAAACAATGAGGACCATTTGTTTCAAGTGGGTCTCAGTCTGCTTTCAAATGAAGTGCTGCTTTTGTAATGTGGAAAATAATTGTGATCTATCTTAAGACTATTTAAAAGCTGTTAAAAGTTCTGTTCACTTAAGGGGGGTGGGGGCACCAGCCGCCACTCATGGATATCCTACACACCTATAACAAGGCCAAGCCCAAGAATACTAGCGTGCTTTGGTTAAAACTTTGCACGTATATACAGTTGGTCTACGTTGGTAGAAAGTAGTTTTTGAAAAACCGTGCACAACAAGGTCTGTGGATGTTTGTAAGTAACCGTGTTATTATATTTGTAAAGACATGTCGCTGTTGATTTTTCCGAATGTAAATTTTTGGCGCCTTGACCGCCACAAGCTTTGGGCCCGTTGAGGTCCATTATATTGGGGTGATGTCAAGGTCAGTTGCAGCGGATATCTACAAAACTAGTGAATTCTCGCCGCCGCGGGGGGGTGTAGCGGTAAAAGTGCAGACTCAGTTCACAGACTGCTGTGCAGTTGCGCCCAGAGGATCGGGGGTTCGATCCCCGGTCCTGCCAGATCCGAGTATGGCCGGTGCCTTGAGGGAGTGGCAATTGGCGTCTGCTCCCGGGGTGGGGGGAGGGACTCGGCGGGAGTCGTTGGGCATAAGATGGCCCTGGGGGAGTTGGAATCACAGTCAGGAGCTTGAGAAGTCACGCCCTGAAGAGGTCGTGGCGCCCTCTTTCCTACTACCGGCTGACGGGGTTGTGTAGCGCAGGGGTTCTCAATCCTGGTCCTGGGGGACCCCTGTGTATGCTGGCTTTCGTTGCAACCGCAGTTGCAATCCCAGAATTTTAACAAGCTGTTAATTTTTCTTAATTAGGTGCTTGTCATGTTTGGAGGAATTATTCACCCTCTTAAGCCACATTATATCAGAAATAGCTATGGATGCCATGTAGAATAAACACCCCATGTTCACATTGTGCTATATTATTTAAAAAAGATAAGAAAATAATTTAACAGATCCATTTAAAGACTGATTTGAATCAATAGGCTCCTAATTGGTGAAAGTGTGGACACATGGCCACTAAAATTAACCATTTCGTAGATAATGAAGAATTCAAACACAAAGCAAATGATAACGAGCCAAACCTGCATTGTCTTAAGCTTAAAGAAAAAATTGAGTTAAACACATTGTTCAACAACCTAATTAGGAGCCTATTGATTCACTTCACTCTTTCATTTGAGTGAAAATACATTATTTTGTAACCTTTTCTTATGTAATTGTTGCAATATAGCAATAAGCACAATGTGAACATGGGGAGTTTGTTCTACATGGCATGCATAGCTATTTCTGACATAATGTGTCTTAAGTGGGCGAATAATTCCTCCAAACATGAAAAGCACCTAATTAAGAAAAATTAACAGCTTGTTAAAATTCTGGGATTGCAACTGCGGTTGCAACGAAAACCAGCATACACAGGGGTCCCCCAGGACCAGGATTGAGAACCCCTGGTGTAGCGGTGATTCTCTAGCAGTTGCTACACGGGGGGGAACTGAATTACATAGGGTCCAATTGATTGGGAGAAAAAGGGACAAATCGGAATAAAAAAAATAAATAAAAATAAAAATAAAAAAGTGAATTCTCAGCAAAACTACCTGGATGGATAGATAGCACTTTGGGTATGTATAAACACATCAAAATTACATTTCTGGGTGAGCAGCCCCGACTAGTGATTAGAGAGTAAGCCAGATTGGACACAGATGTGTGTTAAAACCCAAAGTGTTTGTGTGACCAACCTTGGAATCCAGGATTCTCTGCACTGGTTCGGACTGATCAAACACCACAAATCCAAAGTTGGGAAGCTTCCCTCCTACTGCCTTGGTGTTTATACGGAGCTCAAGGACATTTCCAAAAGCTGCAAGACAAAAAAAAAACCTGTTAACTCAATGTATACACGCACACGCATACAACCTCGTCACACGAGTATGGAGCACACGCACATACACACACGCACTACTGACCATACTTACTCATGAAAAAGTCCTTGAGTTCAGTCTCATTGATGTCATGAGGCAGATTTCCCACAAACAGCTGGTGGCTATCTGGATGCCTCATCCTTCTGCCGTCCACATCACCTGCTTCCGAATCGCCCCTCCCTGAGCCGGGAGAACACTCAGTCAGTCAAAGAACGTCTGCCGAGTTTTTACTAAGAACCGCTCCATTTTAGAAACGAGCAATTACCTTTGCTCATGAAGCTGAACTGGGGTTTTCCGCCTTCTGAAGCTGCCACACCATCTAATAATGAATTGTAGAAAGCAGAAGTTTAAGCTGACCATAAAAAACACCTTAAAGAACGATCCACACACACTTGTTCTCTTAACCAGTACGTTGGTTTTATTTATTTGGAATGTCTTTTTCAAAATTCCAAGACAGTGTTCTAGAACATTGTTGCTTTCAATTACCAGTGGTGATTGTTACATCCACATTAGAATGAACATTCTATTTACATGTCTGTGATCTTGTCACCTTAAACGGTTACGCTTGTTTTGGCCATGATGAGGAGGACTGTGCAGGACCACAGTAGGTCTTACCAGGCCTGGAGCCACGTGGCGGAAACGCGGGTCTGGGCCGCTGGTCTCTGGAACGGAGAGGAGGACCATCCTGTTTCATCTCCGTCCTGGGCTGAAATGGGTCAGTACAGAACACAGGCTAGATGATGTAAACCCATTCAGGTGCACACACTAAACACTAATTACCCAAACTTTCCCATTGGAAAGAGAGATTTCACCAGCTCAAAAAGCAAAGTGACTATTAAGGGATTTGACCAAATCAAATTGTAAAATTCTGTAGCCCTCCATTTTGCTAAATAATTCATACCCAAGCTAGCACAACACCTGTACACTCTAGGCTGAGGGTAGAAAAGAGGCCAGGGTGAAGCTCTGTCCCTATGAGAGATCAGACGCACTGCTGCTCAAACAGGCCTAATGATGGCCCGTGCACACAGACGCGTTACCTGTGAGCTCGGAGCTTTAACGACATGGGGTGGAATCCCAGCAGGAACTGTGCCGCTCACAGGAAGATTTTTACTGGTCACGGAAGCCCAGGAGAAAGGCTATAAGAAAAGATGTCACGCTGTCAGTCAAAAAAGGGGTAAAAAAAAAGTAAATGTTTACTTGCTAATGTGCATCCATGTGTGTGTGTACATATATGTATGCGTGTGTATGTACATGTGTGTGTGTGAGCGCGTACAGAACGTCAGGAAGCCAGAGATGTGGCCATAGGGAGGGACAGACCTTTAGCGGCTCCTGTGCGACTAGGACGGGCTCCGCTGGAGCAGGGGCCACCGTGTCCTCCAGCTCTTCCGGAACCTTCTCCTCTGCTGTCGTTTCGGGCGCCGCCTCCTCGCTCGCCTGCTCTGGTTCCACCTCGGGCTGTGGCTCTGGAACATCCTCCTCCAGCAGCTCCTCAACACCGTGGCTGCGGTTACCAAATCAAATTCAGCCTGGCTGCCGGCTAGCACACGCGCCAGCATAACAGCGCCACCATGTGTAGGGGAGTTTACCGGCTACCACACGCGCCAGCATAACAGCGCCACCATGTGTAGGGGAGTTTACCGGCTACCACACGCGCCAGCATAACAGCGCCACCATGTGTAAGGGAGTTTACTGGCTACCACACGCGCCAGCATAACAGCGCCACCATGTGTAGGGGAGTTTACTGGCTACCACACGCGCCAGCATAACAGCGCCACCATGTGTAGGGGAGTTTACCGGCTACCACACGCGCCAGCATAACAGCGCCACCATGTGTAGGGGAGTTTACCGGCTACCACACGCGCCAGCATAACAGCGCCACCATGTGTAGGGGAGTTTACCGGCTACCACACGCGCCAGCATAACAGCGCCACCATGTGTAGGGGAGTTTACTGGCTACCACACGCACCAGCATAACAGCGCCACCATGTGTAGGGGAGTTTACTGGCTACCACACGCACCAGCATAACAGCGCCACCATGTGTAGGGGAGTTTACTGGCTACCACACGCGCCAGCATAACAGCGCCACCATGTGTAGGGGAGTTTACTGGCTACCACACGCACCAGCATAACAGCGCCACCATGTGTAGGGGAGTTTACTGGCTACCACACGCGCCAGCATAACAGCGCCACCATGTGTAGGGGAGTTTACCGGCTACCACACGCGCCAGCATAACAGCGCCACCATGTGTAGAGGAGTTTACTGGCTACCACACGCGCCAGCATAACAGCGCCACCATGTGTAGGGGAGTTTACTGGCTACCACACGCGCCAGCATAACAGCGCCACCATGTGTAGGGGAGTTTACTGGCTACCACACGCGCCAGCATAACAGCGCCACCATGTGTAGGGGAGTTTACTGGCTACCACACGCGCCAGAATAACAGCGCCACCATATGTAGGGGAGTTTACTGGCTACCACACGCGCCAGCATAAGAGCGCCACCATGTGTAGGGGAGTTTACCGGCTAGCACACGCACCAGCATAACAGCGCCACCATGCGTAGGGGAGTTTACCGGCTAGCACACGCACCAGCATAACAGCGCCACCATGTGTAGGGGAGTTTACTGGCTACCACACACGCCAGCATAACAGCGCCACCATGTGTAGGGGAGTTTACTGGCTAGCACACGCACCAGCATAACAGCGCCACCATGTGTAGGGGAGTTTACCGGCTAGCACACGCACCAGCATAACAGCGCCACCATGTGTAGGGGAGTTTACTGGCTAACTAAATGAGCGTGAGGCTTGAGTCAAGAGGTTACAAGGGAAAAAGCACGTATCCAGAATTGCCCCAGTAAAATATCCATCCAGCTGTATACATTGATAGTATTTTTATTTATTTATTTATTTTCTTTTAAAATGTGTTGTCAACTGTGACGCAAATAACGAAGAGTGCATCAACAACCCCCACCTGACCTCACAGCCAGACAGAGGGGCGGAGCATAACTGGCAGGGGGAGGGGCATACATGGCAGGGTGTGGCTCATAGTTGGGGGAGGGGCATACCTGGCAGGGTGTGGCTCATAGGGGGAGGGGCCTACCTGGCAGGGTGTGGCTCAGAGTAGGGGGAGGGGCATACCTGGCAGGGTGTGGCTCATAGTAAGGGGAGGGGCATACCTGGCAGGGTGTGGCTCATAGTAGGGGGAGGGGCCTACCTGGCAGGGTGTGGCTCAGAGTAGGGGGAGGGGCCTACCTGGCAGGGTGTGGCTCAGAGTAGGGGGAGGGGCCTACCTGGCAGGGTGTGGCTCATAGTAGGGGGTGCTGGTGGGACTCTCCTGTCGGGGCAGAGGGGAGGCCTGCCTCTCCACATGCTCCTCTTCAACCTCCTCTTCTGATTCTACAACAAAAACCAGTCAACACAGAGAATGCAGAGAAATGTTTCTTCCTGAACCAAACAAATGCAAGGTGTCACACCGTTAAGAAAATGTCTATAATAGCAGTTTTGATTGTTCAATCGATTTACTTCACATTTTTGTGTTTACCACCCCTAGCGTACCTTCATCGAGCTCCGTCTCCGAATCGCCAAAAACTTCGTCCTCGTAGCGGAAGATGTCATTATGGACGTAGAACTTATTCGGCACAGAGCCCTGACCACACAGACAGAAGAAAACTCTTTTCAGAACGCAGATGAGAAAATCCATTTCAGCTGTAGCCTCCGCCACTCAAAGACAGAAAACAAGATGTGTAAATAGCTGTAAATGGGGGTTAATAATGAAAGGTATAATGAACAAACTGGATGAGAGTCCCTACATATGCATGCGCGCGCAGTGCACGCACACAGACAGACAGACAGACAGACAGACAGACAGACACACACACACACACACACCTCTGGAGCCAGCACAAATGTCTGCATGAACCTCCTCATGGGCTGGCCGCTGTTGGATAGCTCACCCATCACCTGCACCACCACACTGTCGCTGAGGGTGGCGTGCGCGTCCACATGCCGGATCTTAGTGTGGCACTCGCTGAACTGCAGGGACATAACCTTTTTGTGGATCTCCTGGGGAAGAGAGAAGGGCTTACATTAGCTTCTCTAGGCCCAAGACAAAACTTCCACACCAGGCACAAGCACAACAACCTTCCCCTGAATACTGAGCAGCTATTTCCATTCCAGGCAGGGCCACCTCGAGGGCATTATGCAGATGCCCTATAAACAAAACGCTCTAGATCCCCGTTATTCAAATCACGGTCCTCAAGGGCCAAGAACTGTTAGTTTTCCACCCTCCATTTACTTGGGAGTCGGGTGTGAAGATAGTCTGGCCAATCAGAAGCACTAATTGTGTAGTTAATTACGATTAAGATTTGAATATCAATGCTCTAGATCAGTGGTCCCCAACCCTGATCCTGGAGATCTACCATGCTGTAGATTTTAAACTCAACCATAATTTGGCACACCTGATTCAACAGCTCGACGAGATCTCTAGCTGTTGAATGAGGTGTGCTTTGTTAGGGTTGGAGTGAAAACCTACAGGACGGTAGATCTCTAGGGGTGCGTCCAAATATTCTTCACTCCCCACCTATCCTCCACTCCCCCACTACCACTCCTCTCCTACCTGGAAGTATGCAAAACTGTCTGAATGTTTCAAGTACAAGTATTTGCATGTACAGTATACAATGTATCTGACATTGCAGTCTGCGTCGAGACATTAATAAATATGTAACCCTTAACACATAATTAAGATGTAATCAGCAACATTAGATTAAAACGCAAAGATCCGTTTCTGGGGCACAGAGGAGAGGAGGTGGTAGTGGAGGAACAGAGGGTGCATTTTTCGAGTATTGGGACACACCCTAGCTGTTGAATGAGGTGTGCTTTGTTAGGGTTGGAGTGTAACCCCACAGGACGGTAGATCTCCAGGAACAGGGTTGGGGACCACTGCTCTAGATCCTCAGCATGGCTGGTCGTAATAACATTTATTGAATGTTTTAAAATTATGCAAACACAGCTTCTGACCTCCACCATGACATGAACACATTTGACAGCACCTTCACTTCCTCAAAACACCACTAAGAGAGAAAGCTTTTGTACTGAACAAACTCATAATAACAATAATAATAATAACGGTAGTTAACCATTTTACTATTAACAGAGAAAGTTCAACACAAAATAGATTGTGGATATGATCTCCACTCTTCAGCGTTGAAGGCAAGTTTTTCTAGAAAAGTGTTTTTTTGAGAACGTGATCCCTGCTTTGCGATATGTATGTCACATTATGTGTTCCGAATAGAGTAAACATCAAAAGCACGTTTAACGGAAGCCACACCCACATTTTGCCCGTACACAGCCTCTTCCAGCTTCCCGCTACCGTCCAGACCGCCGTGGACATAGGAGGAGTTCTTGCCGTAGAACCTGTTAGGAGCAGGCGAGCAGTGTGAACCAAACGCATGCATGACGAGAGCGGAAATCAAAATGATCAGAAGCAACATTATATCAACTTAAAATGAGTTACACATGCCATTATTAGGAAAAGGATGATTACACGTATCATTAAAAATTTATAATAACTGCCATTAATAAAAAATAAAAAAGAAAGGTCACATTGATCATCATTCTTAAAATAATCATCACAGATGATTATTGGGGAGATAGCTAAAATAATGTTACCTGTGCAGGTAATCAGGTGCCTTGTTTAAGAGTGTGTAATACTGCCTCACAAACTCCTGCCCTACGAGCAGGGGGCTTGGCTTCTCCATCACCATTTCTTTGGTAAAGAGTTACAAGTGCTGAAATACAAACAGGAAATGCTTTAATGCACCACACACAGCGCTCAGGCACGCTGAAAGTGGTACTACGCACCCTCCCATAATCTCTCACTCATTCACTCCGACAAACCAGCTGATCAGAACATTTTAGAGACCTGAAACCTGCTTTCCTCAACTTTCTTATTATTACACATGACATTGTAGCGCAGTTACATGAGAAAGACTGGGTGAAAAACGAATAAAACCTGCTTCAGCTGGTAAGCTTGAAAATACCATTTTATGGTATGTAAATTAAATCTAGCGTGAAAACTCCCATAACCAAACAGAATAGTGGCCCAACACGACAGAAGCTGCGGAATACCTTTTATTTGACCAGCTAGGTGAAATCAAGTGGTACAATTCCGGTATTTCATGTTTAAAAATCTTATGGCAACACGGAGCTGATAAGCAAACGCAACCAATGCTAACGTTAGTTATCCAATATCCACCTCTGCGAAGCCTACGAGGTTGCAATGCATTGTTAAGATGGCTAGCGAGAACTAACGTGGCCATCTTATCCCGCAACAGCGCATTTTATCCAGCCAACGCATAACCAACCCAACTAGATCGCAATATGACCATGTGCGATTTTACACAGCAAGCGATTAGTTAGCACACGACGGTCATTTATCCAGTCGTAACGTTAGCTACACTTCACCTTGATATAATATGTGGACGATAACGATAGCGAAACCAATGGCTGTCTGATATCAAGACTGTGGCGCAGTTCTTTTTTTCCCCAGCAGCACCCATGTTATAAAGCCGTGTGCATGAAAACTATTCCGATTAGCGCTAATATAACCATGAAGGGCATCAACTGCCAAACGTGAGCGAACCACGAGTAAGAACCTTTTGTCTTACACTTGTGTTCTATGAAGCACTTTGTTTTGTGATGTATCCCATGTACAAAAGGTGCTAACGTTATACAAAATGAACTTAACGTTATAGAAATAAAGTTACTATTATTATTATCATTATTATTACCCAGTGACTGACGTCGATTGGCTAACGTTCAATTATCACCCGGAGCTTACGACCGATATCACTCTAAATTAGCAAAACTGACGTTTATCATTTCATCAGGGACACAAAATATTGCGGGTACTGCTACTAGGTATTGAACTGGCTAGCTAGCAAGCACATCATTTAACGTACTATAACAAGTCACCTAAAGTTAGCGAACAAAGAAACGTGGAATTTTGCAAGCTATCTAGCACCACCTTAGCCACTAAACGACATGAAATGTTAAATGCGAACTAGCACTACCAATGCAATATTGTGACTATGCAACTCACAACATCTTAACATTTTGTCTGCTACATGCGATGTTAAAGGGTGATCATAAAATGTTCGCTAATGCTAGCTAATTGCTTAAACGTCTTGGCTAGCTAGTGCTAGCTAACTGAGCACAAAGGCAGAACTATTCCACTATCCAATCTACCTATCCTAATTTAACACTGTAATAAAATAGTTAGTCAATGTTAACATTTGTCAATTGTGCTCTAAAAAGCGGTGTTTATTTTGAAAAATGACAGATTTATGATTTTCCCACCTTGCGTTGGGAGCTGTTAATCTCCGTCGTGCCAGATATTTGCACTTCATATGATGGGCTGTTTATTGTTTCACACTTGGAATCCGGGGTTTGGGATACGTCATACTGAAGTAGCCAATCAAAGGCTCCAATATATTATACGACATTTGTAACGTATACGTAACACCGTATGTTCCCGCCCGCCTGATGGATCCCCGTCTAACTTCCAGATAGGCCTACAGGAACTTTTATCCTGGTCGATTATTTACAAACATAAATTTTCTCCACATAAATATTTGATATTGAACAACAGGCACATCATATTTAAAAATAAGACTTTATGTTTTCATAATTTGGCTAAAAAATTATATTGTATTAGTGACTCAATTAGGCTACTTAATGAAAATGGACCCTTATTCACGTACACAGAATTTGTGAGAAATGGAATTCCAGTAGCCTAGTTGTAAGAGAATTTGCTGTTGTCACTGATGATGTAGCCTTGGCTACTATTATGTCTCTTAAGATTATTACAAGGATGTGGCACAGTTTAAGTTATGTCCTGATGTTAATTTAAATCTTATGATAGATGGTGTAAGTATTGTGGACAAAAAGTGTGCCAATAAATTGTTTCGAAAGATGTGCCAAGTCTAGGCCTAGGCCTATAGGTTACAACTCCTCAAGCAAAACAAAAGTGGAATACTGAATTTGGATTTATTGATTGGAAAGTTGTTTGGACTTACAATAATAAGTATTGTGTTACCAATAATGCAAAATAAGACTCTTTAAAGATTATTTATTTAATTTAGCCTTCAAACCAGGTACTGCAGAGGTTTATGGTTGATGTTAATACCAATTGTAATTTCTGTGAAATGAGCAATGAATCAACCTGTCATTTTTTTTGATGACATTTGAACACCTTATAGTGTTTGTAGCTTCAGCACCTTTCTAGTTTTTTCGTTGGCTTGAAACAGTATGGGTTGCTGTTTAAAAAACACAAAATAGCAACAGCAAGTAGGCTAACTAATAACCTACAGTGGACAAGCAGAACCCTGCAAGTTAGATAATCTTTGAGAAAAGTAATACCTAACCATTTGTAGTTCATCTTAGTTAACTTAAACACAATTAAATGATCAAGAAAATGTAAAAAGTGCACGTTTAAAAACATCATATGTCGCTTATCAAATTGGGACATGTTGACAACTACGAGCCCAGCATTAGTCTTCCGAAAAGACGATCTCCGTCCCTATTGGGCTTCCCGTCTTCCCGTCTTCCCGTCATCCAGTACGCTCGAGCTTTGGTGAGCCCACTGAACTCAATACGCTCTATGGGTGAGCCACGTTTCGCCACGTCTCCGCGCATGCGCGGTTTATTATGCTAGTTCTGTTCCGGGGTCGATCGAGGCAGCTTTGCAGTAAACCCAATAACAAATACTCTGTACACAATAAGGACTATATGCTTCACAGCGTAGAATAACAATAGTTACATAATTAACCTCCTGTAAACCTATAACATTTCATAAAGAGAAGGACAATGAATTTTTTCAGAGGAGTGATGGGCGGACAGCCGGCGGGTCCACAGCCCTCTGGTGCAGAGACGGTAAGTTATACCTGGACATGTTAACATTTAAAGCATATTTCTCGTAATTTGGAATAAGATGTCCATATTCCGTATTGTCTCGGGTACGAAATGAAACAATATGCAGTGCGACAACAATGGTTTGAAATGGGATTTCCCCCCATACTCACATTGCAGTTAAGATCGTTGTTCAATAACTAGGTGCTTGCTAGCATTTGGCTTGGAATATATAGCGCACACAGCAGGGGATAGTAATTTCACAAAGGTGCCCCTGCCCTGTCACTGTAGGTATGGTCATCGGAAGAAGATCAGTTGTTATAGCTAACGGTAGGTACACATGGGCATCGGAGGAAGATCAGGTGTTAGCTAACGGTAGGTACACAGTCAGAAACTGGTGTTACGTTAGTTGCTGCTATGTTATTATGTAACACTCCAGCATGTCAATTTAGAGCTGCATCGATACATGAACAGCCACAATAGCTAGCCAGCTAGCAGTGCTACTTAGTTGAATGAACGATGTTTATTTAAGGAAGTCTGTAGGCTGTCTGTCGCCCCGAATATGCGCTGAAAACATAATAGGCCACATGATCGTGTGAATTAAATGATCTGTGGGAATAAAGTCGTTTGATGACAAGTGGGGAGCCAAACCTCCAAGTGGCTGCAGTCTGATCTGAAGTGGACCTGGAAATTAACGTTAATTATTGACTAGCCAGCGCGTTCACAGTGACAAACTGTTTCTGAAATGTATAGATGTCCTCTGTGCCTTTGTAACGTTAGTAACTTTGTTTTGTTAGTTAAGATGTAGCCTAAATATTTTTGAGGAGAGGAACATATTATGTAGCTACCTAATTTGTTTGGTTCAACCTGATGCAGTATAGGCGGGGTCATTGCTATGTTCCCAGGTTCCTATGTTCCCTAGATTTATATGGCACTTAATGGGAATCTGAAAAGATGTCCCCCAGCTGTATTCGCTTAATATGACATTGGCTATTGTGGGTTAGGGTTATAAACTGGATAATATTTATGAAATATTTTAACCTGCAACATTGAACTGGGGAACACAGGACCCTGGGAACATAGATACGCTCCCGTATAGGCTACCTGATCAGATTTATCGAGAGAACCATTATAAAGTAAATTATATTTATTTTAGGCAATGTGCTGGTTTACTAGGCTATGCCAGTTATTGTGATGATAGATGATAATGATTTTCTGTTTAGGCTATCAATAGACTATTACAAACCCCCATTTAAGTTTATTTAGTTATTTCCACCGTTTTAGATGAAAAAAATTCTACTTCAAGGCATAATTTTCAGGTTTTTCACGAATGGCCATTTGATATACAGTTTTGTATTACTTATAGATAACGCACCTTGTTCAGTTGCAATTGGTTTTGTGTTGCAATTAAATTTTGAGTGACTCCCACTAATATCATGCAAAGAAAACCATGAAGGTGGTTGTATTCAAGAGCCGATCACTCTCAATTGACCGTAGACCACAATTTGCACAATATTACACAAGATTAAACCTTATGAACGCTATGGCCATTATAATTAAGAATTGGATTCTTATGGTGTTGTCCCAAAGACGTCCCAAAGACATTGAATACTAGCTAATTGTGTTGTGCATGCATTTGTATGTGTTCTTATCCCTTATCGTATCACTGTCTGAACTGATGAATAGAATATGTATAATATGTCGAAGCCAATGATGGCTAATATTAGTCAACAAAGTAAAGTATAAATTTGTTACAATGTGAATAATCTCTTAGTTCCTTCTCCGCCAGCATTCAAGGAAAATATGTGGTTCTTTCGATTAGCAGTGTGACCAGCAATGTGCAAGGATTTCAGACTCACTCAATATATTGATTGACTCTTCTTGTGAGTGACAGTTGTGGGTCAGATAGGCTTGCTGTGTTGCTGAGAGTTCATTTATTGAACTTTAACCTGTTCAGTTCACTGACCTCGTTTTGTGCGACAAACTACCTTGCTCTGTATTTCCATACCTGAAAAAATGGAACGCCTCTTCTTGGTAGCTAGACGGTCAACTAACTCAGTTTAGTTAAAGGATATCCATGTCTATGTGCCTGTGAAATGGCAGACCACAAGGCCCAATTAAAACTAGAACGCTTGGTTACCAATAAACTGAAATCATCAAGTGAATGTAGTTGTGTAGCTAACATCGGTGATTAATTCAGCTCTGGCCACTAACAGGAATCTGTAATGCTAAATGGAATATGAAAAGCATCCTAATTGTTCAGTGAATTGTCCCCTTTGCCATATCTTCAGCTCATCATCGAGGTTGAAACTGCTCACCTGCTCCTAGAACTGGATTTGATTACACTGTTTAAAACGCCAACATCTCTTCAGGTTTTACTTCGGATGCATGTGCTTTTGGAAGAAAGCAGGGCTTGATGCTGTCTGGTGTTTGATTGTGTCTTGGTCAGATTCAGAAGCTGTGTGACAGAGTGGCCTCGTCCACGTTGCTGGACGACCGCAGGGATGCAGTCCGTGCTCTCAAATCCCTTTCAAAGGTACGCACATTGTCCCCTCCACTCCGCCTGTGTGGAGATTCATTTGGAAGACAGAAATGTCCTTTCCCCGTTTGATTTAAACTGTATTTGAACTGCTGCATACGTGCCACATTGATGTCCCTAAATTGTGCTTCCTCATGCGCTGTATATCCTCTGAATTTAGTTTTTCCTCCAGTTGATTCTTAGAACTAATCTTTTCTTTTGGACCATTGATAATGTTACTGCACTGACAACCATTGGTTTAGCAGCATGAGCCAACAGACAAGTCCAAATTTTATTGAACTGAACCATATTTTAAAGATTATAGAGATGTTTCTGTTTGCGCAGCATGTCATTTATCTGATGTATTTATATTGCATACAGATATGGGTGATAGGCTTATATTTGTATGCTATGCTGTGTTCGTATGATCTGTAATATGTGTTGTGTCTTGAATAATCTCTCTACATCCTCACAATGTGTACGTATTGTACAATATGTACAATATTGTCAACAGAAGTACAAAAAATATCCTGTGATTGTTCCACCAAGAGCCTGAGAATAGTATTAGTTCAGCTTGCCATAGGTTATTATCTGACCACCATCTTCCCAGTTAGTCATCTCTTCCTGAACTGTCATGTCACAGAGTGGAATTTGTGCAGTTGTCATTGTATTGATAGTTGTCGCTTCGATGATTTTCATTCTAAATAATTGATTTTTGCAGAAATACCGTTTGGAAGTTGGCACTCAGGCAATGGGTCACTTGATTCATATTCTACAGACTGACAGGTTTGTGTTCTTTTTTTAAATACATGACTGGGCATCAGTCTGTGTGAGGGCCGGAAATGTACTTCTGTGGGCGTATTAGTCAGTGTATTGCTTGTGTCAGGGAGAGACACTAGGGAAATACAAGACACATTAAGTAGGGAGTTGGACTCTGTGAGACAATGGCTAGTTGATAATAGGCTCTCCTTACATTTGGGAAAAACAGAGTCTATCTTATTTGGTACCAAACGTAGCCTACAAAAGGTGGATAAAATAAAAGTAAATTGTGCAGCCAACAGCATTGAGTCAAAAACAAGTGTCACATATCTTGGGGTATCTCTAGATCAATGCCTCTCTGGGGAGCTGATAGCTGCTGAAATACTAAAAAAAACTTCTAACAAACTAAAATTCTTGTATCGTAATACAAGGTGTTTTAGTTTGGAAGTAAAAAAAATATTGGTTTCAGCTCTTATCCAATGCCACTTTGACTACGCCTGTGTGGCATGGTATAGCGGCTTGCCTCGGCAGCTTAAATATAGAATGCAGGTGATGCAAAATAACATTGTCAGATTCTTATTAAATGCTTCACAGAGGACCCACGTAGGATTTCATGAATTCCAGCAAGTTGGCCTGTTACCAGTTGAGCACAGAGTTGACCAGTTGAAACTCATAAAAATGTTTGAAGTGATAAATGGTCACGCCCCAAGGTACCTGAAATCTCACATTGAAATGGTACATAAGCAACATAACCATAACACACGAGCAAGTGTTATGTCTTGCAAAATTCCCCGTGCAAATAGTACTGCAAGAGTCACTTTTTTTTACACTGGCATCTCCCTGTGGAATAGTCTTCCCCTGCACATAAAACAGTGCCAGAGTAGAGGTGTGTATAAGAAGCAGGTGAAGCAGTACCTATGGAGGTCAGTGGCTGATTAGGTCTTTATATATTATACAACAATTAGGTTGTCACATTGGATCTAATGTTGTATGTTTTTATTTGATTTTATTTGATTGTGATTTTGTATCTATGGTACCCATGGTTTTATTGTGATTGTGTTGACATGTATTTTTCTGAATGTATCTGTCATTGATGTTTTGTTTTGAGACCAAGGACCACATTGGAAATAAGTGTTTTAAATACTTTAATGTGCTATCCTTTGGGCAGTACTTGCATCTTATGATGTATGTATTTTGTTTTACCCAAAATAAAAATCAATCAATCAATCAATCAATTAACCGGTGTAAACTGCTTCTCCTCTTTTTAGCTCAGACTCAGAAATCATTGGGTACGCCTTGGATACGTTGTACAATGTCGTCTGTAATGATGAAGAGGAGGAACCAGGTATTTAAAAAAAATTTATATCTGTTCTTGAAGGTTTACACGCCATACCTGTTGCACAACCATTTGCAGATTAATAGCAGTTGCTAGCCTATATAAAACAGCATGTCCATTATGCTGATATTGAGGCATAATATATACTTCATTTTACCCAAAAAAAGGCATTTTAATTTAGCCTTGCTGATGTGCTTGGCAAAACTCTAACTAAATGTGTATTTCGCACACATAATGAGAGTTCTGAAAGTAGGCTACAAGCCATAAATGCAGTGTGTAGAAGAGCTATGGAATTATGACTTGCTTCTTGACTTTCTTTCGCCCTCTTTCAAAGTTCTCTCTCTCTCTCTGTTAATAGTTTGCTGTTTGAATTTGATTCTCTCCGTGTTAAAGTTTGGTTTTGCTTGTCTGTGTTCATGTTGTTTGCTGATATGCACTCTTTCTGTCCCATGCTTAACTCTACAGATGAATCAGAAGGTAAAACTCTTCTCTTGCATGGTGCTGTTTAACTAGTAGCTAAAGCTGCCTGTAAATCACAAACTATGTGGAGGTTTGGGTCAGTGTTTGGTTCTCACACAGTAACGGCTGAGCGGCCAGTGACTTTAGAATACTCCATAGTATCTAACAGTATTAACCATCGCTGCAACAGTCACTGGGTAACACAGCTTTACTTATCGTGTGTGCGTGTGTTTATCTGTGTGTAAAGTGTGCTAATGCAGTGTGGCGCGTGTCCTTATGCGCAGTCTTAGGGTCAGGTGTATGTTGTAAGGTGTGTTATAGAGCTGACCTTTGCTTCAGCCTGTTCTTCAACACCTGCAGTGCAGTCTTAGGGTAAAAAATGTTACGGATCTGACCTTAGCTACAGCCTCCTCTTTAAAACCTGCACTCCAGTCGAAGCACACGGAAAACCTTTTAGCACACACAAAAACAAATACTGTGACCAATGATTGGTCATTGTATTTGTTTTGCACCAATCATTTGTTGTGTTATTGGTTTTGCGTGTGCTAAAAGGTTTTGCACATGCTGAAGGTCTTAGCAAATCAGGCCCTAAGGGTCAGATACAGCATTACATGTAAGGTGAGTTGCAGAGCAGAGTTTAGGTACAGCATGCTCTACAACACCTGCAGTGCAGTCTAAGACTCTGGAATATCCTGTGCACTGTTATGGAACTGACCATGGCTATAGCATGCTCTTCAACACCTGCAGTGCAGTCTAAGAGTCTGGAATATCCTGTGAACTGTTATGGAGCTGATCATGGCTATAGCATGCTCTTCCTCACCTGCAGTGCAGTTTCAGAGTCTGGAATATTCTCTAAGCTGTTATGGAGCTGACCGTGGCTATAGCATGCTCTACAACACCTGCAGTGCAGTCTAAGACTCTGGAATATCCTGTGCACTGTTATGGAGCTGACCATGGCTATAGCATGCTCTTCAACACCTGCAGTGCAGTCTAAGAGTCTGGAATATCCTGTGAACTGTTATGGAGCTGATCATGGCTATAGCATGCTCTTCAACACCTGCAGTGCAGTTTCAGAGTCTGGAATATTCTCTAAGCTGTTATGGAGCTGACCGTGGCTATAGCATGCTCTTCAACACCTGCAGTGCAGTCTAAGAGTCTGGAATATCCTGTGCACTGTTATGGAGCTGACCATGGCTATAGCATGCTCTTCAACACCTGCAGTACTTTGTGGTGATCCTTTTAAACTCTCTCCTCTTGTGTCTCACTGAAAATATATATATTTAAATTTCCATACTGAATGACCCTAAACCGCATTTAGTTTAGCTTACCATTGGCCTTGTAGAGGTGTTTATTCATCTGTTACGATATTGGTTATGTATCGGTGAGTATCCTTGTGTTAGTGTTTCTTGTGTATTGGTCGTGGTTCATTGTGTGTTGGTGTGTGTTATTGTGTTGGTGTTGATTGTGTATTGATGTGTGTCCTTGCGTTGGTCTTGTTTACCTGTAGTATGTGTCCTTGTTGGTGTTTCTGGTGTCTTGGACTGTAACCTTGTGCTTGTGTTGGTCGTGTTAGCGCTGGCTGTGGCTCCGGCTCTGGCTCTGTGTGGCCTTACCTTTACAGTGCTGGTTGTGTATTGTGGCTTACCTTCATGTTGGTGTTGGTTGTGCATTGTGTGCGTCCTTGTGTTACAGAGGAGAACTCTCAGAAGCAAGCTGACGACGTGGGAGCACAATTCACTGACATTTTCATCAAAGAGCCGGAAAACGTGACGCTAATCCTGACGCTGTTGGAGGTGAGCTTTACGTTTCCAAGTGAGGAAATCCAGATATGTTACTGGGCTTCTGAGGGTCTTTCACATTGTACAAATTAGACTGGGCAGTAATGGTGTTACATGTTACTTGCTATGAAATTTTTATTGTGTTATAAGGACGTTATTTGTACATTGTATTGGTTTTGTTGAGCCGTAGCCATGTTGTGTGTTACTGTGCCTCAGTGGTCTCCAACCCTGTTCCTGGAGATCTACCGTCCTGTAGGTTTTCATTTCAACCCTAATTTGGCACACCTGGTTCTACCAATTAGCAGCTCAACAAGATTTCTAGCTGTTGAATGAGGTGTGCTTTGTTAGGGTTGGTGTGAAAACCTACAGGACGGTAGATCTCCAGGAACAGGGTTGGGGACCAATGCTGTACCTGTTACAGGAATCTTATATGTGCGGTAGTGATATTGCTTGTTACTTGGTGCAGGAGTTTGATTTCCATGTGCGATGGCCCGGCGTGAAGCTGCTGACATCACTGCTGAAGAATCAGTGCACTCAGGTGCAGGGCATCATCCTCGTCAGCCCCATGGGTATGCATCTACTACCCCCGTCAACTGCCCCCAACTGCCCCCACTGACCCCATGAGTTTGTATTTACTGACCCTGTTAGCTGCCCCCATTAGATCCATGCGTTTTTATTTGCTGTCCCTCTCTATTGCAGAGAACTCTTTCCCTATGACACATGATAGTTCTGTTTGTGTGCTTGTCCTGTTACTCGCGTTTCTGCAGTCACTGAACAGATATGCCTGATTTTCTTTAACGTTATGAGTTGGCTGTGTTCTCTGGCTGTTAATATTTTCAGCCTGTTACTCAAATCACGGTCCTCATGGGCCGAGAATTGCTGGTTTTCCACCTTCCCTTTATCTGGGAGTCGGGTGTGAAGACAGTCTGGCCAATCGGTAGCAGTAATTGTTCAGTTAATTACCTAGGAGAAAAGAAAAAAAGCCGAATTAGGATTCGAGGGCCAGATTTGAATATCCATGGAAGTGGAGTTAGCTGTCTGTGGCATTAAGCTTGGTTTTTCCTTGGCGTGTGTGTATCTTTTAAAAAATTTTTTGTCATGCAGGTGTTTCGAGGCTGATGGACTTACTGGCTGACTCCAGAGAAGTCATTCGGAATGATGTGAGTAGTCATGTTATCCCACCCTAGCTAATCGCTATGCCAGGTGTATACCTAAAGGGTTTTTGGGACAGAATGCCCATTTTCTTGCTCTCGTGGTGATCAACTCCTGTCTGGACCAACCTTGTATTTTACCAGTTTAAAACCTGACATTGGTATAGTTGATCCTAAATGCCCTTAATTGGATGCACGTTATTTCTCCTTCTAGGGTCTGTTGCTGCTTCATCAGCTGACAAAAGGAAATGCGGCCATTCAAAAAATAGTGGCTTTTGAAAACGCCTTTGAGAGACTTCTGGATATCATCACAGAGGAGGGGACTAGTGATGGAGGTATGCAGACTGGATCAGTCAGATTCAACATCAAAACATCTGACCTTTTCTATTTTGGGAATTCCCAAAGGACTCGGGTGTGACACCGTTGCCATAGCGTTGCGTAGGACGAGCGGGGATTCCCTACCTCATAATTCGGTTTAATTAAATTTTAATGAATGACTTGCAGCGCTTTAATTGATTGTCAGTGGTGAGTGTGTTGTTGAGCTGTCCCTGGTTTAAATGTGGCCTCAGGCATTGTGGTGGAGGACTGCCTGCTGCTGTTGCTGAACCTCCTGAAGAACAACAGCTCCAACCAGAACTTCTTTAAGGAAGGCTCCTACATCCAGCGCATGAAACCCTGGTTTGAGGTGGGGGACGACAACTCCGGCTGGTCTGCCCAGAAGGTGACCAATCTGCACCTCATGCTGCAGGTGAGTGATTGCGTTTGTGTTGCTTGTCAGTAGTGACTTGACTGCGCATGTGAAGCTGGTCGGAGTGGTGATTTGATTGTGTGTTTGTGCATATTTTAGCAGGTCAGAGTCGTGATTTGATTGTGTATTTTTTCATATTCTAGCTGGTAAGAGTGATGGTTTCTCCAGTAAACTCCCCTGGGGCCACCAGCAGCTGTCAGAAGTGTATGTTCCAGTGTGGCCTCCTGCAGCAGCTCTGCACCATCCTCATGGCCACCGGCGTCCCTGCTGATATCCTCACTGAGGTACGGCCAGACAAACACCTCCTGTTGTACATTCCCTAATATTTAATCTGTTTTCCATTAATAGTTCCCAAATGTGGGATTCCTGACCACTTTTGAAGGCCCATTCTCTTTATTGCCTCATCTGTCAAGTGAAAAGAGGGCAGACAAGCGTGTCCTTTGAGGAGCTTACTATTGCCATATAGATCTAGCTGAGCATTGTGTTGGAGAACTGTAGTGCTCGTACAGCAAGTACAGGCAGACTGCAAGCACCTGATTGACCAGAGGGGGCGCCATGGCACAGTGAGCTGCGGGAAACCCTCATGACTGATAACCCTCCCTCCCTGGAGGAGGCTATAGCCAGCAGGACTGGCTAGTTCATCTGTTTAAGCTAATTCTTTATTTGCTTTTATTTTCTTTACTTTTAATTTTCAAGGTTTAATTTTTACTTGTGTAAGTCTTTTAGCCTTTTTTCTATTCTATGTTTGTTTGTTTGTTATATTGTTTTTATAATTTGTAACACTGAGAAGTGATGGCAGTTTAAAATTAACTGACGTTTCTAAACTCGCTGTTTGACACCTGCAGACCATCAATACTGTATCAGAAGTAATACGTGGTTCCCAGGCCAACCAGGACTACTTTTCGTCCGTGAACGCCCCCTCCAATCCGCCCAGGTGAGACGTGCGGCAGGCCCCTGCTCTCTGTTTCGTTAGGTGTGCGATTTTTTGGTGTGCTGAACGGTGGTCACGGTTACAGGCCTGCGATCGTGGTGCTGCTGATGTCCATGGTGAACGAGCGGCAGCCGTTCGTCCTGCGCTGTGCCGTCCTTTACTGCTTTCAGTGCTTTCTGTATAAAAACCAAAAAGGCCAGGGAGAGATCGTCTCCACACTCTTACCCTCAACCATCGATGGTGAGTATATAATGATATTGGATGGGGTGAATGATGTATAATTAGTTTGGATGAGGTGGATATATATAATTATTTTTGATGGTGTATATAATGATATTGGATGGGGTGAATGATGTATATAATTAGTTTGTTTGGGTGAATGATATATATCATTAGTTTGTTTGGGTGAATGATATATATAATGAGTTTGCTGGGATGAATATAATGAGTTTGTTTGGGTGAATGATATATATAATGAGTTTGGATGGGGTGAATGATATATGTAATGAGTTTGGATGGGGTGAATGATGTATATAATGAGTTTGTTTGGGTGAATGATATATATAATGAGTTTGGATGGGGTGAATGATGTATATAATGAGTTTGTTTGGGTTAATGATGTATGTAATGGGTCTGGATGGGGTAAATGACCCAGGGTTTGTTTGTCCTTAGCAAACTCGATCTCGGCGGGCCAGCTACTGTGCGGGGGGCTGTTCTCGGCGGACTCGCTGTCTAACTGGTGCGCGGCGGTGGCTCTGGCGCACGCCCTGCAGGACAACCTCACCCAGAAGGAGCAGCTCCTGCGCGTGCAGCTAGCCACCAGCCTGGGGAACCCGCCTGTGTCTCTACTGCAGCAGTGCACTAACATCCTGTCCCAGGTACAACCCGCCACATGTCACATCCTGTCCCAGGTACAACCTACCACGTGTAACATCCTGTCCCAGGTACAACCCGCCACGTGTAACATCCTGTCCCAGGTACAACCCGCCACGTGTAACATCCTGTCCCAGGTACAACCCGCCACGTGTAACATCCTGTCCCAGGTACAACCCGCCATGTGTAACATCCTGTCCCAGGTGCAACCCGCCATGTATAACATCCTGTCTCAGGCACTGGCTCACTGTTTCCCCAGCTGTGTTTGTGGACGGGCATTTCAGTTTGGCTATTTGTGTTTATTGTAAGAGGGTAAGCAGTGGGAGGGGCCTTCAGGAGGAGAGGTCATCAACAGCAGATGAACCTGGGGGCGAGGGTACTGGCAACATTGCACAGGTGTTGGAAGAATTATGACATTCTTTGGGAGGACAGCAATTGGGAGCTGAACATGGGGTTGAATTGACCGCCTGCGCAAAAGGTCTGGAAGGGCTTCCCACTGTAGGAGATGCATCTGTAGGCTGGAGTGCCACAGACAGTGCTCAGCGATTAATTTCAGCTGTGTGCCGTTATGATTTTCAGGGTGATAAGATCACCAGGAGGGTGAGTAGTTGCATGGTGTTGGCTGGGGGGGTGTGGCTTCTTTGTGGTGCGCTGAGTCGTGCCGTGTACTGACATGGCAGTACTGACTGCAATGTGGCCCGCAATCCGTTCCTGCTTCAGTTATGCGGCTTAATGTCCTTATCTCTCTTTAAGGCTGCTTAATGGGTCACTAGTTGTGTCTTAAAGGTCCCCCTGGGTTTGTGCAAGGCTTTTTTGTGCAAGGCTTTTTGTTTATACATTATATTATATTACATTACATTACATTACAGGCATTTAGCAGACGCTCTTATCCAGAGCGACTTACACAACTTCTTATTACATGTATCCATTTATACAGCTGGATATTAAGTACCTTGCTCAAGGGTACAACGGCAGTTCCATATGGAAATGTAATATACTGCAGTATATTTTCAGTATATTGTGTAGGGGTGTCATGATACCGATTCGAAATCGAAAATCGATCGAAATGAGCGTTCAATTTCGAACTTCGAAATCACAAGCTGGTTCGCGATTCTCCAAGTTTTTTTTTTTCTCTCCACCCCCGCCCCCCGCGCTCTTCTTAGCCTTTCATGTGATGGGTAAAATGTAAAAAAAAAAAAAAAAGTAGCCTACTTGGCTATCTCTAATGTAAGCGTTTCCGACAAAACGAAACTTGACGCCTTCCACTGCATTTTGTTCGTCCACGCAGGCGTGCGTCCGAAGAAAAAACAACGATATTTCAAAGAAGACACAGCTGCTAGTTAACGTTAGCTTACCGGTAGCCTGCATTACTTTTTGACACACCATGGCCACTGCCGGAGTCGGAGATGGAGAAACAGAACTGGAAAATCCTCCTGCTTCCCTCAAGTCACCGGTGTGGCAACATTTTGCCTTCATTGACAAAAAAACGACAGTTTGTCGGCTATGCTACACGCGAGTACCATACACCACCTCAGGCAACACGTCAAATATGGCAGGACACATTCGCAGGCATCACAAAGAAATAGATTTGACTGGGAAAAAAACATTGACACAGGCAACTCAAATGACAGCCCAAATGACAGTTGTCAGGACATGAAAAAAATGTGTAAATAGTTAATAGCGTGGTACATGTTCAACTGTTTATTATTTCAGATATTAGTTTGTTAAAGCTCTTAACTGTTCAAAGAATGTGAACACGCTCATCTTTTTAAAGAAGAATTTGAAAATGTAAATGACCATTGTCAGGGCATAAAACCAATGTGTAAATTGTTAATAGCGTGGTAAATGTTCAACTGTTTATTCTAGAGTCTAGTTTTGATAAAGCTCTTAACTGTTTAGGTGTGTTTAAATATTCTCATATTTTTGTTATTATTTATAATTGTTATTATTCAAATAAAAGTCACTTATTGAGAAACAAGTATTTTTCTTTACAAGTCAAGACTTGATAGTCTAACAATGGCATAGCTATTAGTTAGACTATAGTGCTGGGGAAAAAAATTGTGCTGAAAAAAAAAATCGAGAATCGAATCGTGACCTTAAAATCGAAAATCGAATCGCGGATTTGGAGAATCGTGACACCCCTAATATTGTGAAGATAATTTTGATATATTTACAATATGCTGCAGCATATTTTTTTTCCATCGGGGGTGTCCTACCTGGGAATCGAACCTGCAGTCCAGTTCCTTAACCATTATACTACACTGCCGCCTAAGAGCAATTAGCAGGACTTGGTACCTTAATGTTATAGGCTATGAACTCCCACATGGATGTGTGTACATTGTTACAGTCAATAACTCTGCAAAAAGCTACAAGATTGTGCAGTCCATGTGAGCATAGCAGCCATGTTTAGCTGTAATCTGCTCCAGACCGCAAAGCGATGAAAAGGTTTGTTATCAAGTTTGTTATCCAGTCTGCACTCAACGTAGCGTGGCTATAGTCTGCACATGTTACCGGGTGATTGTGGAATTCATGAATATAGAAGTAAGCCTTAAGTTGTGTGACATTAAACAATATTTTCATATCTAATACATCACTTTACCCTTTAGGGTGGTGAAAGTTTTTCCCTTGTGGAGATTGTGGAGTTCTTAGAACGAGACAGGCAGGTGGAATGAACAAAATAGTTCAATTGTAATGATCTGATTCAATTAAAAGCATTGCATGGTTACTAAGGATATTATTTGCTAAAATTATTCTTGCGGTTTGAAAATAACCATATTAATTGCTAATGGGTGTGCAGTGTTTAAAAGTTTTCGATCGCAGTATTTGATTTGTAATGTGTATTGCTTCTTTGATGAAGACATAGCCCATCTGTCAAGTGTCAGTACCTAGCCCTCCCCTTCACCTGTAAGTACCTAGCCCTCTAATTCACCTGTAGGTACCTAGCCCCTCTAATTTACCTGTCTGTTTATCTGTGAGTAGTGTGGTTGGACAGAAAGTGAGCCACAGGCGTTTTGGCTTTGTGCAATAGAAGATAAAACGCAAAACTCTGTTTCAGAGCATGCCTTCACCTCTGGTATTGCACTCTCTATAGGTGGTCAAGCCAGTCGCACGCAAGTAGGGGTCCACTTAGTCAGCCAAAATGTTTTTCTGCATCCAGAAATAATGGCACACTGTAGTCTTTTCCACCAGAGCACACCACTCACCCTCTGCAGTGTCCTGTACTGATGCTTACCCTGAAAAAGGAGCCGATCTAGGTTTTATTTCTAGAAAATTAGTTTACAACTTACAGGCGATCCCGACCCTACCAGTGAGTGGGGCAGTGTGCACTTGCCCCTATTGACCATTTGGCGGAGCCAGTGAGCTGAAAAATATCAGCCCTCAATTACCATTCCTCTTATTTTTCCACAGTGGTAAACATGAATGTACTCACCAAAGATGTAGTGGATAGGTGCATATTTGCTTTGTAGCACAGTAATGTGCAAGCAGATGTTTGTTTTGTAGGATAGTAATGTGTAATCGGATGTTTGTTTTGCAGGGCAGTAATATGTAAACAAATGTTTGTTTTGCAGGGCAGTAAGGTGTAAACGGATGTTTGTTTTGCAGGGCAGTAAGGTGTAAACAGATGTTTGTTTTGCAGGGCAGTAAGGTGTAAACGGATGTTTTTTTTGCAGGGCAGTAAGGTGTAAACAGATGTTTGTTTTGCAGGGCAGTAAGGTGTAAACGGATGTTTGTTTTGCAGGGCAGTAAGGTGTAAACAGATGTTTGTTTTGCAGGGCAGTAAGGTGTAAACAGATGTTTGTTTTGCAGGGCAGTAAGATGTAAACAAATGTTTGTTTTGCAGGGCAGTAAGGTGTAAACGGATGTTTTTTTTGCAGGGCAGTAAGGTGTAAACAGATGTTTGTTTTGCAGGGCAGTAAGATGTAAACAAATGTTTGTTTTGCAGGGCAGTAAGGTGTAAGCAAATGTTTGTTTTGCAGGGCAGTAAGGTGTAAACGGATGTTTTTTTGCAGGGCAGTAAGGTGTAAACAGATGTTTGTTTTGCAGGGCAGTAAGGTGTAAACGGATGTTTGTTTTGCAGGGCAGTAAGATGTAAACAAATGTTTGTTTTGCAGTGCAGTAAGGTGTAAACGTATGTTTTTTTTTGCAGGGCAGTAAGGTGTAAACAGATGTTTGTTTTGCAGGGCAGTAAGGTGTAAACGGATGTTTGTTTTGCAGGGCAGTAAGATGTAAACAAATGTTTGTTTTGCAGTGCAGTAAGGTGTAAACGGATGTTTGTTTTGCAGGGCAGTAAGGTGTAAACAAATGTTTGTTTTGCAGGGCAGTAAGGTGCAGACGAGGGTGGGGCTGCTCATTCTCCTGTGCACGTGGATCAGCAGCTGCCCCATCGCCGTTACTCATTTCCTCCACAACCAGGAAAACATCCCCTTCGTATCCTTCTGCGCGATGAGTCTCTCACACACAGGGATCAGTGCTGCTAAGTGTTTGTAATGAAATATTATTAGTTACTATTATTCATATTATTATATATTGTGACGTATGATTAACAAAGAGAATAAATGAAAATATTATACTCTATAACTAAGCTGTTTAAACTTCAGCGATAAAGAATACAAATATGTACACTGCCTGGCCAAAAAAAAAAGTTGCACACTCTAATATTTTGTAGGACCGCCTTTGGCTTTGATTGCGGTGCGCATTCGTCGTGGCATTGTTTCAAAAACCTTATGCAACGTCACAACATTTATTTCTGTCCAGAGTTGCATCCAGTTTTGGCTGAGATCTTGTATTGACGACAGGAGAGTCGAACCACTCCGTAAAGTCTTCTCCAGCACATCCCAAAGACTTTCAATGGGGTTAAGGTCAGGACTCTGGTGGCCAATTCATGTGTGAAAATGATTCCTCATGCTCCCTGAACCACTCTTTCACAATTTGAGCCCGATGAATCTTGGCATTGTCGCCCATTGATGGGATAACCTGGTCATTCAGTACATTCATGTACTCAGCTGACTTCATTTTATTGCTGCATAACGTTGCTGAGCCTAGACCTGACCAATTGAAGCAACCCCAGATCATAACACTGCCTCCAGAGGCTTGTACATGGGCACTATGCATGGCGGGTGTAACGGCGACTGTTTTTTTGGCCAGGCAGTGTATTACAGATTATGGATAATCGTGAAGACGAAACAAACATCCGTTGGCATAAGTATTGACCTTGAATAGTGAATGTTCATGAAATGCATAAAATTGGAATATTTTCTCTGCAACGGTAGAGGGGACAGATCAATGTTAAGAATGTCCTCCTGAGACCCGGCAATTTTCGTCACCTGCAGGGGACATGAGTCTCTGGTCTTAATCTCTAGACACTGATAGGAGTGAGTTCATGACTATGCTGAAACCTACAGCGCATTTCAATGACAATAATCACTGCAACATGTTTTGTTATTTGTTTTGTTACATCATTTGTTTGCCGTGCCTCAGGATGATATGGAGCTGAGTATCAGGTTGGTCTGTATAGAGCCTGTAAACGTGGTTCCTTAGCGTGCTTCTTGCAGCTGACGGGCCAGATCTCTGAGAACCTGGGCGAGGATGAGCGGCTGGTGCAGGGCCTTTGCGCTCTCCTGCTGGGAATCTGCATCTACTACAACGACAACTCCCTGGAGAACTACACCAAGTACGGCTTCCTCCACCCGCTCCACAGCGCACCGGCTCCACGCTACGCCGGCTCCACGCTACACCCGTTCCACACCACACACACTCCACACACGCAGCTACATGCTTTCTTCAGTGGTCAGAAATCAATTTTGTGACTTTAAAAAAATGTGGTCCTTTAATTATCTCACCCGTATGTTATCTCCTCAGTGATTGATTTATCCTTTATGTGAACCATTTGACGCATCTTTCTGAACACTGAAGAAACATGTAGCTGAAATGTTTGCTCTGTAAAGCACTCTGCATTTGCACCTTTTCTTTTTTTCCAATATATATTTTTTTATCAGCAATAAATATATTTTTTTATAGGCATCTGAGTCCGACCGGAGTACGCACTGAATCTTTTTTTCTCGTGGTTTTTTTACTGACTGCAACAATTTTACTTTTCATTTCAACTGAAGATATAAAATGAAGCTTGTGCTTAACTTCCGTCGTTTAAAAAAAAATTCACATGCATTTTAACAGCTAATTTCATGTCGACTCAAGTTAACTATTCATTCTAAGACCCACGGCACTTCCACTCTCATCTGGAAGATAGCCTCACGCTTTATTTTCAGCAGTTATTGCTTCAGCCCAGTGTATGTCACAGCTGAGGGGGGACAGGAATTTGCAGGGCATTATGGGAGTTGTAGTCCCGTGGCACGCGGGACGGGTGGTGTCGTCAGGTGTTTCTTTTCCCCCTGAAGCTGAGCGTGGTGTGTTTCTGCTCGCCGTCCGCAGGGAGAAGCTGAAGCAGCTGATAGAGAAGAGGATCGGGAAGGAGAACTTTGTGGAGAAGCTGAGCTTCATTAACAAACACGAGCTGTACTCTCGCGCCGCACAGAAGCCCCAGCCCGTCTTCCCCAGTCCAGAGCAGATGCTGTTCGACCACGAATTCACAAAGCTGGTTAAAGAGCTGGAGGGTCAGCACCACGCCTCTCACCTGCCTCCAGTCACACTATAAATTACCTTTACTTTTTACCTGTCTCAGTCACCCTGCAACCCCCAGTCTTACATCAGGATGTGATGTAGCTTTCATTCTTGAACAGATATAAAACTTGATATTAAGGTAATATTCAGGAGAGCCTGATTTCAAATGTATGATGTGTTCAGTGTTTTTGTGAGATGAAGTTTAAAGGTATGTATCGTGAGGAGTTTATCTGGTCCTGATGTGCTGTGTGTGTGTGTGTTTGTGTTTTTGTGTTTGCTTGTGTGTGCGTGTGTGTGTGTGTGGATGCGCACATGTTGGTCCTGCAGGTGTTATTACCAAAGCTGTACACAAGTCCAGCGAGGAGGAGAAGAAAGAGGAAGAAGTGAGGAAGACTCTGGAGCAGCACGACAGCATCGTCACGCAGTACAAGGACCTGATCAGGGAGCAGGTACCCTCTCGCTCGGTGGATTCTGTTCCTGCAGTTTAAGCCCCTCTCACGCAGGATTCTGTTCCTGCAGTTTAAGCCCCTCTCACGCAGGATTCTGTTCCTGCAGTTTAAGCCCCTCTCACGCAGGATTCTGTTCCTGCAGTTTAAGCCCCTCTCACGCAGGATTCTGTTCCTGCAGTTTAAGCCCCTCTCACGCAGGATTCTGTTCCTGCAGTTTAAGCCCCTCTCACGCAGGATTCTGTTCCTGCAGTTTAAGCCCCTCTCACGCAGGATTCTGTTCCTGCAGTTTAAGCTCCTCTCACGCAGGATTCTGTTCCTGCAGTTTAAGCCCCTCTCATGCAGGAGGATTCTGTTCCTGCAGTTTAAGCCCCTCTCACGCAGGATTCTGTTCCTGAAGTTTAAGCCCCTCTCACGCAGGATTCTGTTCCTGCAGTTTAAGCCCCTCTCACGCAGGATTCTGTTCCTGAAGTTTAAGCCCCTCTCACGCAGTGCTTCCTCTGCGGACCGGTGCCTCGCGCGCTCAATTGTGTTTGTTCTCACAGGACACGCAGGTAAACGAGCTCAAGGAGCAGGTGTCTTCCATGACCTCCAGAAACGAGCAGCTGCAGGCCACAATTGCACAGCAGCTGGCCCAGATTCAGCAGCACAGAGACCAGTACAGCATCCTCAAGCTGAAGCTAGGTGGAGTACTCTCATTATGCCTTCCTTTACCTCAGGGGTCCTCAACCCCATCCGGAAGGGCTGCAGTGTCCCCTCGCGCTGCGAGGTAACACTAATAATTGATAAATTAAACGCTGAGTAACAACAAATTCCAGCAGACTCAGCAGCTTTCCAGGACCTGGGCTGAGAACCCTTGTTTTACATTTTCGCAAGTAAGTTTTCATTGGTCTGTTTTGTAGCTAAAAGATTTAAGTGCCTGATTTACTAAGGCCCTTATCATGTGCTAAACCGTTTAGCACACGCAAAACTGATAACACAACCAGTGATTGGTGCAAAAGAAGTACCGTGACAAATCATGGGCCATGTTATTAGTTCCGCGTGCGCTAAAAGGTTTTGAAGTGTGGTTTTGGTGTTAGGTAATGAGGTTTTGGTGTTCAGGTAATGACAGCCAGCAGCCGATTGGCCAGGGCGAAGGAGCCCAGCTAAATGGGCTCCAGGGGGAGGAGCTGGGCCAGTTGAGGGCGGAGCTGGAGGATCTGCGCAGCCAGCATGCGCAGCTGCAGACGCAGCTGACGGAAAAGGAGTCCGTCATCGTGAGTCTGGTGAGTGTGCTGGAGTCCACGTCCAGCTCTTTCAAACCACAGGTAGCGTTCTACTGAGAATTTACTGTAAACGAAACTGTGTACGTGGGCGATGCTTGGGAAAAAAAGAATGGGGAATTGTGAGAGTGTTCAAATAAATAGCTCATAAAGCAATATTACCAACATTCCAGGATATAACTGATCTTTGCATTGAATTTTAAAATGAATATAGACTTGTATTGTTAAGTAATAAATGTTAATTAATTTTCAGTAATAAGCATTGGTGATAGTGATGAGTTAAATGTTGACTGTGTTCAGTAATAAGTGTTAATGGCTGTGTGTGTGTAGAGGTCAGAGGAGACACAGGCAGTACAAGCTGTTGCTGACAATCCAGAGCTTCTAAAGGTAAATGTGAGAGATGAAAAAGTGTGTGTGTGCGTGCATGTGTGCGTGCGTGTGTGTATCTATAAAAACCGAAGCTGAATGTTAATCCACACAACATTTAGGCAGGCATTAACTGCACCTCTAGTGACTGCAATCTTTTTTTGAAATGAGTAAATCTATAACAACTCTTATAGTATTGTATGTAAAATCGATACGTGTCATGAATGAAGTGTATTATTGCGATGATGATGTTGGGGGGCTGTTTTTAAGCAAATATTGTGGTCATTTGTAACAGGAACTAGAGTCTTTAAAGAGTCAAGTTGAGACACAGGTGGCAGAGATCAGCCGACTCCAGACTGAAAGAGAAGAGCTTCAGCAGAATGTGTCTGTGGTGAGAATGACTTTTAACAGCCGTGTGTATAATGTACTGTTACAGGATGGAATGTGTTTCTCTGTAAGAAAGGAAAATGTATGTAGTATAATATTATATATTATACAACAATGAGATCCGGATGAGTAACACGATCGGCCGAGACGCATTCCACCAGTGCTGGTATCCTAGGAAGCATAAACAACAACAATAGCAACAGCAACAGGGTGCTAGCTATTTGGCAAATCAGAAATAAAGAATGAGTTAATGATAAGTTATTGTTTCAACAAATTAAATAAATGAAATATGATGACTTCACTTAAGTTTATGTTCATTCAATAACTTTTTGTCCACTAAATTGGGGGGGGGACTATGTGTAAAAATGGCTTCAATTGCTACACGGTTGACCCGATATGGATGTAAAAACCCTCAAATTAAAGCTGAAAGTCTGCACTTTAACCTCATAGTCACTGTTCCATTTCAAATCCAATGTGCTGGAGTCGAGAGCCAAAACAACAAAAATGTGTCACTGTCCAAATACTTCTGGACTGCATTGTATATTCTCTCCTAACTTGGATGTGGTAGGTTTGTCCTGAATAATTCTGTAGGTTGTGCCTTGTCTGTGCTTGCCTAAACCTTTATGTATGCAATGAAGTCACTCTGAATATTATTGTCTTGTTAAATTAAATGCAGATATAACATGTCTATGTAACTCCATACATTATATAATAGTGTTTCTTTCTCTAAGAAGGCTATAAAATCATACAGTATGAAGACTTGTGTTAATAAATGTGTTTCTTCCCCCTGCAGGCCTCAGTTCAGGCCCCAGTGCTGTCTGGAGACACCACACAGGTCAGCGAGCTGGAGAAGCGACTCTCTGCCCAAAACACGGAGACGGAGAAACTACAGGTCTGACCGCCATGGACGCCCTCTCACTGCTAATGACGTCATTAACACTGTATCGCTGCTCCGGACCAGAGGTGGAAATCCAGGGGACATAAAGTAAAAGTCCTACCATGTGTTTCTTCCACCCATAGACTCAGCCAGCTGATTTGACCAATTAGTTCTACCTCCTTGCTGAAGAATTATGTTAATTAGCAAATCCAGGTGATTGGAGCAAAATACTGGGGAGGACTTTTACTTTATGTCCCCTGGATTTCCACCTCTGCTCCCGACAGTGCTTCAGATTGACTGCCCTGTTGGGTCAGGCTTGCATTCTCGGTGCATGGGAGCAGGATGCCAGGTTTTGCAGCAGAACTGGAGACCCTCTGGGTGTTCAGTTCCTGGTTTGACTCCATGCTGCCTGGGTTGTCTTTTTAGACTGTCATGGAGGTGCCTCAGTGTCTGCAGGTATTCCTGGTTTCCTTTCAGCCAGCAGCCAAATGAGGCCTTGGCAACAAGGTGTGAGCACTCTTAAGCCAATCAATGAGTTAATCAATCAAAGTTAATCACTTGTGCTGAAACACACACCAGCAGATACCGTGGCGCACCAGGACTGGAGTTTGACACCCCTGTCTTAGACTCTAGGTTAAGTGATGAGCCTAGATGGGCTGAATGGCCTTTTATCTCCATCAGATAGCCTTATATACTTTGTGCTATTGTGTTATTTGACTTTGTCTTACTTGCACATGGCCTGATGATGGTTGCGATTTGGTGAAAAAGAGTTCCTTAATCTTTTGTTGATTTTGTGTTCCCCTCTCCTCACGGCAACCTCTCTTCCCGTTGCGTAGGAGGAGGTGAAGAGGCTGTCGGACTCGCAGAGCGGCCTGGAGCAGCAGCTAGCGGCCGCTAACAGCACGGTGGCCATCCTGCAGGCGGAGAAGAACAAGCTCCAGCAGGAAGTGGCCGAATCCAAAAAGGAGCAAGACGATCTTCTCATGCTGCTGGCGGATCAAGACCAAAAGATCCTGTCACTCAAGCAGAAGCTTAAGGATCTTGGAGAGTCTGTAAGTCTCGTCTGTAGCTAAAGGGTCTACATCTAGCCAATAAGAGTCTAGCAGGCAACTTTAACTCTGCAACCTGGGCACTTTATTTGATGTCATTCCGTCAACCAAATTGTGTCATATGTTGACTTTAGTGCATGGCAGGCAGACTTTAAGAGTCTCACTTCACAATCGGCTTGATACACAATGATAACAACTACAGGCTGCATGTAAAATTGTACATTATCTTCATTAAGCTAATCGTGTTCATAACAGTGAACGTTACGATGTTACCGAGTGATCATTTCACCACGTGACCATGTGAAAATGTGCTTACAGATTGAAGACGAGGATGACTTGGATTCCAAGGACCAATATGATGATGATGACGACGATGAGGAGGATGACGATGACGAAGACGAAGAGGAAGAAGAAGAAGAAGAGGAAGATGACGAAGCATAGAGAAGACTTGCGTAGAGAGACAACAGACATTACTGCACCATGTAAAGCTAAGACACTGCGAGAGGAACAGGAAGGGAGATTGGTCCTTTTATGTTTTACCCTAGACTAAATTTTAATGTTCAGCTTTTATTTTGGGTAGAGGACAAACACGTTTCCCACAATAAGAAAACCCAAAGACCCATGTCTTTAGTTTTTTTTCCCCGTTTTTGGCTTGTTTCACCTGTGGAACAGTGAGCAGCTCTGATTAATTGCTGGTACTAGTTATTACACTAGTTTCATGGCCAAGGTTTTAACACTTTGCTCTGTGTGTAGTTTCTAATTCATTTCAGGTAGGGGGGTGGGGTTTGGGGCGGTTTTACATCATTGGAGAACGGCACCGGTGTAAGGCAAGCCTGGAATCTGCACACGAGGATAAAATGGCGTCTTTCCCCTGCGTTGCTCCCATACTGATCATACTCCTGGCCCTTTCGTTCACAGAGGAGCTGGTCAAGGCGAGCCGTCTCCTTAAAATCTCCCACACGCAGTCACGCCCTTGCACACACCCCCACGTGGAGTACCACGACAACCTGCCATGTGCTCCAGGGAAAAACCCACCTGCTGCTTGTTAAGTTTGGGGAGGGGGGGTGCAGCTTTTCTTATTAAGCAATGATCTCAAATTCAGGAAGCTGAAGAGAAATATTTTTGCAAGTTTCGTTCGGTTCCAACGTCACAAATATGTATGATTTTGTATGATATGTTGCATTTACGCTCTCTGGAAAATAAAGAATTAGGCAAAGGAGTGTGCGTACTGAAGAATGAATGGTAGATGTAATAAGACCACCATCCTAGCTCGTCATCTGGGGTCTTCGCAAGGGATACTTCACTTCCTGGGGGCTTTGACGACATTTCTGCTTTAGCATTTGATTCCGTTTGGCCCAGACAGTTTTTATGTGAGATGAACAATTTAGAGAAGTTTCTCATGACTTGATGTCTTTACAATGGCAGATACAGGGCGTTCGGGGGGTTTATGGACTGAAGCAAGAAAATACGCTTCACGTCGCTCCAAAGGAGAATGTTCAGCTATGTTTCCACAAAACCCTGAATGCCCTGTGCCTACCAAACACTTTTAAAAATAGCGGAAACATTTCTAATTGTATGTAGTATCATTCATTGTACGCACAAACTGCGTGGACCAATCGAAAACATACATTAAATGTAAAATAATATCGAAACACCCCAGAAAGTGTAAACTATCCCTTTAAGGAACTGAATACATCTTTATTGGCAGTATTGACGGCATTTAGAGCCATAGAAAGACCTCCATTGAGGTAAAAGGTTTTTCAGTAATCGCTCAACCGTGTGGATTTGCACACTGAGATGATTTTTGCGTGCACACGTCAATTTGTACAGTAATAACTAATCTCAAAATAATAAAGCTTCACCTTCAATTAAGGAAGCGTGCTTTCAGATTAGTGATTCTAACCCATGAAGTGGAAACTCCCAATTCTTAGTGTAGTGAAGCAAACCCTCAAATTACTGATTAGTGCCCTTATATTAATAAAGCATACCATCAAATTAGACTAGCCATTTGTGCAGACAAATTCGTCATTTATAGTCTACACTTGAAGGGTGAAAGTCATGGATCTAGGGAAATGCGTGGTTGTGTGAATATACTGTACTATTATTAATAATTGAAGAATTATTGGCCTATGAATAATTGACCGCCTAGCAATTTACCTCAGTGAACCTTGTTACCGTTAGCTTACACTGGAAGAGTGAACCTTGTTATCCGAGAGGCAGTTTAGTGTAACTCGACATCACGTCCGGAAGTCTTACAGACGCATTAATTTCTGTAGAATCAACTGCAGACATCCCAAGTTATTGTATGTTTTATCCTTAACACACAAATTGTGTATCTATTTTTGTAGAAAATTAATGCTGAATTTAGTTTCTCTTTTAGCCTCAGAGATTTTATTGAACATAGTAAAAATTAGGATAGATTTTCTTTTGAGGGTAGTGTTTTAAGCAAAGGGCATGACTCATTCGTTGACAATTTACTAATTTGAGCATGAATTACTAATGAAAATATGCAGTTTATTTTGGGGTTGGCTTCAAAGGAGCTCTATAATGTAGATATGCAATGAATATGGTTTAAATCTTTTAAGTTGTGATTATGGTTTATTATACCTTTAAACCAGATTTTATAGACATTCTGGAATGTATTTTCCATAGTCTGGAATTATTGTTTGTGTGGGTAATATCAGTTTTATGGAGTTATATCTTGAATATTAGATGCATCATTTTAACAGTGTTTTAGACAGGAAATACTGTATATTACAATGGAGTAATTTTCCGTGTCTTTTCTATTAATGCAACTGCTTATTTTGTAACTGTTGGTTATCAGAATGAGTGGATCGCTAGCATTGCCATTGTACCATTGCAGACCTGCATCACTCTCTGCTTTCTCCCTGCTGCAAACATGCGGAACATTGCACTCTTGCAGTGCTTGTGTTCTGACACAATATACATAGTCTAACATTCAAACTCTGCCATTGGTCTTTTAATTATTTTGTACATATATTTCAGTAGTCTTAACAGCTTTAAAGATCTGTTCTGAAATGTAATATGTTTGGTTACCATGATCAGCGTTGGATGAAATAAGTGACTGACTTTTTTTTGTTTTTTGTGTGTGGGTGAATGGAAATACCCACAGTGAGCGCTGTACCAATGTGCGGCTTTTCACAAGATCGCACATGGAACAGCACTTAATAAAAAGTTTTGTTTTTCTTTTTTTTTTCCTTTTCAAATGTTCCATTAGCCTGTTTGTATGTGTGGAATATCAGCGGTAAGCTGTGGTATGGTTTGACTGTTGGGAGTTTGGTTGGGGTTGGGGTGCTTGGATCAGTGAAATATCAGACACAGGTTAGCTGACAGGAGCACATCCGGAAGGGTCTTTGAAAAATGATTGAAATAATAATTCTGTCCTGTAGTCGGAGCTAGTGTGCTATTGTCCTTCATTTGCATTCTACATTTCTTTCTTCATGGAAGAAATTTATATTTTCTTCCCCCAATCTATCTGGCATCTCTACTGGGAGACAAGAAAGAAAGCACAACGTAGTCAAGCTTTTGGTCAGTAAAGACTTTTATTTAGGGATAAACAGTATACAAAAGTAATTAAATAGTTTTAATGAGAGAACCAGCACGCTGCATTGGGTGCATTTGAACATGAACATAGAGTCTGGTGTCAGAATGATACCGAGTCATGGGGATCCGCCCCCAGGAACAAGGTATGCCAGAATCAGCTGACTCGGGGGTCTGTACTGGAGGAAATAAAGCAGTCCGTAGGGGGACCATGGCAGAGGGTGGTGGAGTGAGTGCGTCAGTCAGCGTGTCGGCTCCTGGTCTTCAGGTGAACGGCGAGAATGGCGCAGATCATTCCCAGCTGGCCACAGGCCAGCAGAGTAGCATATAGCGGGTAGAAACGGAAGCCAGAGACGCTGGTCTCAGGAGGAGGTGGAGCTCCGCCAGAGACGTTGGTCTCAGGTGGAGGTGGAGGTGGAGGTGGAGGTGGAGCTGGAGCGAGAGAGAACAGATTTTTGTGTTACTTTTCAACCCTGTGTTAAAAAGTCTCCCCTTTTTCGCACATAAATTCTGTAACTTGACACAAGATGTGTTGAACGTAACAAAAAAACTAGTAACTTTCACACAAAATGTGTTACACAAAAGTAGTGACACAAAAAAGTGTGTTGGATATAAAACACATCCGTTTTGAGAGTGTGTTCATATCAAAGATATGCCACCTTTGTTCTAGGAAAAGGAAGGTATAGTGGTTTCTGTCAACGGCAGGTTTTTTATTGTTTTCACAACGTTCACTGAATTCAGGCCTGTTTCATTCACACTGTCTTTTTCATAATGACAAGAACAAAAATATCTTGGATATCCATTGTAGGAGTAACCCTCAATTAAAGCAGACATAAATTAAGCAAGAAGGCGTTTCATTTAAGAGGCCATCTGGTGGTTTAATTATATAATGAGGCAGTTTTTGCATCAATAAACCCAGCTAATGATTTAGGTACACTCAGGCAATTCAGTAATGAACCCTGAGAACCCTGATATTTAAAACTACTGAGACCGACTCCTCGAAACACAGAATCCTGTAACCAATCACTGATTGAAGAAACAAATCTTTGCTCTGTATCGCCATGCATGGGGAGGAGACGAGTGGCATCCCTCCAATTAAAATGTCTTTAGCAGTGCGCCTTTTGACGCATCGGATAACCGTGCTTTTAAAATGGAGCCCTCAGATGGTTTACAGCGCCAACACTTGTCGTCTTAGCAGGTCCTTTTATCGTACACGGGTCGAAATTAGAGAACCTGCTATTTATCTCCTTTGAACGTGTCCTTCAGATTGTCCAGTTGAAATTTTAATTATACTCCGTGCGACTTGACTTATTCAAATATCAGGCATATTTAAGAATGAAGGTGAAGATGAGGCGGAGGCAGCGAGCGCTCGCTGGGACTTTTTCAATTCAGAGCCGCTCTTTGCTGTATATCCTATATATAGTGTTAAAACGTATGTTGACATAATACAAGTGTCTTGGATGAAATAAAATTCTGCAGTGAAAATATTTGCTGAAATATTATACATTTAATTTTTATTGACTGTCCACTGTTGTAGTGAAGGTATCGGTATGGCTCAGAGACTCATGTCCCCTACAAAAAAAGAAAAGAATTGCTGGGTCTTAGGAGGATATGGGTGAGGGTGTTTTATTAATTTCCTGAATTTTGTTGTTGTCAATGTCACTGACTGCCGAAACCAAACCAATTTCAAACCGATCTCACAAAGCAATAGACAGATAAGGTGTACGGTGTGGGTGTGAAATAGAAAGGTTAAAAAGAATAAGTGTAATCCCCCTTTAAATTCAGAATAGTAAGTAAGCCACTGTACACTAAATTAATGTATAATAAATATAATTTAAAAAAATATATTATATATAAAGACTATCCCGGGTATGGTGAAATCTTTTCACAGTCCCCATAATCTTTAGTAACAGGTTCAGTATCAGGTTGCTTACGCACACTTTTTCGACATAGTGTGGGCTACTTCGCCGAAATACAGTGAGCAGTGAGGACCATAATTCATTGGACAGTGACACATTTTTTTGTTATTTTGGTTCTACTCTAGCACTTTGAGTTTGAAAGGAGTTGAGTTTCAATGAGGTTGAAGTGCAGACTGTCAGCTTTAATTTGTGGGTATTTTCATCCATATCAGATTAACCGTTTAGAAATTATAGAACCTGTTGTACATAGTCCCCCCCCCATTTTCTGGCATCAAAACATCAAAAAATATTGGACAGTTTAACACAATGGAGAATTACATTACATTACATTCATTTAGCAGACGCTTTTATCCAAAGCGACGTACAATAAGTGCATACAGAGACGTCATCAAGATCACTACAGAACAGAAAAGACAAAGCACATCCTTCCCATAATGTAGCAGCTATCCCTAGTAATGAATGTTGACTGTAGTTCACAGTAAGCTGTGGGTAAATCAGCTATACTACACTTCTATTCTAAATACTATTATAAACTATAACAAACAGACAGGAAAAACACAGGGAACTAGTAAACACAGGGAATTGATATTCCTAGGTTAGAATATCAGTCAAGGTGGAGTCTGAAGAGGTGTGTCTTCAGGCCTCGACGGAATGCAGGCAGGGTTCAAGTAGAACGTAGGGGAATGGGAAGTTCATTCCACCACTGAGGAGCTAAGGTGGAAAAGCTCCGCAGTCGGGACGAGCGAGAGCCGTTGACACGGAGCGGGGGAAGTGCGAGTCGCCCTGCTGTAGAAGAGCGAAGTGGTCGAGCAGGAACATAGTTCTGGATTAAGTCCTGCAGGTAGGCGGGGCCTGTCCTATTGGCTGCAGTGTAGGCCAGGGTCAGAACTTTGAACCTGATCCTGGCTGCAACTGGCAACCAGTGGAGTGACCTCAGCAGGGGGGTTACATGGGAAAGTTTCGGGAGGTTGAACACAAGGCAGAATGGCGCAGGCTGGTAGGCTTGTGAGCAGGGAGTTGCAGTAGTCCAGGCGTGAGGTGACCATGGTCTGGACAAGAAGTTTAGTAATAAAGTACAAGAAGAATAAAGTAATCATTCGCATATCCTTGGCATGACATGACTTCCTGATGTCTGTGACCCAACAATATCAAAAGACTCTTATAGCGATACTATAACCTCTATGCATTTGAATGGATCTCTATGGGAATTGGGGGGTGGGACTAGATTTAGCTGTAAATTACAATGGAACAGTATGGAACACATGGTTGGCTAAATGGTTGTACGTCATCGAGGGTCTGACATATCAAACAAGCCTTACACCATCACTCTGCCAAATATGCAGTAGATATGGATGGATAACTTGAAGGCTTTCTTCTCCTGACTTATTTTTCTATATAGTTCAATAGGAAAATTTGTCCGGAGAAACAACCCTTAATTATGGTTCACTAAAAGAATCATGGTGCTCACTGTATGTGCGTATGGTGGGAAAAGGTATTGTGTGCAGAAAAAAGGAACGTTTCTGCTTTCTAAATGAACAAACTTTCATTAAAACAGGATCTTTCACACACACGCACACACGCACGCACGCACGCACACACAAAAAAGGAACCTTTCTGCTTTCTAAATGTACCAACTTTCATTAAAACAGGATCTTTCACACACACACACACACACACACACACACACACACACACACACACACACACACACACACACACACACACACACACACACACACACACACACACACACCACTTAAAGAATGTCAAATGGCAGTGAAACCAGCTATATGTAAAAACTCTTAGAAATACAACTCTTGGTGTAAGTGGGAGATTCTGCTTTCTAAATGTACCAACTTTCATTAAAACAGGATCTTTCACACACACACACACACACACACACACACACACACACACACACACACACACACACACACACACACACACACACACACACACACACACACACCACTTAAAGAATGTCAAATGGCAGTGAAACCAGCTATATGTAAAAACTCTTAGAAATACAACTCTTGGTGTAAGTGGGAGATTTGTCAAATGTAGGCCTATATCTGATGTGTCTAAATACATTACCTGTCCATAAACGATGAAAAAATAAATATACAGTTAAATGCAAATTTAGGGTGACACAATTCTTGTTGTTTTGGCTCTGTACTCCGGCACATTGGATTTGAAATATTACATATGAATTTGTGGTTAAAGTGCAGACTGTCAGCTTTAATTTGAGGGTAGTTACATCGGAATCGGGTGATGCATTTAGGAATTACAGCCCTTTTTATACATAGACCCCAAATTTAATGGGAGCAAAAGTAATTGAAAAATACTATGGGCTCTATTTTCAAACCAGCGCAAGGGGACGGTATAGTCAAACGCAAGCTTGTTGACAGCATCAACGTCTTAAAACTGGCGCTATGGCGTTTCTCAGCAATACCGCTAGGATCAACAAATTCTCAACATAACATCCTTTCGCTTGCGCTGCAGTGGGATGGGTGGCGCTGTCTGGGGCGTGTTCTAAAATACTTTCGGCTCAGTGACAATTTGAACCAACGAAAACCCATTGCGTTATGATCAGCTGGAACCACCTCTTAGCGGGAACGCAATAGACTCTGGCAATTTGGTAACTTATTCGTCATGTAGTTCTATGTAGTGTCTATAGGTGATGCCAACATTACACTTCCATTTAATGAACAAATAGCCTATAATTATTATTCATTAATTAATTTTAATTTAAACTACTAGAATAAAACAGGACAGCTTACAAGAAACTTGCGATCATGTAGGCCACTAGCCTATAATATATAAATTACACATTGACACAGTTGAATCATAAGCCTACCATTTGAATCATAATTATGCCTACATCACCTAATGTAGGCTAATTAATGCATTCGCCACCTCCTCTCGTGCCTTCCGAACTTCTGGGAGACGAGGTGGTGTGGATTGTGATCCATAAATTACTAGAGTCCTAGCCTGTACTTCTGTTGCAAGTATGTCTGATTCCTGTGCGGAAAATCTTGTCGTTGACGGTCCAGTGCGTTTGGGTTGCTCATTATGAAATTGCATGGAGCGATTGCGTTCCAACGCGATTGCGTTTTAAAGCATGAGAACAACAATTTGATTGGCTACCATAGAGACACACCTTTGACGTTTAAACCCAGCCTTTTAGCAATACCGCCATAAGGTGCGCCAAGATTGCCGTCATGAAATTACCAAATTTCTCGCCGACACGCCCTCAGAGCGATACCGCCAAGCGATTACTCTTGCGTTCACCATTGCGTTTGGTTTATTAAAATAGAGCCCTAGGGGCTCTATTTTCAAACCAGCGCAAGGGGACGGTATAGTCAAACGCAAGCTTGTTGACAGCATCAACGTCTTAAAACTGGCGCTATGGCGTTTCTCAGCAATACCGCTAGGATCAACAAATTCTCAACATAACATCCTTTCGCTTGCGCTGCAGTGGGATGGGTGGCGCTGTCTGGGGCGTGTTCTAAAATACTTTCGGCTCAGTGACAATTTGAACCAACGAAAACCCATTGCGTTATGATCAGCTGGAACCACCTCTTAGCGGGAACGCAATAGACTCTGGCAATTTGACAACTTGTTAGTCATGTAGTTCTATGTAGTGTCTATAGGTGATGCCAACATTACACTTCCATTTAATGAACAAATAGCCTATAATTATTATTAATTAATTAATTTTAATATAAACTACTAGAATAAAACAGGATAGCTTACAAGAAACTTGCGATCATGTAGGCCAATAGCCTATAATATATCAATTACACATTGACACAGTTGAATCATAAGCCTACCATTTGAATCATAATTATGCCTACATCACCTCATGTAGGCTAATTAATGCATTCGCCACCTCCTCCCGTGCCTTCCGAACTTCTGGGAGACGAGGTGGTGTGGATTGTGATCCATAAATTACTAGTCCTAGCCTGTACTTCTGTTACAAGTATGTCTGATTCCTGTGCGGAAAATCGCTCTTGTCGTTGACGGTCCAGTGCGTTTGGGTTGCTCATTATGAAATTGCATGGAGCGATTGCGTTCCAACTGGCTTTTTTTAAAAAGCATGAGAACAACTATTTGATTGGCTACCATAGAGACACACCTTGGACATTTAAACCCAGCCTTTTAGCAATACCGCCATCAGATGCGCCAAGATTGCCGTCATGAAATTACCAAATTTCTCGCCGACACGCCCTCAGAGCGATACCGCCAAGCGATTACTCTTGCGTTCACCATTGCGTTTGGTTTATTAAAATAGAGCCCTATGTAGTCTATGGGCTCTATTTTAATAAACCAAACGCAATGGTGAACGCAAGAGTAATCGCTTGGCGGTATCGCTCTGAGGGCGTGTCGGCGAGAAATTTGGTAATTTCATGACGGCAATCTTGGCGCACCTTATGGCGGTATTGCTAAAAGACTGGGTTTAAATGTCCAAGGTGTGTCTCTATGGTAGCCAATCAAATTGTTGTTCTCATGCTTTAAAAAAAAAAAGCCAGTTGGAACGCAATCGCTCCATGCAATTTCATAATGAGCAACCCAAACGCACTGGACCGTCAACGACAAGAGCGATTTTCCGCACAGGAATCAGACATACTTGCAACAGAAGTACAGGCTAGGACTGTAGTAATTTATGGATCACAATCCACACCACCTCGTCTCCCAGAAGTTCAGAAGGCACGGGAGGAGGTGGCGAATGCATTAATTAGCCTACATTAGGTGATGTAGGCATACTTATGATTCAAATGGTAGGCTTATGATTCAACTGTGTCAATGTGTAATTTATATATTATAGGCTATTGGCCTACATGATCGTAAGTTTCTTGTAAGCTGTCCTGTTTTATTCTAGTAGATTAAATTTAAATTAATTAATTAATAATAATTATAGGCTATTTGTTCATTAAATGGAAGTGTAATGTTGGCATCACCTATAGACACTACATAGAACTACATGACGAATAAGTTGCCAAATTGCCAGAGTCTATTGCGTTGCCACTAAGAGGTGGTTCCAGTTGATCATAACGCAATGGGTTTTCGTTGGTTCAAATTGTCTCTGAGCCGAAAGGATTTTAGAACACGCCCCAGACAGCGCCACCCATCCCACTGCAGCGCAACCGAAAGCATGTTATGTTGAGAATTTGTTGATCCTAGCGGTATTGCTGAGAAACGCCATAGCGCCAGTTTTAAGACGTTGATGCTGTCAACAAGCTTGCGTTTGACTATACCGTCCCCTTGCGCTGGTTTGAAAATAGAGCCCGTAGTGTCTATAGGTGATGCCAACATTACACTTCCATTTAATGAACAAATAGCCTATAATTATTATTCATTAATTAATTTTAATTTAAACTACTAGAATAAAACAGGACAGCTTACAAGAAACTTGCGATCATGTAGGCCAATAGCCTATAAATT
>CM056395.1:21165415-21208980 GCA_029718625.1 Synaphobranchus kaupii | reverse complement strand
GAGTATGGGGTGCCAAATGTAAGGTAAAACACAACACGTTTTTCCTGTGTTTTTTTCTCAGATTTAGCATAAATGTGGCATTTTCCTAAGATTTATGCTAAATGTGAGTTTTTTTTCCAAGATTTTACAGACATGCTAAATAAACCTTTTAGTTGATATTTTCAGATTTAATTGATAAATCTCAAATAAGCATTTCCTAAATATATAACTTAAATGTTAAATCTGAGTTTTCAAAAATAAATATTTAAAAAAATAAATATTTATTTATATCTTAAATCTTGCGTTGTAAAATAAATATTTATTTATATCTTAAATCTTGCGTTGTAAAATAAATATTTATTTATATCTTAAATCTTGCGTTGTAAAATAAATATTTATTTATATCTTAAATCTTGCGTTGTAAAATAAATATTTATTTATATCTTAAATCTTGCGTTGTAAAATAAATATTTATTTATATCTTAAATCTTGCGTTTTTATAAAACCAAGATTTAACATTTAAATAAATATTTATTTATATCTTAAATCTTGCGTTCTAAAATAAATATTTATTTATATCTTAAATCTTGCGTTTTTATAAAAACCAAGATTTAACATTTAAATAAATATTTATTTATATCTTAAATCTTGCGTTCTAAAATAAATATTTATTTATATCTTAAATCTTGCGTTTTTATAAAAACCAAGATTTAACATTTAAATAAATATTTATTTATATCTTAAATCTTGCGTTCTAAAATAAATATTTAGAAAAAAATAAATATTTATTTATATCTTAAATCTTGCGTTTGTAAATTCAACATTTAGCTAAATCTAAATCTTTAGTTTAAATCTTTTGAAAGATATACTAATTAACCCCGCCCCTTGGTGACTGGTATCCAATGGAGGGAGGAGGGGAAATAGCTGGCTTTAGTGATGGGGGTAATTGAGGGTCTTCTAGCGAAGTGTGAAACTTGATGTTAATTTCTATATTAATTCCTGTTTGACACACATTATTTACATAACCTACACACAGATAGCATCTGTTATAATCATGTATGATGTCCAGAGAACTAACTAGATAGCATAGGCTACATTTTGGGCATACTGGCGTTTCCTTGACTGATTTCTTATGGTGAAGTTGAATATTGACAGCCAGCCAAGCCAAACAACAAACTCGCAGCTTGATTCAATAGATGGTTAGTGACCTAGCTCGCTAACCTGTCTGTCGGTAATGTCATAAAATAGCAGGATTCTTGAAACAAACTCGAAACATTAAAACTACCGTTTGCACTTAGGTCGCTAGCTAACGTTACTTGAGATAGGAAGCGAATTGACGTTGACAAACTGCATGGGGGCCAGCAGTCTGACACGACTGGTTAATATAGTCGCGAGTGTCTGGCTAGAAAGGGGTTCGCCTACTAATGTTATTACACATTGATATGGTTACAATTGCCTAGAAATACAGACAATAGTTCTGCAAACCTTGCGTCTCCGTCAAGCTAATACGGGACTCGGTTTGTTCCGTATTTTATCTTCTACTGAAGTTTCTCAACAGGGGCACCAGAGGGCACTGGTGGACTTTAAGAGATGCTCATGCTGGGAGACAAAAAAGAAAGGTCGAGAGGTGGGCTATCGTGTTATAGAATTCATAGAATTTTTATTTTGAAAAACTGTACAGTCCATGTGTGTCAAATGGTGTAGGCACCGTGTGCCTCAGTAGGTCACTATAGCAGAAATCGCAGAACTTTCATAAACATTCTATTGTCGCGCTACATATACACTGTGGTCGTTGTCGTTCACAAAAAGTATAAACGCATTCCAAAGACAGTTTACACTCAGGGGAAATGGAGGAAGAAGCAGCTTTAATAGGCTAGCCTACATCTCATTATGACTTCTGATTTACCCCTTTTTTGTCGGAGGCCTCTGAAATAAAGTTTATAAATATCCATTTCGAGGGCACCGTATATTGTTTGGAATGTCATTCACTGCGTCTTTCATACACTTGTATGATGTGGGTTTTGAACGAGGTAGCAAATAAAACGTTTGTAATTAAACCTCAACATTACATTACAGTCATTTAGCAGACGCTTTTATCCAAAGCGACATACAATAAGTGCATACAGAAACGTCACTACAGAACAGATAAGACAAAGCACGTCCTTCCCATAACGTAGCAGCTATCCCTAGCAATGAACGTTGAATGTAGTTCACGGTAAGCTGTGGGTAAATCAGCTATACTACACTTCTATTCTAAATACTATTATATAGGGCTATAACATATAACATTGATGCAACTCATATTAAACGTTATTTAGTAGGAAAAGCACGCGGGCATAGCCTACGTTAGGGATGTAAATAGCTAGCTACAAGACGGGACTCATTGGGGGAGCAGCCTACAATTATCTAGTTAGAGCATGAGGTTCAAGAATGTGGAGTAGCCTATTTCACTCGCTATCAGAATGCCACGGATCAGATGGGCTGTCACTGAGTCTAATCACTAAATTTAATCTGGCAAATCTAAGTTAGCCTACTGTGAAAGCAAATAACTTTGCAATGCATTCAAAATGAATGTTACTGAATGGTGTGAAGTGAGCCTATAGCTACTGTAAAAATCAACAGCGCTCTTTCGTCATGTCCACTTGTTTATTCTCTTCAGCTTAATGTATCATGATCATTTTTTTATATCAAACTCAACATTTTTCCAAATTTTCGGGAATTGAGTCAATGTCCATTCGATTTTTTAGCCTAAATTATCTTTAAGACAAAATATTTCAGCGAATGCATAGACTAGTAGGTGCGTTACTCTAAAAATGTGTAGTCTTTTCCCCCCACTCCAAAAGTGACGTGGTTTATGTAAATTTATCTGAAACGCAAAGAAAATGTTGTTATTGTTAATTTTTTTTTGGAATACCCAATAAAAGATCATTTTTTCTCTGCTCGAAGCACGACCTGTGGGAGGCGAGGAACATCAAAGTCTACCAAAAAATACAACAATAGACCTGGTCACTCTTCGGAAGAGAATACAAAACCTCCGCAGGGACGGCGTTATGGTGGACCTCAATAAATATAAAAGACTGACAAAAGAGAAATGGGGGGGGGGGGGGGGGGGACGCTGGAGACGACTGGAAAAAAAACTTGATCATGTAGTCCACCCTCTAAAGACACACACAACCACATTTTACCGTTTTCATGGAAATGGAATAAATGACAATGTAGGATTACATTTCAATCGGAATTCAATAGTGTTTATTGTATTATTACACTTTATTATGATCATCATTATTATAGCTTGATGTAGGGACAGTGACCTTTTTTTTAAACTAAAGGAATAAACTATAAAAGCACAGTAAAACGAATAGCATACATAATAAAAGCACAATAAAATAAAAGGACAAATATAGGACATTGAATTGTTATTATTATTATTGTTTTTATATTAATAACCACGTTCAGCACTTTGTATTTTATAGGCTACCGCGTAATTATTGTGGGAGCCGCTAGGCTAACTAAAATGTTATAATACTGACAAACATCCAAAAATGCTACGCAGACGATATAACATCGGTAAACATTAAAACATGCAAAATGACGGTGACATTGTTTTTCAACTCTATCCCTTCACGTTGACAGATTATGATTTACTCTTGCAAACCCCACCGGTCCACAAAATGGTCATAGCAACAAATTAAAGTAGACTAACCCTTGTCAAATTAAATATTTACTTGCAATTGTGATTCATGAATTCTGAAAAAGAGCATGCGGTGTGAGGAATGTCAGAAAGACAAAGAAAAACGAGAGAAAATCGTTAATCGTTAATAACTGGTATTATCGCTAGCTGCTAGAAGCTGCCAGCTTGCGAGGTGGGAGCTGCCAGTGAGGTGCGAGGTCTGCGAGCTCACAGCTCGCACAGAAGGATTGTAACCGCTCTCCAGTGTTCTGTCCATAGTCACCGACACATCCACGCCTGCCTCCTGAAGTGTTTCTGATCTTTCAGACAGGTGTTTGGAGGTAGCATAGCAATGCATCTCATCGGTGAAGCCCTCTTAATCATTCTGCATTGAAATTATGAAATAAGAATAATATTTGAGTTCCACAACTGTTCAATTCAATTCAATTGTATTTGTATAGCGCTTTTTACAGAGAACTGTCACAAAGTGACAGTCACAAAGACGCTGCACAGAGAAACGGAAGGAAAATTGAGCACAAAAAAAAAAACCCAGCCAGCAAAACGAGGTAAAAAAAAAAACTCCCCGGTGGGAAGAAAAAGCACTCAACAGTGGCGAGAAAAAACTCCCCAATGGGAAGAAATCTCGGAAGGAACCTGGCTAGAGAGGGGGGACCCATCCTTCGCTGGCCGGCCCGGTTTAAACTAAGGGTGGGATGGATGGTAATATAGGGTGAATTCAGATAAAGTGGGACACTTTTTGCAATTTTGCCTTCTGTTACCTGTTTCGATATTAGTCCCACACATTTACACAGCACATGATACAATTCTGAAATCCTCAAGATGTTATCTGACCAAATAAAAAGAAAAAATGTAGAAATCTTGCTCACAGGATGCGTGACACACCTTTATATTTCATTTGAGCCATAGCACATTTTTCCATCTGCGTTTGGGAATGTGGGACAGCTCATTAGGTAATTTGGGACACCAAATCTTTATAATAAAACCCCAATAACAAGCTATAATGTAGTACATTGCAATATATTTTAATGGTGCACCATGCTTAAATACACTAAGTAAACATCAGGACCCAAGCAAAAAAATATTATACTTTAAGTATACTTTTAGTACGTCCTCATCATGTAGTAACTACTAATTTTGTGTTAAACTGGCCACACTTTAAGTACAGGCTAATAAATGCACTAAAGTTGTACTTTTGTAGAACTTCTGTACAACTTTAGTGTACTTACTGTACTTAAGTGTACTAAATTGAGACACGTCTTACAAACAAAGTATATTTAAGTTTACTAATTGAAGGGGTGATTTGTAGGTATTGGAAATACAATTTTAAATTATTAGAGTTAGTCTCGGCACATTGGATAGATCAGAAAAGGGAAGAAAGAGGCCCCTGCCACCGCTCCCCCCCCCCCTATCTGTCTCTCTCAGTTCCTTAAATCTGAGGGTTACATGGAAGGTAGGATGTACCCTGTCATCCTACTTTCCATGTAACCCTCAGATTTAAGGAACTGAGAGAGACAGATAGGGGGGGGGGGGGGGGAGCGGTGGCAGGGAAGGTAGGATGTACCCTGTCATCATTTCTGCACAAACATGAGTCTTGCTTCATGCCAATTCGACAACGACACACTCCTTTTAGTTTAATGATTACATACTACGGATAAATGTGCATTAAACATATATTGCAATAAATGTAAAGTAAAGAAACACTTAAATCAAAGGAATAATACGTGGATTAAACGTTCTTTAAGCACTTAAAAGATATATACGGTAATCAGCTCAGCATTTTTATTAAGTCCTTTATTCACGGTCCCACACATTTACACAGCACATGATACAATTCTGAAATCCTCAAGATGTTATCTGACCACATAAAAAGAAAAAATGTAGAAATCTTGCTCACAGGATGCGTGACACACCTTTATATTTCATTTGAGCCACAGCACATTTTTTCATCTGCGTTTGGGAATGTGGGACAGCTCATTAGGTAATTTGGGACACCAATTCTTTATAATAAAACCCCAATAACAAGCTATAATGTAGTACATTGCAATATATTTTAATGGTGCAACATGCTTAAATACACTAAGTAAACATCAGGACCCAAGCAAAAAAATATTATACTTTAAGTATACTTTTAGTACGTACTCATCATGTAATAACTACTAATTTTGTGTTAAACTGGCCACACTTTAAGTACAAGCTAATAAATGCACTAAAGTTGTACTTTTGTAGAACTTCTGTACAACTTTAGTGTACTTACTGTACTTAAGTGTACTAAATTGAGACACGTCTTACAAACAAAGTATATTTAAGTTTACTAATTGAAGGGGTGATTTGTAGGTATTGGAAATACAATTTTAAATTATTAGAGTTAGTCTCGGCACATTGGATAGATCAGAAAAGGGAAGAAAGAGGCCCCTGCCACCGCTCCCCCCCTATCTGTCTCTCTCAGTTCCTTAAATCTGAGGGTTACATGGAAGGTAGGATGTACCCTGTCATCATTTCTGCACAAACGTGAGTCTTGCTTCATGCCAATTCGACAACGACACACTCCTTTTAGTTTAATGATTACATACTACGGATAAATGTGCATTAAACATATATTGCAATAAATGTAAAGTAAAGAAACACTTAAATCAAAGGAATAATATGTGGATTAAACGTTCTTTAAGCACTTAAAAGATATATATGGTAATCAGCTCAGCATTTTTATTAAGTCCTTTATTCACGGCCCCTCACTATGCTATCAGGAGATAAAATAAATTAGGCTATATTCCTTTTATAAGTACCCTAAAATACCACTAAATATGATATTTAGTATACTTATTTGAAGTTCACTTAAGTACAATTTAATTACATATATTTCCAAATTAATTACACATTTTAAGCATACTTTAAATTAAGTATTAAAAGTATAAGTACACTTGAAACACATTTGGTATACTTAAATTATATTTTTAATATACTTAAGTACACAATTTCTTTCTCTTGGGGAACTTGATAGAATATTATCTCTAAAGATAAGCTCTAAAACTCATATTAACTTAACAATCATAACATAGTTCATCTTGACAAAAAAGTTGAGACCACTGACCTAAATATGACTTGACAGCAATATAAAAAGTATTAGAATTGCATTACAGTTAATATAGGGTACATTACCACGTACATATGCAAATACTGAGGTTCCCTAAGTATAAAATGGGATAATTTTCCTCCATTAGAATAGCCCACAACACTGTCCCACATTACCAGAAACATGCTGTCCCACATTAACTGACTGGGTTTGGTAATGTGGGACATATCAGAAATGCCTGAATTAAAAAAGTCTAAACATAATATTTACCACTTTAAAAAATGTTTTGTTGCACAAGTATTTCATATGCATAATTACATCATAATTAGGCACAGTGTATTGTTTACGACAGATTTAGAACCTTAACATTAATTCAAGCAAAAGCTTATGTCATTGACCTAACCATGCATTTTGCCGGGTGACCTTCATATATGAAGCTTGCCATGATCCCCATCATGACATGACATCAATGAAATCATGTGACTTTGATCATGTAGTTTCTCTGCAAAAACCTAGTTACAATTATTTTGATTGGCTCTTGACAGAGCAGGAAATAAACATGTCAAAGCTTAGTTGTCCCACATTACCTGATGTCCCACAATACCTGAATTCACCCTACTGTAATGAGAGATCTAATAGAACTAGCTGGTTATGGAAGCATATCCGCGCCAAAATTCAAATGAAAATGCAAATCGGCGATTGCATTTCGTTAACATACGATGCGCGCAAAAACCATGACATAATTCAAATGAAAATGCAAAAGGTGCACATTGCGTTTTCATTTGCAAGTTATTGTACGCACTTTATCTGACAATTTGAAAATGTTAATGCAAATCCATTTCACATTTAATTTTTCTCGCCCTCTACGACACAACCCTGCCATAATTTTAATGAAAATGAAAAACCACATTTGCATTAGCAGTTTCTTGTTGCAATCGCATGATCCATGACAAAAAGGAAATGATAATTCAATTCGCCATTTAACATATCGTTTTCATGCTTTTGCGGCACAAGAGTGACATAATTCAAATGCAATGGCATTGTATCCGTTTGCATTATCATTTCCGTGTGGTCACGCAAAAATCCGAACTGCAAATGCAATGCAAACTGCAATGCAAATGAAAACTGTCAAAGCTGCCCATCAAGGCGGGGCCTCGAAGAAAGGGGCGTTACATAGGACTGTTCAAACCACGTTCGTATATAGTTCTGTGGTGAAAACACTGGGGAACGACCCCGGCGGGCACAACCAAAGATTTTAGATATATGACACAACCGATTTTGATCTCCCTACTCACAAAGCCCGGCATCAACCTTGGGAATTTTACCTGTAGCCTCGGCTATTGTAATAATCTATATTTAGCCTAGTCATGAAGCAACATAGCCTACAGATGATTAAATATTTGTTTTTAATTATATTTTAATTGCATTATAACGTTACACCCATAGGCTATCCTAGGCTACAACACAATTCACCGTCTTTGGTAGGCTACTAGGTAGGCTATTCGCACAGTCTCTGGAGCTTTCCAGATCTCAATGCTTTAAGACGAGGCGGTTAGCCTCTATGACACTGATTTTCCTGTTGTAGCCTAGTTTACACAAAACATTTTAATTTGTTCAATTTAAATAGGCTCTTGATTATTGAGAGAATGTAAAAATTAGTATTTTTAGAGGGTGTGCGAATACAGTGAGTTCCGACAGTAGCCTAGCCTATCCACACAGCTGTAAAAAATAAAATAATCCGTCAGTATTGGCACAGTGCCATTATGCTCAGTCTTTTAAGAACATAGGCTACAGAATCATTTTCATTTAAATAGGTCTACCACTCAGACACGATTAGAGACATAAGTACTTATTTTATTGATAGCCTGCTTATTTTAATTTAGTGACTGACATGGAATATAGGCTAAGCAATAGCCCAATGTTGGTTTATCACACAGCCCTGTCTAAGGCAACCCGGTGAACGGAAATCTATTGCCCTTACTGCTTAGGCTACGCAAGTCCTCCCTGCTATTAAGGTTAAGTTAGTAGGAACAACGGGCTGGCTAGGATCATCGTAACGTTTAGGCTACCTCGTTTATAGTTTATAGCATTTAGCCTATAATCCCCAAACACAGAGAACAAGGAAATGTCGCTATCTAGCCTGGTAACTGCCTGACGACCGAAATCACAGACAACCATTATGTTCAGTGGTTTGAACCCCCCCCCCCCCCCCCCCCCCCTTGAACAGTCCCCTGTAACGCCCCTTTCTTCGAGGCCCCGCCTTGATGGGCAGCTTTGACAGTTTGCATTTGCATTGCAGTTTGCATTTTCGGGTTTTTGGCAGGGTTTTTGCGTGACCACACGGAAATGATAATGCAAACGGATACAATGCCATTGCATTTGAATTATGTCACTCTTGTGCCGCAAAAGCATGAAAACGATATGTTAAATGGCGAATTGAATTATCATTTCCTTTTTGTCATGGATCATGCGATTGCAACAAGAAACTGCTAATGCAAATGTGGTTTTTCATTTTCATTAAAATTATGGCAGGGTTGTGTCGTAGAGGGCGAGAAAAATTAAATGTGAAATGGATTTGCATTAACATTTTCAAATTGTCAGATAAAGTGCGTACAATAACTTGCAAATGAAAACGCAATGTGCACCTTTTGCATTTTCATTTGAATTATGTCATGGTTTTTGCGCGCATCGTATGTTAACGAAATGCAATCGCCGATTTGCATTTTCATTTGAATTTTGGCGCGGATATGCTTCCATAACCAGCTAGTTCTATTAGATCTCTCATTACAGTATATTACCATCCATCCCACCTTAGTTTAAACCGGGCCGGCCAGCGAAGGATGGTTCCCCCCTCTCTAGCCAGGTTCCTTCCGAGATTTCTTCCCATTGGGGAGTTTTTTCTCGCCACTGTTGAGTGATTTTTCTTCCCACCGGGGAGTTTTTTTTTTTACCTCGTTTTGCTGGCTGGGTTTTTTTTTTTGTGCTCAATTTTTCCTTGTTTCTCTGTGCAGCGTCTTTGTGACTGTCACTTTGTGACAGTTCTCTGTAAAAAGCGCTATACAAATACAGTTGAATTGAATTGAACAGTTGTGGAACTCAAATATTATTCTTATTTCATTAATTTCAATGCAGAATGATTAAGAGGGCTTCACCGATGAGATGCATTGCTATGCTACCTCCAAACACCTGTCTGAAAGATCAGAAACACTTCAGGAGGCAGGCGTGGATGTGTCGGTGACTATGGACAGAACACTGGAGAGCGGTTACAATCCTTCTGTGCGAGCTGTGAGCTCGCAGACCTCGCTCCTCACTGGCAGCTCCCACCCTCGCAAGCTGGCAGCTTCTAGCAGCTAGCGATAATACCAGTTATTAACGATTTCTCTCGTTTTTCTTTGTCTTTCTGACATTCCTCACACCGCATGCTCTTTTTCAGAATTCATGAATCACAATTGCAAGTAAATATTTAATTTGACAAGGGTTAGTCTACTTTAATTTGTTGCTATGACCATTTTGTGGACCGGTGGTTTGCAAGAGTAAATCATAATCTGTCAACGTGAAGGATAGAGTTGAAAAACAATGTCACCGTCATTTTGGCATGTTTTAATGTTTACCGATGTTATATCGTCTGCGTAGCATTTTTGGATGTTTGTCAGTATTATAACATTTTAGTTAGCCTAGCGGCTCCCACAATAATTACGCGGTAGCCTATAAAATACAAAGTGCTGAACGTGGTTATTAATATAAAACAATAATAATAATAATTCAATGTCCTATATTTGTCCTTTTATTTTATTGTGCTTTTATTATGTATGCTATTCGTTTTACTGTGCTTTTATAGTTTATTCCTTTAGTTTAAAAAAAGGTCACTGTCCCTACATCAAGCTATATTAATGATGATCATAATAAAGTGTAATAATACAATAAACACTATTGAATTCGATTGAAATGTAATCCTACATTGTCATTTATTCCATTTCCATGAAAACGGTAAAATGTGGTTGTGTGTGTCTTTAGAGGGTGGACTACATGATCAAGTTTTTTCCAGTCGTCCACGTCCCCCCCCCCCCCCCATTTCTCTTTTGTCAGTCTTTTATATTTATTGAGGTCCACCATAACGCCGTCCCTGCGGAGGTTTTGTATTCTCTTCCGAAGAGTGACCAGGTCTATTGTTGTTTTTTTTTGGTAGACTTTGATGTTCCTCGCCTCCCACAGGTCGTGCTTCGAGTGGAGAAAAAATGATCTTTTATTGGGTATTCCAAAAAAAAATTAACAATAACAACATTTTTCTTTGCGTTTCAGATAAATTTACATAAACCACGTCACTTTTGGAGTGGGGAAAAGACTACACATTTTTAGAGTAACGCACCTACTAGTCTATGCATTCGCTGAAATATTTTGTCTTAAAGATAATTTAGGCCTAAAAATCGAATGGACATTGACTCAATTCCCGAAAATTTGGAAAAAATGTTGAGTTTGATATAAAAAAATTATCATGATACATTAAGCCTGAAGAGAATAAACAAGTGGACATGACGAAAGAGCGCTGTTGATTTTTACAGTAGCTATAGGCTCACTTCACACCATTCAGTAACATTCATTTGAATGCATTGCAAAGTTATTTGCTTTCACAGTAGGCTAACTTAGATTTGCCAGATTAAATTTAGTGATTAGACTCAGTGACAGCCCATCTGATCCGTGGCATTCTGATAGCGAGTGAAATAGGCTACTCCACATTCTTGAACCTCATGCTCTAACTAGAGAATTGTAGGCTGCTCCCCCAATGAGTCCCGTCTTGTAGCTAGCTATTTAGATCCCTAACGTAGGCTATGCCCGCGTGATTTTCCTACTAAATAACGTTTAATATGAGTTGCATCAATGTTATATGTTATAGCCCTATATAATAGTATTTAGAATAGAAGTGTAGTATAGCTGATTTACCCACAGCTTACCGTGAACTACATTCAACGTTCATTGCTAGGGATAGCTGCTACGTTATGGGAAGGACGTGCTTTGTCTTATCTGTTCTGTAGTGACGTTTCTGTATGCACTTATTGTATGTCGCTTTGGATAAAAGCGTCTGCTAAATGACTGTAATGTAATGTTGAGGTTTAATTACAAACGTTTATTTGCTACCTCGTTCAAAACCCACATCATACAAGTGTATGAAAGACGCAGTGATGACATTCCAAACAATATACGGTGCCCTCGAAATGGATATTTATAAACTTTATTTCAGAGGCCTCCGACAAAAAAGGGGTAAATCAGAAGTCATAATGAGATGTAGGCTAGCCTATTAAAGCTGCTTCTTCCTCCATTTCCCCTGAGTGTAAACTGTCTTTGGAATGCGTTTATACTTTTTGTGAACGACAACGACCACAGTGTATATGTAGCGCGACAATAGAATGTTTATGAAAGTTCTGCGATTTCTGCTATAGTGACCTACTGAGGCACACGGTGCCTACACCATTTGACACACATGGACTGTACAGTTTTTCCAAATAAAAATTATATGAATTCTATAACACGATAGCCCACCTCTCGACCTTTCTTTTTTGTCTCCCAGCATGATCATCTCTTAAAGTCCACCAGTGCCCTCTGGTGCCCCTGTTGAGAAACTTCAGTAGAAGATAAAATACGGAACAAACGAGTCCCGTATTAGCTTGACGGAGACGCAAGGTTTGCAGAAGTATTGTCTGTATTTCTAGGCAATTGTAACCATATCAATGTGTAATAACATTAGTAGGCGAACCCCTTCCTAGCCAGACACTCGCGACTATATTAACCAGTCGTGTCAGACTGCTGGCCCCCATGCAGTTTGTCAACGTCAATTCGCTTCCTATCTCAAGTAACATTAGCTAGCGACCTAAGTGCAAACGGTAGTTTTAATGTTTCGAGTTTGTTTCAAGAATCCTGCTATTTTATGACATTACCGACAGACAGGGTTAGCGAGCTAGGTCACTAACCATCTATTGAATCAAGCTGCGAGTTTGTTGTTTGGCTTGGCTGGCTGTCAATATTCAACTTCACCATAAGAAATCAGTCAAGGAAACGCCAGTAATGCCCAAAATGTAGCCTATGCTATCTAGTTAGTTCTCTGGACATCATACATGATTATAACAGATGCTATCTGTGTGGTAGGTTATGTAAATAATGTGTGTCAAACAGGAATTAATATAGAAATTAAACGTCAAGTTTCACACTTCGCTAGAAGACCCTCAATTACCCCCATCACTAAAGCCAGCTATTTCCCCTCCTCCCTCCATTGGATACCAGTCACCAAGGGGCGGGGTTAATTAGTATATCTTTCAAAAGATTTAAACTAAAGATTTAGATTTAGCTAAATGTTGAATTTACAAACGCAAGATTTAAGATATAAATAAATATTTATTTTTTTCTAAATATTTATTTTAGAACGCAAGATTTAAGATATAAATAAATATTTATTTAAATGTTAAATCTTGGTTTTTATAAAAACGCAAGATTTAAGATATAAATAAATATTTATTTTAGAACGCAAGATTTAAGATATAAATAAATATTTATTTAAATGTTAAATCTTGGTTTTTATAAAAACGCAAGATTTAAGATATAAATAAATATTTATTTTAGAACGCAAGATTTAAGATATAAATAAATATTTATTTAAATGTTAAATCTTGGTTTTATAAAAACGCAAGATTTAAGATATAAATAAATATTTATTTTAGAACGCAAGATTTAAGATATAAATAAATATTTATTTTACAACGCAAGATTTAAGATATAAATAAATATTTATTTTACAACGCAAGATTTAAGATATAAATAAATATTTATTTTACAACGCAAGATTTAAGATATAAATAAATATTTATTTTACAACGCAAGATTTAAGATATAAATAAATATTTATTTTTTTAAATATTTATTTTTGAAAACTCAGATTTAACATTTAAGTTATATATTTAGGAAATGCTTATTTGAGATTTATCAATTAAATCTGAAAATATCAACTAAAAGGTTTATTTAGCATGTCTGTAAAATCTTGGAAAAAAAACTCACATTTAGCATAAATCTTAGGAAAATGCCACATTTATGCTAAATCTGAGAAAAAAACACAGGAAAAAAACGTGTTGTGTTTTACTTTACATTTGGCACCCCATACATAGGCTATAGGCGGATTGTCAAATATTTTCCGAATAGATAGGCTACATTCAATACATTTATTTAGATGCATTAACTTACCTATAAGTTGGATTCCTTTTCCAAACTTCGTCAAAATTCCGTCTTTCCTCGCGCAGTAACACAGCGCATAATCATCTTCTGTGATGTTCGCTATCGTCAGGGCGATTGATCGATTTGAAATTTCACCGGTGAAGCGATGGCTTTGTAGATTGGTGACAAAAAGATGATCATCAATTATTCCAAACCCTGCGACCAGGAGAACGCTGGGGATTTGATCACGGCCATGTCTCATCCAGGTAATCTCATAGTGGTATGAGATAGCACAGTCAAGTTGCACAGTGTCTCCCAGATTAACTTCCCTCTGGTTTACCGTCTCCAAAGACTCCTTCATGAAGCTAAATACTGAAATGGCAACAGCAGATAGATAAATGATTAAATAAATAAATATAAATTAAATGAATAATAGTTATTACCCTACTGTTATTACTTGATTAATAATAATAACAACAGTTGTAATTACTTGATGATTATTATTATTATTATTATTATTATTATTATATGAACTATTAAAGTCAACTAGACTCCAAAGAGTGAAATAATACAAGGGAATTGCATTCTAAGGTGACTAAGGTGCATTCTAAGGTGACTTCAACCCGACGCCGCTAGCTATGAGACTGCTGCTCTACCTGGATTTGAGGCGGGCAGTGTATTATAATGGTTAAGGAACTGGCCTTGTAACTGCAAGGTTGCAGGTTTGATTCCCAGGTAGGACGCTGCAAGGTACTTAACCTGAATCGCTTCAGTATATATCCAGCTGTATAAATGGATAATATGTAAAAAAATGCTAAAAAAAGTTGTGTAAGTCGCTCTGGATAAGAGCGTCTGCTAAATGCCTATAATGTAATGTAATTTACAAAGATAATGTGCATCGGACATTTCTGCTTTAATTGTGTTCTCATGTGAAGTGGTTGCTTTCTGGTCAACAGGAAGTGTCTTTCAGGAAGTGAGTTTCTACTGCCATCTTTTGGGTCACAGAAAGCAGAGGTGTCTGTGGTAACAGGCAGGCCACTCCCCTGTGTCCGCTCACAAACAAAGGGAAACAAAAGCGTTAGCTGTTTGGTTTAACCTGACATGGAATGCAGGCATGCACACACACGCGCAGTACACACACACACACACACACACACACACACACACACACACACACACACACACACACACACACACACACACACATACATACGTGAAAACATTAATGCAGGGGTTCTTAACATCACTTGGTACAGCTTGTTTAATAACTTGTGGTACAAGAAAAGCCTTGACCTGGCAGCCAATGCACTAGGTATTTCAACATTGTACCGTACATGTCAGCCATTGCAAATCTCATGACAAGACCATTAAGTGGCTTCCCTGTGGCCAAATGCAGCTCACCGTGCACATAATTGTGGCCCTTTGATCATTAAGGGAAAATAAATATTATTCCAATGCATCATAAAATGTGACTGTGTCCATGCAGGTCTGAATCTGCAGGGTTATCATACCTCTCTCTAGCTAAATTATAATAAGTAATATCCTATGCATATTTTAACATATAATTTGACTTTGCAAAATACATCTTGTCCACACGTTGGTTATAAATTGTACATGGAAAATGTTTGGGCGCTTTGCATGATTTTATAAAAAGCAATCTAAACCCCATAAATAATAAGTAGTTGAAGAGCCCTATTTTATGTGTATCTCCCTGTTTACAGATATTGGGTGCGTGTACAGGTACGTAAATAAAAGTGGGCAGCAGTCATTACTCTCTTCTCACACTGTTAGGCATCTTCCCTACAGAAATGCCCCAGCTCTATCACCCCTACCTCTCCAGGCTCCTGTTCTGATACAGATAAATATGTTCCAGTGGTGTAAAATCCAGGGGTCAGAAAGTAAAAGTCCTGCTGTGTGTTTCTTCCACCAGCTGATTTCACTGATTAGTTCTACCTCCTGGCTGAAGAATTGTGCTAATTAGCAAATCCAGCTGACTGGAACAAAATACTGGGGAGGACTTTTACTTTCTGAACCTGGATTTTACACCACTGGAAAATAATTATCTGTATCAGTAGCCTATCTGTATCTGTTGAATGTCTCCTCAACTCTGTTATGACACAACGCAGGCTTGGTCTCCTTGTCACTATTTGACCACGTTCAAGGTTTTGGCCAGTTTTGTATTGTGCTACCACCACATTGTAGGCTGCCCTCACAGAAGGGCTTTAGTCAAGGGGAACGATCTCGACTGTGAGGGGACCCAGTTAACGTCCCCTTTTAGTCCTCTCAAAATTATGATGTGACGTCCCCTTAACCTTTGGAAAACCCTACAAAAAGACGTCAAGGCGACATCCTGATGACATTTCGAGACGTTCTGGGGGAGTCCAGGGGACCTAATTTTGTTAGCTAGGGAGCCCACACCAGGAAAGTGTGAAATATACCAAACTGTATAAAAACGTAGCTACGTTCTCAGGGTTGTCAACTTTGGTCAACTGGCTGGAGTGAGATTTTCAAGTGCACATGCATTTACATGTATCGCGCACATCTTTTGTTACCTTACCCTTACAAAAACTAGTAGCCTAAAAGTTTTATTTTAAGTGTACTCATTTTTTTAATAAACTAGGCTATTAGTATAGTTGTTTGCTATTTGATACTTATTGAAACTAAATTGGTATAGGCTACTTGTATGAATTAAAAAGTGGGACAATTCACTCTCAGTAAAATAGTAGTTACACTTACAAGTGTCATGAAAAGTAGTAGCTTAAACATAAAAGTAAGTTTACTAGTTTTTGTAAGGGTAGTTTAGGAAAATAATAACCTTTTTTTCTAAATTTTCAATTAATTTATTGATAAAAAATAAATTGAAAATGTTTTCAGGGAATCAATATTCAACTATGTGTTGACATCACCTAGGTTAGTCAAATCAAAGATAATCGCCAAGTAGGCTCCAGAGCAGAGATATGTAACTCTTGAGGGAGTATGAGATTTAAGTCTGAAAACGTCAGTATCGCGCCAGATGCACGAGACTTTGCAACCCTATTTTTTTTTTCCTCCTGTGTTTTTTTCCTCCTAGTTCTGTGGTGAAGGATAACCTCCAATGCAACGCGATGCTGGTAACTACGGGTGTATTTAACAAAAACGCTAGCTGTAACGTATATTGTCACTTCCATCAAAATAGGCAACATTTCCAGGTTTATGATGGAAAACACTTAAAGTTGTCACGCATCTTTATCTAGAGGCTACAGGAATTGTGGCTTGTTCGCCTTTGAATCGGAGGAATGCATTTCATTTCCCTAGGTATGCGTGGAGAGCTATATTTAGAACTAGAGTTTTAGGCGATTATTCGTTAATTTCAGTGTAAATGTATAGATTTGTTCTTTATAAACTAGAATGGAATTTTATACACTGCGCGACTGCACACCGCTTTCCAACGGTCCCCTTTTGATGACGCAAATGGGTTAAAGTTCTAACAATACTGATACAACCAGAAACAGGAAAAACAACGTAGAGAGATGGAATGAAAGATCGGTAGTTTGAACACAAAACAACAAGTAAAATAGACAATCGAGTCACCCTCTCACCAAAACACAAGTAATAGGAAGGATCGAGTCATTTTGGATCACGTATGAAGGTACGAGGAGGCGAACAGCTAGCTGGGTTAACAGCCATAATGCGTGTGCTACCAATGTGCCTGTCACAGTGTTGAGAGAGTTAACGTTGACAAATGCGAACACAACCACACTGTGCGATATGTAAGTTACAATCCAACGAATATGTGTGTTTTTTTGATAGGTATAGCAAGACGATTAGCTGACATCATAAAATATCATACGTTAGTTAACGTTATTTTATACAGTGTCCTATTCCGAATGATCGTTTGACAGTTCCTTGTCACATTGTAACTGACAGATGCATGCTGACTGCCTACACAGCTAGGTAAGTAACTCAGGAATGCAAGCTAGCTAAATGCCTGTCGGCATAAACAATTAATTGTTTTTACTCGTTAGCTGAAGTTAGATATTTAATGTTAACTATATCAGCTGTTTACTTATTTTAATTAGCTACGCTACGTCAGATGTCTGTCAAGTAGCGAGCTAACGTATGCTATTATTCAGGTTAACGTTACATGGGAGGTATCTTGGGTATTTATCCGAAAATTGAGTTCGTGACTTGGCGATTAAAGAAGGAACGACCAAGCTGGATATTTCTATAAGCTAACTGTGCTTTTAAATTGTTATTATTAGCCTGCTATTTATAGAAGCTACTTGGCAACAAGCTAACGTTATACCCAGCTAACAAAACGAGGTCCCCGGGACATCCCCTGAATGTCTTGAAATGTCATCAGGACGTCGCCTTGACGTCTTTTTGTAGGGTTTTCTAAACGTTACGTGGACGTCACAGAGAACGTTCCCGGGATGTTCCAGTAACGTCCCCCCGACATTAATTACATGACGTTATATTGTAACCAGTAACAGACGTTGCAGGGACGTCCCTGAATGTCCCGTGAATGTTATGAGCACAACGTCATATCATAACCGGATACGGACGGTGCTTGAACGTCCCCGAAAAATTCTAATGAAATGTCTATATTTGTATCCAAACAGTGACCTTCCTATGACTCTAATAACGTCGTAGTAATGTTTTTAGGACATCCTTAGGGAACGTCACATCATAACTTTCAGGGGACTAAAAGGGGACGTCCCTGGGACGTCCACTGTTTGCTGGGTAGGTCGCTGACAAGACTCGAGGTTTTTGTAGCTAAAATGCACAGATTTAGATTGAAGTGTTATGGTGATGACACTATTAACTAATAACAGTTGACGTTATCATTCTAAATACGGTAATAATTATTATTCAAAGGTTTCATAAGTATCACCAGTTTTTTTAATATGCATTTCTATGCATATTCAATGATGGTTCATTCAGTTAACTTTTGCCCATTTTGCAGAATGGCCGGAGTATTCGACATTGACCTGGAGTCGGAGGACCTCAGTGATGCAGAGGTGAGGGCCTAAGTCTACGTGTGGGCAGTGTGGTCGTGATAGCTTTGCAAGTGCTCAACTTAAATCTTACCAACTGTAATTTACCTGCCGAGCACTTTATGGAATTTCACAGGTTGGAAATGAAGGTGTGTTTGTGTGTGTGTGTGTGTGTGTGTGTGTGTGTGTGTGTGTGTGTGTGTGTGTGTGTGTGTGTGTTCAAGCACAAACAATTTGAGCCCTGTTTTGTCTGTATGTTACAGGAGGATGTGTGCCACATTTCTGTGGAAGAAACGGATCCGTGAGTATTCCACACCGACTCTTTTTTGGTCAGATAAAGGGTCTGCAAACCTGATCCCAGAGAGCCACAAGGTGGAAATGGCAGGAGAGCACGTAGGCTATGTCCTGGTCCCCAAGTCTGGTCCAGAGCCACAGGGTCTGCTGGTTTTTTATTCCACCTTAAAAATCAGTAAGCAATTCAGACCCAACCAGTGAGGTGAGTGTTATCAGCTGCTTTAAGCTATCACTTTGGCCTAAGTCTTGAGTAACAGTGAAAACAACCAGACGCCAGGACCAGGGTTTCAGACCGCTGACTTAGACTGTTGCATCTGCACAGCGGTGCCCTCACAGTGGCTACCACTGTGGGCACATTTTTAACTCTGTTAATTTGCCTTTCAACATATAAAGTGGCTGAAGGTAAGAGAATCTTAGATCATGCTAGGAGCCAAGATGGCGCCCATTGTTCCTCTCTCTATCCATTCTGTCTCCCTCCCTGCCTCAGCGGACAGACGGAAGAAGTGGAGCTGACGGGCGCCATTGTGAACAGGGACAGTGAGCGGGTTGGCCCAGACTGTTTTGAGCTGCTGACCGTGCTGGGGAAAGGAGGCTATGGCAAGGTGTTTGTGTGTAATCTGTGTGTCTGTGTGTGTTTTCATGTGGTTTGCGTGTGTGTGTGTGAGAGAGAGTGTATGTGTATGTAGTAGAGCGCAGTTAGTTTGCCAGTTGTGCATAGGTTGTCGTGGGTGGTGTAACTCACTAAGAATTTAAAACGTGACCTTCAGCCCCATATCAGATTTTGTCTGTTACATGTACATGTGTGTGAGAGAGAGGGGTGGGAGAGTAGATAGTGTTCTCTTAGTCTCCCTGTCTGAAATGTGATTAGGGTTGTTCAGCTTAAAGAGAAACTGTACCATGTGAACTGCACAAGTGGTGTCTGTGCACTGTGGTGCATTAACTCTCCTCGTATGTGTGTATGCAGTGTGTGTTTACTGTGTGTATCTATACAGCGCGTCTGTATTGTGTGTATGCATACAGTGTGTCCGTAGTCTCTGCTGTTTGTCTGTACTGTTTGTGTGTTTTTCTTCCCACTGGGGAGGTTACCTCCAATTTCTGGCTTTTTGGGAATTCAGGCCTGGTTTTAGCTCAATTTTCCTTTCTGATTCCTCTGTAAAGCGTCTTTGTGTCTCTGTAAAAGGTGCTATACAAATAAAATGGAATGGAATACTGTATATGCAGTGTGTCTGTGCTGTTGTATACAGTATGTCTGTACTATATATACAGTGTGTCTGTAGTGTATATAGTGTGTCCATGCTGTTTTTATGTATACAGTGTGTCTGTAGTGTGTATAGTGTCACTACTGTGTGTACGTCTGCAGTGTGTCTGTAATGTATATACAATGTGTTGGTGCTGTGTGTACATATGCAGTGTGTCTGTAGTGTATATAGTGTGTCCTTGCTGTTTGTATGTATACAGTGTGTCTGTAGTGTGTATAGTGTCGCTACTGTGTGTACGTCTGCAGTGTGTCTGTAATGTATATACAATGTGTTGGTGCTGTGTGTACGTATGCAGTGTGTCTGTAGTGTATATAGTGTGTCTGTGATGTATATACAATGTGTCGTTGCTGTGTGTACGTATGCAGTGTGTCTGTAATGTATATGCATTATGTCTGTAGTGTGTATATACAGTGTGTCTGTAGTGTGTATATACAGTATGTCTGTAGTGTGTATATACAGTGTGTCTGTAATGTATTTACAGTGTGTCTGTAGTGTATATACAGTATGTCTGTAGTGTATATATACAGTATGTCTGTAGTGTATATATACAGTGTGTCTGTAATGTATTTACAGTGTGTCTGTAATGTGTATATATACAGTGTGTCTGTAGTGTGTATATACAGTGTGTCTGTAATGTATTTACAGTGTGTTTGTAGTGTGTATATACAGTGTGTCTGTAGTGTGTATATACAGTGTGTCTGTAGTGTATATACAGTATGTCTGTAGTGTGTATATACAGTATGTCTGTAGTGTATATATACAGTATGTCTGTAGTGTGTTTACAGTGTGTCTGTAATGTATTTACAGTGTGTCTGTAGTGTGTATATACAGTGTGTCTGTAGTGTGTATATACAGTGTGTCTGTAGTGTATATACAGTATGTCTGTAGTGTATATATACAGTATGTCTGTAGTGTGTTTACAGTGTGTCTGTAGTGTGTATGTACAGTGTGTCTGTAGTGTGTTTACAGTGTGTCTGTAGTGTATATATACAGTATGTCTGTAGTGTGTTTACAGTGTGTCTGTAGTGTATATACAGTGTGTCTGTAGTGTGTATATACAGTGTGTCTGTAGTGTATATACAGTATGTCTGTAGTGTATATATACAGTATGTCTGTAGTGTGTTTACAGTGTGTCTGTAGTGTATATACAGTGTGTCTGTAGTGTGTATATACAGTGTGTCTAGTCAGTATGTCTGTCATGTGTATATACAGTGTGTATGTAGTGTGTATATACAGTGTCTGTAGTGTGTATATACAGTGTGTCTGTAGTGTGTATATACAGTATGTCTGTAGTGTATATATACAGTATGTCTGTAGTGTGTATATACAGTGTGTATGTAGTGTGTATATACAGTATGTCTGTAGTGTATTTATACAGTATGTCTGTAGTGTGCATATACAGTGTGTCTGTAGTGTATGTACAGTGTGTCTGTAGTGTATATAGTGTGTCTGTGCTGTGTGTACAGTGTGTCTGTAGTGTATATACAGTGTGTCGCTGCTGTGTGTACGTCTGCAGTGTGTCTGTAGTGTATATACAGTGTGTAGCTGCTGTGTGTACAGTGTGTCTGTAGTGTATATACAGTGTGTAGCTGCTGTGTGTATGTCTGCAGTGTGTCTGTAGTGTATATACAGTGTGTAGCTGCTGTGTGTATGTATGCAGTGTGTCTGTAGTGTATATACAGTGTGTAGCTGCTGTGTGTATGTATGCAGTGTGTCTGTAGTGTATATACAGTGTGTAGCTGCTGTGTGTACGTCTGCAGTGTGTCTGTAGTGTATATACAGTGTGTCGCTGCTGTGTGTACGTCTGCAATGTGTCTGTAGTGTATATACAGTGTGTAGCTGCTGTGTGTATGTATGCAGTGTGTCTGTAGTGTATATACAGTGTGTAGCTGCTGTGTGTATGTATGCAGTGTGTCTGTAGTGTATATACAGTGTGTAGCTGCTGTGTGTACGTCTGCAGTGTGTCTAGTGTATATACAGTGTGTAGCTGCTGTGTGTACGTCTGCAGTGTGTCTGTAGTGTATATACAGTGTGTAGCTGCTGTGTGTACGTCTGCAGTGTGTCTGTAGTGTATATACAGTGTGTAGCTGCTGTGTGTACGTATGCAGTGTGTCTGTAGTGTATATACAGTGTGTAGCTGCTGTGTGTACGTCTGCAGTGTGTCTGTAGTGTATATACAGTGTGTAGCTGCTGTGTGTACGTATGCAGTGTGTCTGTAGTGTATATACAGTGTGTAGCTGCTGTGTGTATGTATGCAGTGAAGCCCTGTCTCCTCTCAGGTTTTCCAAGTGAGAAAAGTGCAAGGAGCGCAGACTGGGAAGATATTTGCCATGAAAGTCCTGAAAAAGGTAAAGAGTCCCTCTTTCTTTCTGTATTGTGTTATTTTTTTATTTAAATTTTTTTTATTAATGCTTCTGTCACTTATGCTGCCTCCACCCCCCCCAAAGGCAAAGATCATATGCAATGCAAAGGACACCGCACACACACGGGCAGAGAGGGAGATCCTGGAGACGGTGAGACACCCCTTCATTGTGGACCTACTGTACGCCTTCCAGACTGGCGGCAAGCTCTACCTCATCCTGGAGTGTCTCATCGGTGAGAGAGGGTGGCGTGTCTGTCTGTCTTTGTCCATCTGTCAGCTGTACTCTTTGTCTGTCTGTCTGTCCCTCTGACTGTGTGTTTTAAGTTAGTAGAGGCATAACAGTTCAAATATTCATACTGAGTGCGTTGAAGTTTATTTCAAGTAAAATTTTCTGTATTGATGAAAATTGTCTAATGAAGTAGTGTAGGGCGGCAGTGTAGTATAATGGTTGTAACAGAAAAGGTTTCAGGTTCGATTCCCACGTAGGGACACTGCCATTGTACCCTTGAGCAAGGTACTTAACCTGACTTGCTTCAGTATATATCCAGCTGCATGAATGGATAAATGTAATAAGATGTAATAAGAAGTTATGTAAGTCCCTCTGGATAAGAGCGTCTGCTAAATGCTTGGAATGTAATTTAAAGTAAAACTCTGCCGCTGTTCACTTTGCTGAAAGAGGCATTAAACTTTTCCCACAATCCTCAGCAGCTGTCCACTTCCTCATGTAGCCAGCAGTCTCACATGTGTGGTTCACGGGGTGTCACGGTGGCGTAGCCTGTAAGATGCTCGTTGCGAGCCGCGACGTCGGCGGGTTCAAATACGGCCGCGTGACCTTTGCCGCATGTCTCTGCCTCTCGCTCGCTCCCATTCTTCCCGTGTCTCCACACTGTGCCGTTCAACGAGGCTGAAAAGCCCTAAAATAATTTCAAAAATATGTGGTTCATAAACCTTTTTGTGTCTTTACTTTCTCAGGTGGGGAGCTGTTTATGCAGCTGGAGAAGGAGGGGATATTTATGGAGGACACGGCCTGGTAAGAGGTGGAGGAAAAGGGATGTGAAACAGACAGATAGAGATCAGGGCAGCATTATGGTACAGACAGATAGAGATCAGGGCAGCATTATGGTACAGACAGATAGAGATCAGGGCAGCATTATGGTACAGACAGATAGAGATCAGGGCAGCATTATGGTACAGACAGATAGAGATCAGGGCAGCATTATGGTACAGACAGATAGAGATCAGGGCAGCATTATGGTACAGACAGATAGAGATCAGGGCAGCATTATGGTACAGACAGATAGAGATCAGGGCAGCATTATGGTACAGACAGTATCATATAGAATAGAATAACTTTTATTTTCCCTTTCGGGCACTTCAGTTGTAGCCCCAACAACAAAAAAAGACAGTGGGGCAGACCCACAACACACAAACAAACACACCACAAAAATATACTGCGGTATATTACATAAAATGTACTTGAGACGTGAACCCCCTAACTGGTGTCCACTATTTGGTTCTGGGGGCTACAAAGGGGTTTGTGATTCAACATCTCATCCAACCAAATGGCTCTAATTTAGTAAAAGCCAGATCACCAGCTGGATCAGGGGTGTGGAACTCAAGCCCTGGAGGGGGGTGCAGTTTCTGCAGGTGTTTGTGGTTTCCTTTCGATCAGCAGTCAGTATAGGCCTTAGCCACAAGGCGTGTGGACTCTACATGTATCTCAGTGAAAGTTTTCAAGTTGGCTATAATTTACCATTGAGAGTTTGTGACTGGCCTTCATTTGTGATTTGCATTTTCTGTTTGACAGATTATTGTCTGTTTTTTTAAGATCACTTTCTGATAAGCAGTTTTATTTGTGATTGGCAGCTTTTACCTGGGGGAGATTACTCTGGCTCTGGGACACCTCCACTCTAATGGGATCATATACAGAGACCTCAAACCGGAGAATATCATGCTCAACCACCAAGGTACAAGCAAGAGAATGACACCTGAAAATAGGGCAGTTGGTTTTTAAAGGGCTGGCAAGCAAAAGCGCTCTGTATTGAACTGTGATCATGCCTTAATGTCTCTCTGTCTCTGTGTGTATGTGTCTGTCTGTGGTGCAGGGCACATCAAACTGACAGATTTTGGTCTGTGCAAGGAGTCAATTCATGACGGAGCAGTCACTCACACCTTCTGTGGGACCATTGAGTACATGTAAGTGTACAATTACAGGTGCACACGTTCTGTGGTACCATAGAGTATATGTAAGGGTAGATTTACAGGAGGACCATAGTGTTATCCTGGTAATCCCTGCTCTTGAACCCTTAGTGAGGAGCTGTGTGTGGGGAAACGATGACCCCTGCATGTCTCTTGGGGTCACTGTGTAACTAAAATGCTCCTGCGATTTTATTACAGTTAATGTGCAGGTCAACTAGTTTTGTAATACTTGGTTGGTACCATGGGCAAAATGAACACCCAAAAAATCATTCAATGGGAGGGGATGTTTACAGTTGAACTATGATGACACTTGATGTCAGAAAATACATTAATTGATTAGGGAAGACACGGTTTTATATGGGGGTGGTATTATATGTGTGTATGTGTGGTAACAAGCTCTTCACTGCTGAAACCATCCCATCCCAAACCACAGGGCTCCAGAGATTCTGATGCGTTCGGGACACAACAGGGCGGTGGACTGGTGGAGTCTCGGGGCCCTGATGTACGACATGATGACCGGATCGGTGAGAAAGGGGGAGAGTGAGGGAGGGACGAATGGAGAGAGAGAGAGAGAGAGAGAGTGGAATGAAGTGAGGGAGAGAAAGGTAGAGAGGATAAATGGTTTTTCGGCTGATTGAGGGAAACGAGGGAGGAGAGAAGAGATGGGAAACATTGCAGTAGCTGAATATTGGTCATTAATGTCCCGTTTGTTTGTACAAAATCTTATATGTTTTTATTTATTCGAGGATGTAGCTAAAGACCTATTTTAGCTTCTCTCACATCCTCTGGTGCATCAACACCTGCCCTCCTTCATTCCCCCCCTCTCTTATGCCTTCCCCCTTTCATTCCCTCTCTCTATTATGCCTTCCCCCTTTCATTCCCTCCCTCTATTATGCCTTACCCCTTTCATTCCCTCCCTCTCTTATGCCTTCCCCTTTTCATTCCCTCCCTCCCTATACCTGCCCTCCTTCATTCCCTCCCTCCCTATACCTGCCCTCCTTCATTCCCTCCCTCCCTATACCTGCCCTCCTTTATTCCCTCCCTCTATTATGCCTTCCCCCTTTCATTCCCTCCCTCTCTTATGCCTTCCCCCTTTCATTCCCTCCCTCTATTATGCCTTCCCCCTTTCATTCCCTCCCTCCCTCCCTATACCTGCCCTCCTTCATTCCCTACCTCCCTATACCTGCCCTCCTTTATTCCCTCCCTCTCTTATGCCTTCCCCCTTTCATTCCCTCCCTCTCTTATGTCTTCCCCCTTTCATTCCCTCCCTCTCGTATGCCTTCCCCCTTTCATTCCCTCCCTCTCTTATGCCTTCCCCCTTTCATTCCCTCCCTCTCTTATGCCTTCCCCCTTTCATTCCCTCCCTCTATTATGCCTTCCCCCTTTCATTCCCTCCCTCCCTCCCTATACCTGCCCTCCTTCATTCCCTCCCTCTCTTATGCCTTCCCCCTTTCATTCCCTCCCTCTCTTATGCCTTCCCCCTTTCATTCCCTCTCTCTATTATGCCTTCCCCCTTTCATTCCCTCTCTCTATTATGCTTTCCCCCTTTCATTCCCTCCCTCTCATGCCTTCCCCCTTTCATTCCCTCCCTCTCTTATGCCTTCCCCCTTTCATTCCCTCCCTCCCTATACCTGCCCTCCTTCATTCCCTCCCTCCCTATACCTGCCCTCCTTCATTCCCTCCCTCCCTATACCTGCCCTCCTTTATTCCCTCTCTCTATTATGCCTTCCCCCTTTCATTCCCTCTCTCTATTATGCCTTCCCCCTTTCATTCCCTCCCTCCCTATACCTGCCCTCCTTCATTCCCTCCCTCTCTTATGCCTTCCCCCTTTCTCCCTCCCTACATCTTTCACTCCTCCTTCTCTCCTCTCTCTCTCCTTTCATCCTGCCTCTCCCTTTCTCCCGTCTCTCACCTCCCATCCCTCTCCCCTCTCTCGCTCATTCTATCCCTTCCCTCTCTCTCTCCATTCTCTCCCTCCTCCCCTCTCTGCCCCTCCATCTCCTCCTTTCCCTCTCCTCCTCTTTCAGCCCCCCTTCACGGCGGAAAACAGGAAGAAGACGATCGATAAGATCCTCAAATGTAAACTCAGCCTGCCTCCCTACCTCACCCTGGATGCCAGGGACATGGTCAAGAAGGTGGGATCCATCCCCTCCAATTCAAATGCAAATGCAAATTCAAATGCAAATTCAAAATCAAAATCAAAATTCAAATTAACTTCACATTTAATTTAATTCTAAATTCTAATCCCACTGAGTGTGCCACGCTTTGCCTCTTTGCCACAGTTACACAAAATTAACTCCTGATGATGGTCAGGTGGTTGTTAAAATGTCTCTCCTCTCTCTCTCTCTCTCTCTCTCTCTCTCTCTCTCTCTCTCTCACTCAATCACTCACACTCACTCACTCACTCACTAACTAACTAACTAACTAACTAACTAACTAACTAACTAACTAACTAACTAACTCACTCACTCACTCACTCACTCACTCACTCACTCACTCACTCACTCACTCACTCACTCACTCACTCACTCACTCACTCACTCACTCACACACTCACTCACTCACTCACTCACACACACACACACACACACACACACACACACACACACACACACACACACACACACACACACACACACACACACACACACACACACACACACACAGCTACTGAAGAAGAATACCACTCAGAGGCTGGGATCCAGTAAGGCAGATTGTGGAGATATACAGGTAAGTAATGCCTGTATTTACAAAGCCTGTGTGTGTGTCCACTCTTATTCATTAAAGTGCAGGTGTTGGTGCATAGCAGAGTTGACCCTCCTTGCGTACTCTTTCCTCTGTAGAAACACCCCTTCTTCCGACACATCAACTGGGATGACCTGCTGAATAAACAAGTGGAACCGCCCTACAAACCCTGTCTGGTACTGTACCCCTCTTTTCATCCCTCCATTTCTCTCTTTCTCTTTTCACTGTTTTCCCCTTGGGCCTAGGCCTACAGCCTTGCTAAGAAATGGGGGTTTATCTGCCACCAAGGTCTGTAAAGACTGTTAAAATAGTGAAAGACAGCCCTGACCGGTGAACGCCTCCGTGTTGCCCTGTCCATGCAGCAGTCGGATGAGGACGTGAGCCAGTTCGACAGCCGCTTCACCCGCCAGACCCCAGTCGACAGCCCCGACGACAGCTCGCTGAGCCACAGTGCTGACCACGCCTTTGCTGTGAGAGAGAGTCTATGCGCACACCTGTCAGACCACACCTGTATACTCACAAATCACACTCTGCACTTTCATACACACGCATTACGCCTGTCAGACCACACCTGTGTACACGCTGTACCTATTGTCAGACCACACCTGTGTACACGCTGTACCTATTGTCATATCACACCTGTATGTACACATACCTGTGTAAACGCTGTACCTGTTGTTAGACCACACCTATATATACACACACACACATCTCACCTAACCAGGTCCACTTCTGAGCCACGCACCTGTTCACACCTGTTCTCGCACCTGCGTTCTTTCACAGGGCTTCACCTACGTGGCTCCCTCAGTGCTAGAGAGCCTGAAAGAAGGTTTCTCCTTCGAACCCAGGACCCGACCCGTCCGCCGACTCAACAGTAGCCCTCGCACGCCCATCAGGTAAGAGAGGAGAGTGCACCCTCTTTCCCTGGCTGACCTCCCCCTTTCAATTCAAATGTCCAAATTCAAATTCAAATTCAAATGGGATTTACTGGCATAATGTCAACAAAAAAAAATTCAAAGTAGACACAGATTCCCTCTCTCGCACCATCTCCTTATTTCACTCTCTCTTTCTTTTCCCCCGGTCCATCTCTCTAGTCCCCTCAAATTTTCCCTGTCAGAACCCTTCAAGGCTAGCGGTGACGGGGAGGCGGAGCTACCCATACAGGCCAAGCCCCCGCCCTCTGAAAACTGTGCCACCCAGCCAATCAGGACCCCCGGGAGAACCAAGAAGAAAGGCCACAGAAGTGGAAGATGAACCCTGATTGGGTCAAATATAATCTTTTTTTTCCTCAGGGGCCTTGTGCTTCTTGCTGTTTGTACCGCTTTGACACTCTCACAGACTTTCAGCCAGCAAAGTCTCGTCAAATGCGCTACTACTTCAGCAGGGTAATGTGTATTGCCAAAAAAACATTTTACTCTCATTTTGTAAATAGCAGCGAGATGTTCATGTGAGATGGTCATTGATCTACCAACAACAAGCAAAAAAAAAAAAGAAAAAAAAGAAAGAGATAATTAAGACGAAAAAAAAGTTGCTAAATTGTCCATATTCTTATCATTGAAACATGCTGCTGTTTGGAGCTCTGTCTATACCCCACATCTGGAAAAAAAAACTAATGAATTGACTTTCTATGGTTGCAATCTCCTCGTCCTGTCATGACGTTATGGAAAGTCACTCCTCTAATGGTCGCACAGAGCAGTAAACCAGGAGGCCGTGCACAGCATGTGACCCTGTTTATTACAGTGCAGCACAGACAGTTATGTCTACTGAGGGTAACAGAGCCAGACCACAATAGGGGCGTGCTCTCTGAGAGTCACACCCATTAGTGGGCGTGAACATGGGCGATGTAACCTACGTTAAACTGTATCCAAAAACTGTAAAGTATTGCCTAACAGACAACTGATGTTTTGCAGATGTAATATGAGATATATTTGAGATATATATGAGATCATTATTTTCTTTTGTTTCTAAAAAAAAAAAGGGGGGAGGGTGTCTTGTGGTTGCAGAGGTATGCGTAATAAGGTGTGTCTGCTGTAGTGGCCGTGCAGTTCACAGTGGTGTGGTTGGCTTGTGAGGTGAAGAATCCGGAGATTGTTCTGTAGTTCTCTCAAATCTGTGATGAACCACATTAATTTCATGTGATGTCATCACTGTTTGAAGCATTAGAGGTGAAGGGGTTGGTGTTAAACACTGATTTAAGCTTATTTAAGCTTTGTTATTGACACAGTATTAATAATTATTAATAATAATTCTATTGCCTTCAGAGTTGCACTATAGATTATGACTGGATATTAAATATTGACCTTCATTCATTTTGATTGTAAACATACCAGTTGTAAAATATTTAAATATTTCAACTCTACTGAATAAATTCTTGAATTATATTGTTTCATTACATTTTTTAATGACTTTTTTCTCACCAGGAAATCCAATTTTTTGGAAAAGGAAATTTGTCTATTGTTTGTTCTATCACATACAGTATAGTATCAGTGTATCTGTTTTCAAACCGATTAATTAAAACTCACGGTAAAAGAACATGAAGAATAGAATTTATTTGCTGGTTACCAATGCATTCCCATTATACATGTATCCATATTACATATTACATACATGAGCATTCCCATTATACATGAGTCCATATTAGATATTACATACATGAGCATTCCCATTATACATGAGTCCATATTAGATATTACATACATGAGCATTCCTATTTAACATGGACTTCAGAAATGTGTTCAGCTGCATCAATCAATTATCATACAAATATTTAACAATTATTCCGAACATTGTTAGATTTTAAACACAGTAATATCTGCAGCTGAATATGCTACAGATATGGGCGAGTCATACAATGCCACCCCCCCCATATCATCCCGCCATCTCGTTTACCCAATGCACACCCCCCCCCCCCCCCCGACTCCACCTGTCTCTTACTCTTTTCTCTTCACAGTGCTGTGAGGTCACACTCCTCCATCTCCACTTCCTTACTCCTCTCCTCCAGCATCGCCTCTCCGCTCTTCCCTTCTTCCTCCCCTCCCTGCCTCTGGCTGGCTCTCTCCCTCAGGTCAAACCCCTCCATGCTGGAGCAGTCGTCCGAGGAATCCTCCTCTTCCTCCCCCTCATCCTCCTCCTCCTTCCTCTTTTCTTCTATTCCCCCTGCGCCCCTCCCGTTCCCCTCCTCCGCGTCCCCTGCTCTCCCTCCGTCCTCCTCGTCCTGCTCGTCCTCCTCTTTATCGCCTCCTCCCAGCCCCCCGCTCTTGCCGGGCCACAGACGGACCCCCAGTCTGCTCTGGACGGCCCTAACTCTGGCCGGGACGCGCCCCACGGCCCCGCCCACGACGCCGGCCCAGCCGTGGTTAAAGAAGCCGACCGCGACGACCAGCAGCAGAATGAGCAGGAATATCAGCGCCGTGAGGACAGTGACGACGAGGCCGGTGGAGGAGCTTTCCAGTGGAGGCACCGGCGTTGTTCGGCTTGAGCTCGCCGTTGTGAGCTTTCTCTCCGTCACTTCCCGGAGCTGTCCGTCATTCCCGCCAGATTTGACTGGTGGGGTCGTGCCGCCGGGGGTCGTGCGCTCAGCAGTATCTGTCGTACTATTGGAAGAATCGGTCCCCGGAATGACGTTGTCATCGGCGTTCGCTCCCACGCTGGTGTTTGTGGCGGCTGTGATGGTAGCGCTGGGTTCGGTAGCGGGATCTCCGCGTGCAGGTGGAGAAGAGCTTGACGCCGTGCTGTTCGGTGCCGACTGCCCCAGTACAGATGAGCACAAGAAGGTCAGACAGAGAGCGCTCAGTAGCACTGCAGGAATTCCCGCCATTGCGCCTGTCAATCAGAAAGACATGGGTCAGAGATTACAAAGATTTATTTGCAAAGAAAGAAATATGATTTTCTGGATGCTCTGAATGTTAGCATTGAAGTACCAGATTTGTATAAGTTTCCCATTAGAATGAACCTGAATGACCATCCGCAGTTAAAATAATTTTTTAACTGGAATGACAAAATAATAACATTCAAGGACCGTCCGTGTAATGTTCCCTGTGACTTAAAAATACCATTTAAGGAACATGCATTTTGCATTCAGAATGTTCACCAGACATTTTCAGGACATATATGCAGGGATGATGTTTTTTTTACAGGGAGAAAAGATTCACCATTAGTGCATGTTTTGGCAAATAAAATATTTAGCAAAAACATGCCATTTTCAGCTGAGCAAATGCACCTCGTTTAGTCCTCCGGGTAAAATCATGAAATCAACACCGAACAAACAAAGCCAGACTGAAGGAGCGAACAAATCAAGCCCCTCTGAACCCAGTAAACACAAAAAAAAGAATCAGATTCACTCCAAACTGAGCGAACGACTCAACAGCTCCTGAACAAACTGCTCTGAGTAAAATTTACATCTCAAACCAAGATAAAGGTCAGCTCTGCAGATATATTTTTTTATGCAAACGTACATTAGAGACATAGAGGGCAGATAAAGTTTCCACCACATTCTTTTTAATCTTATCTGTATTTCATATCATATTGCAAGACAGGGTGGAAAACAAAAAATTGGCCCAGGGCCCACATTCATGTCTCACAGTAGTAGTACTGATCTAGGATCATGTTTCCCTTCTCGATATCCAGACCATAACCATTATTAACTAAAAGGCAAAACTGATCTGAGATCAGCCCTCCTACCTTGAGACACTATATAAATATGGACTGGGAGCTGCGGGAAGGATTACTCAGTCCTGAACACGTTTGTTTCATTCCTTGTGTGCTCAGACATTATTTACTTCAATTATTTGCTCAGCCATCATCCTTTCCCGGGATGGATAGCTCATGTAGTTCCTCACGCTTTCAAAGACACTGAAGTTGCTCACACTGCTGAAGATTTTGGTCGAGCAGAGGAGGTAAGGCTCAATGGAACCATGACAGTGCTCTGGCCAGGAAGTGCATCTAGGACAGCCGGGCCTTTTAGACTCCAACGCTTTGGCCTTTGCACCACATGCGATCAGGGACAAAACCGAGCTCTCTGAGGGGGCAATCAAGCCTCCGCTTTTCCAGTCACACTGCTGCGAGAAAAGCACATATCTAAAAAACATCCTGCATATATCCACCTCCCCCACCAACGCCTCAGCATGCGTACACAGGAAGTTGCAGCGCGCAACTGGTGCAGGTGTGACTCACTGGCATGAAGTCAGAAGCGAGTCGTTTGAACGCTCTTTTGAGGTTGTGATGTTCATCCTCCTCTTCGCCTTTCACCAGCCCTCTGTCCTGTCTCTATGTGTTCTGTACAGCGATCTACCACAGGAAGCCTCCGGACTGTTCCTACTGTACCAAGCGAAACCTCACAGCAGCCCTGAGACCCCCCGAATGGAGCTCGAACCCCACACATAGGCACGCTCTTGGCATCCGGACGTTTTGAGCTTCTAGACACACAGTGGCTGCACTGCAAAAACCAAATTCTTAACGAACATTTTAATCTTATATTTAGACTTTAGAAGTCTCATTTCTGCTAAATAAGACAAAAAGATTGCCAGTGGGGTAAGACAATTTCACTTGTCGAGCAAAAAGTAATTTAAAACAAGCTAATATTTTCCACTTTAGAGAATTTTTTTTTTTTTTTTTAAAGTCCCATTACAAGACTGAAACACTTGTTAAGACGGACATTTTTGGCAGTGTGAGTGGCAGCAAAGGGAGGGGGGGTTGAAATGGAATGATGGAAAAGAAAGGATGGAGGAGAATGGAAGGAAAGGAAGAGGGAGAAAGGGATAAGAGCAGAGAAAAGAAGAGAAGAGTGTTGAGCTGAAAGGAGAGGGGAGGCAGGGGTGTAAACGTCACACTGCATTACTAACACTGTGCGGCTTAGTCACAGTAAAATAAAGAGTCCCACTCACCTTCTCGCCTGTGGTTATGGGGTCCCGGGTTTGTAATCTTGGGGGTTCGAGGTGTCCCGGGTTTGTGCTCGGTGAGTTTTTGGGGTCCCGGGTTTGTGATCGCAGGATAAGTGACAGCTTGAGGCAGCCAAACAGCTTAGAGAAAGCAGTAGGTAACGGCAGACATGTGAACTACTTCGAAGAAAAAAAAAAGGAGGGAAGGAGGCGGGGTGAGTGGGGATGGAAAGAAACAGCAGGTAAGAGAATAAATTATTTTTTTTGGTTTAAAAATATTGAATAATTCAGTGGTGTTGTTATATTTAAATTGAAAGATTAACAGAAAAGCAAACCTTTGTTAAGTGTTTGGGGCTTGGTGGTGTGGTGAGAGAGAGAGAGAGAGAGAGAGAGAGAGAGAGAGAGAAGAGAGAGAGAGAGAGAGAAAGAGAGAGGAAATGACGATATTTGAAAGGATGATTAGTGAGTAAACAAATTGACATTTCTTTCACAAAGGAGTGAAATTTTGACTGACATTGCTGTCAAGAAACTCCCCCTACCCCCCCCCCCCCAATTTAAAAAAAAAAAATTTAATTAAATTAAAAAACAGAACAGTATTGTGCAGGAATAAATATTCAGCTATATGAATGGGTCATATTTAAAACTGCCCTGGATTTAAATATCAGAAAAATAATGAAGAAATAAGAATATAATTTTCTGTCACGTTGCCTAAGAGAGACATGGCATCATGGTGAGCCTCAGTCAAATGTTATTAAAATGTTTATGACTCCTTTTGAAATAATATTTAGAAATACAGTGCGGGTGCAAATATTTGGTCAAAATGCCTTTTACAATTAATATCTAAATGAACAGAAGCTAACCTGACCTCTAAATGGTACAAAGTTAAACATGGCACATTTCTTCAAATTTTAAAGCAAGATTACTTTTTCTTTTAATTTTTTTACATTTTCAAAAGAGTAAAAAAAGAAAGGAAAACGGCCCTGTGCAGGGGAACATATTTCACCACCATTGGACTTATATCATGGCCAGGTAACTACACAACCCAAAGTTCTACCAAAGTTCAGTTGTCTTTTTTCTTTCTGGCAACTCTGCCATGTAGGTCTTTGTTGTTTAACAAACGTTGTGTTCTTGTCCTGTGAACAACTAGATCTGCGTCTGCTACTCTTTTTTTCAGCTCTTTTGCAGTGATGTGTGGGTTCTTCTGAGCATTTCTCACCAGGTCTCTGGCCATTCTATCATAAATAGTTCTTGATCTTCCAGATCTTGCCTTGACTTCAACTGTTCCATTTATCTTCCATTTTCTGATAATGTTTCTGACAGTGGAAATAGGTCGTTTGAAACATTGAGAGAATTTTTTGTAGCCTTCTCCTTGTTGGTGGGAGTGAACTATCTTGATTCTGACATCCTTGGACAACTGTTTTGAGGAATCCATGGTTGTTAACACCAGACAGAACAGCCACCACAGTCAGATGCTTTTGAAGTTACTTCAGAATAAATAGTTCAGCCCTGGAATTATATTCACCTGACCCATTGAAGCCCTAACGAGTAAATCACCTGGGCCTGGGCCTTAGTAATCATCTTTTTAAAAAGTAACAAAGAATGACCCAAAAGGGTTCCAAAACTTTTGCACAGGGCCTTTTTCCTTTTAAAAATTATTTTGAAAATGTAAAAAATTTAAATAAAATGTAAACTTGCTTTAAAATTTGAAGTAATGTGTCATGTTTAACGTTGTACCATTTAGAGGTCAGGTTAGCTTCTTTTCACTTAGATATTAATTGTAAAGGCATTTTGACCAGGGGTGCCCACATTTTTGCACCCCACTGTATGGTAGCAAGCATATGGCACATTTCCCCACTTCAAATATGTGTTGTGATTCTAAAAATATCATTGCTGCTTTCAAAAAAAAAAGAAGCAAAAAAAAAACAACAAAAACAAACAACACTAAACAATATTGTAACAAAATGATGACTGATGAGGTCAGTGAGTTGGTAGGTTTCATGGAGATGATGGTAATGACCACCGAATACTTTAAACTAATGACCTTTTTTGTAAATAATACCTTTATGTTTGGGGACATCCAGTGGAGACAATGGTACCACAACTACTGTAATTTTAAATGTTAAAACGCGCGTACCAGTTTAATTTCCATCGCGCTTAGCTCCATTTTGTTATTTGTAATCATCGGTTGAGGGAAGGGCTCTGAAACCATGCATTGTTTCCAAGCTAAATCGACGGTGTTTGTCGTAAAAGAGTGTTACTTTGCTTGTGGTGTCAGTGTCGTTGAGAGCTGCACACACACACACACACACACCACATCCTGTTGTGAAGTTACCACCTGTAAGCGAGAAACCTTTCAACCTCTTCTTACGACAATTGGAAAGAGGAACATTAGCCTCCAAACATACGTTCAAATGATTTATGAAACACCCGATAAACACCCAATCTTTCATTTGTGACTTCAAAAATGGAAATCTGATGCGCTGCTCTTAAAAAAAGACACTAAATGAACAATTTCAACCAAAAGTACTTTAATTGACACTCATAGCATAACTATGTATTTATGAGTCGTATTCCATATCTCTTAAGGCCACTGGATATTTACAGAATATCCTTTTTAAATATATACAGTCAAGCCGGAAAGTCTCCCCACCCCTTTCACCTTCTCCACGTTTTATTACGTTACAGAAATCTCAAAAAAATACGTTAAAGCAAAGGGTATGAATACTTATGTAAATGAGAAATTTTATTTTTTTATTTTTAATAAATTTGCAAAAATCTCAAAAAAACTTTTTTCACATTGTCATTATGGGGTGTTGTGTGTAGACTTTTGAGGGAAAAAAATGAATTTAATCAATTTTGGATGTGGATGGATCACTGCAAGGGTTATTTCTCCGGACTCATTTTCCTATAGAACTCTATGGGGAAAAAAGTCAGGAGAAACAACCCTTAAAGTGATCCATCCACATCTACTCCATATCTGGCAACAGAGTGATGGTTTGGGGCTCGTTTGATAGCTCAGACCCTTGCTAACTTACAGCCATTTAGCCAGCCATGTGTTCCATACTGTACCAGTGTAATTTACAGCTGAATCTAGTCTCACCCCCCAATTTCCATAGAGATCCATTCAAATGCAGAGAGGTTATAGTATCGCTTGTAACAGTACCTGAAAATAAGATATCGACAGTTTTTTGAATGTTGATGGTCACAGACTTCAGGAAGTAACAGCATGTAAAGGATATGCGACCAAATATGAAATATGATACTTTAAAAAATACGTTAAAGCAAAGGGTATGAATACTTATGTAAATAAAAATTTTTATTTTTTTATTTTTAATAAATTTGCTAAAATCTCAAAAAAACTTTTTTCACATTGTCATTATGGGGTGGTTGTGTGTAGATGTTTGAGGCAAAAAATGAACTCAATCTATTGTAGTATAAGTCTGTAACGTAATAAAACGTGGAGAAGGTGAAAGGGTGGGGAGACTTTCCGGCTTGACTGTATATATATTTTGCAACAACAGGTCCAGTTGCCTAACCTCTACACTACACGCTTCATTCTACTGCTCTTCTTTGGTCTCTCTCTCTGCAACAAGTGGTTTATTCCGGTACTACATAAATACGAACCACAATTTCACACCATTTAGGCTACATCTGTATGGACCTACCTATCAATCTATCTGTCCATACATATTATTGTCTCTGTAGTTGCACATTAGCAGTATCTACATTGCTGGGTGCACCTTTTAATCCTCAGACAAACTGGTGGTTTGCAGTGACCACTGTTGCAGCATCAGTGAGCTTGTGGTGCATTTGGTTCAATCTGTGATGGTGTGTGTGGCCCTGACTGTCCTTTTGGTTCATCACTTCAGACAGAGAAGAGAGCCAGGCTGCGTTCGGATCCGAAATGTATCCTTTCTTCCTGTCGTTCTCTTCCCTTGCTTCAAGGGGGGAATCCCCAAAATGCCAGGATGAAATTTGGTTCCAATTTAAGGGGAGGGAGTAATTACATGAATATAATTTGTATACTAATTATATTACCTCAGTTCCCTCACAATGCAGTGCTCCATGCAAGTGGGAGGGCACGTTTCAACTCTATGGGGTAGAATTCCTGTATCGGTTGCAAGGGCCATTCAGTTCCATTTTTGTTTTGTTTCTCATCTATCCTCCCTTGCAGAGCACCTGCTAAGTTTGCTTGCTGCACGTAGCAAATTACGTCACAAGACAGCTCACTCGAGGGAAGAGAGCAAGGGAAGGGAATGTGTTAAGTTGGATCCAAACGCACCTCCAGAAACTCAGATCCTGTCTTTCATATGAGTAGCTCTATTACAAGGGTATCTCAAGTCCTGGAGTGGGGGCTGCATTTCTGGTTTTTGTTCCATCTGAGCTTGATTTAAGAGTTGATGGATGATTGAATGTCTGAGCCTGAATTTTCTGAATGGTGAAACACAGTGCGTCCAGCATATTGTTAACTGCGTTCATTGCACCTAATTCATTCAAATGAATCCAGTTATGTAGTTATAGGTTTGGATGGAGCAAAATCCAGAACCGTCTCCGGCACGCCAGGACCAGGGTTGCTTACCTTCTCTTTCACTGGCTTTTCAACACAAGGGGGCGCTGTTTAGCAACACTGCTACACATCTCTCAAGCACCCGTTTGGCATGACTGAAAGATGTACACTTATTCATTTGGTAGATGTTTTTGTCGAAAGACTTCCAAGACCTGAAAAAAATTGACTAATTTTGAAATTCCATTTAGGATATGAAGTTTGAGCGGAGCTGTTGAATGTGAATAGAATTTAAAGTGCTTTGTTAAGCCCTCACCAAGGAAACAGGAGTAATGCAATTAGGATAGTGACCATTAGCTGACACTGTAAATAATGTTTTTAGTACTGAATAAAAGTAGCCAATACACACATTATTATAAGCTATGACAAGTTCAGAATGGGAAATTACAAAATTATGTTGTTTAAAGCTAGATGTAGCCTAGCTATAGCTGGATGTAGCCTACGTTTATATGGCATGCCGTTTGCAATATTGAATCTGAAATTTATTTCAAGGTCATGATGTATGTTATTTTGTAAATGGCTATATGGTTGTGATAAACCTTTTTCTAATATACATGTGTTTGGAAAAATATCATGATTGTGATTTATTACAGATGTATATTTTGTATGCCCTGGTCCCCAAGGTGCACAATCACTGCAACAGGGTGAGCTGGAAGGTGAATCCCTCTCGAAAGCCTCAAGCCCTGGACTTGACCTCCCAGTAGGCTATCCTCTCTGTAAAATCATTGTTCCTATTGTGTTTAGACATTGTATTTAATATAGCTACCCCGTTTTAAACTACAGATAAATAACCAATTTATTAAGCTCATATGAGGAAAAAGTCAGCCAGTCAGACTAATACCGGTAGTTTAATGCGAGATATTTGATGAACTTGATGATAATTATCGTGATAGCCTAATTAATGACAGCCGAAATAATAATTAGTCTCAAGTTTGTTTGTTTGTTTGTTCAGAATTGGTCTTAGCTGAATGAAATACAGAGGAGCGGATCGAGGTGCCGCGCACAGGGCAGGCTTTAAGACCACGTTGTTGTCATCTGTCCGGCGGAGAGGCTGATGGGGGAATCTCCGACCGCACCGCCAGAAAGCAACAATGGGCCGCTTACCTGGATGGTCCCGTCCGATAACGAACACACCGGTAGTTGAGAAATACTGCATTTAGGATATGTTGTTTAATAGCACGATTTTATCCAAAAAAACATCGTCTCGTTTTTCAATCTCATCGTAATTCTCGTCGAAATCATTTTCAGGGGCGTTTTTAGCCGGATCATTCAGTGATGGAGCATATCAGAACGCCCAAGGTAAACCTGCCTCTTTTCCGTGGTGATGAAAAAAAGCTACATTTAAGCAATTACAGATGCATGTTGCCATATTTTAGTGATAGCCTACCTGCCCTATTGTGTAGGCTACAGCCTTTTATAATAGGCTAAGCAATTGGTTTTCTCTAAAGGCGCAAGTAGCTAGTCTATTCCATATAGGCTACATTTATAATATGGGTAGCCTACACATATGATATAGGCTGATGTCACTGTGTCTTTCCTCAAATCACAATATTTAATTGACAAGCACACGCGTAGGCTACATGCGCATATAAATTTCCTACGGTAGCCTACACCGCCCGGCTTTGTACAAAGACAGAAAATATAAGCCGCTAATGGGCTACATAATCGTGTGCTGGAGGGATGACAGCTGGCCAACTAAATTAGACATTTTGCGTCATGTCATGCCTGCAACCGTTAAACGCGATGTGTTTTGCTTAGAAGCATGCTGTTGTTTGATCGTGAGGCGTGTTTCTTCCACGTTTATTCCTCATCGATTATTCTGTAGGGTCCTGTTTGTATAGCACAAAAGGCCTAATGTAGCCTACATCGCTGCGCAAATTAACCATCACTATGTGATGGTCACATTCCGAATGACCTTGGCAGCTTTTGTCGGAGGGAATTTAACTCCTCCGATAAAAAAAAAACTGTATAGGCCTAGTTAGCCAGCTTTATGCTTTGAGCGCCTGTATGAGGGCGTTTATAGTCAATTGCAAAGGTGTCAGAGCGCAGCTGTTTTATGTGCGTTTCTAGGGAGACACTGCATTTAGCGTGGGGGCTAGCCTACATGGATTGTCCCGTGTAAAGCAGTCTGTGAACCGATCAAAAGCAGGTTGTAGCCTATGACCATTTTTTCCTGAAGAAAATGCTCAAGTCAATATGGATACAAAATTTGTGCGTGAAGGATAACCTAGTGTCATTAGCCTACTGTATGATGAAGTGTGTGTGTGTGTGTGTGTGTGTGTGTGTGTGTGTGTGTGTGTGTGTGTGTGTGTATGTGTACGTATGTGTGTTACAGAGTGACATGATCAACAATGAGCAAATAACTGATATGAGTCGAACACCGTGCAGTTACGGTTTCTCTCTTCACCCCAAGGTTGAAAACGTCCGTCTGATTGACAGAGCGTCTCCCAGGAAGGTGTGCATTGGCACCTTGTATCTGACGGGAACTCACACCATCTTTGTTGAAAACACGTCCGAGACCCGCAAAGAAACATGGGTAGGAAGTGAAACTGCTGCTGGCGTTAATATTTTTGTCTGTGTGATTTCCAATCCCATTCTCCTTGTTGTTGAGCAATAGGCCTACTATGGCAGTTTAGGGGAAATTAGAAATCCAGCGTTCCGGTTTTAGAATAAATTGCCGGGAGCATGCACGACTTCTTTTTTCCTCTACTCAAACTTAACTATTTATTTTTTTAAGACGTTGCACCTGTGCATGTGGCTGGATATGTGTATCAGATGTTTTGGCTTTTTATGCTTTCCCACTTGTCACCATGGAAACTGTTCTGTTATAGGCCTACAGCAATTATTCTATTTTCTCTGTATATTCATGTATATGTCCAACCAAGGGTGGGTCTAACGGTCAATTAGCCTCACTTGTCAGGTTCATAACGTTGGGGTGCCATGAATTGCGCCTGGTTGGCATTCTGATATGGGATAAGGCCGCTCAATATCTTTTAATGTGCTTTGCTAATAAATGATCAGTCTCTGTTGGACATATTTTAGGAAGTTTCAAGCAAGTTGTAAGGTCTGAGGACACTGGTTTGGTCTTTGGACAATAGGAGAAGGTAATTCCTGGCCTTGTTCCCCCGGCAGATCCTACACAGCCTCGTGTGTGGCATCGAGAGGCCGCCGGCGACCCCGTCCGGATGCCCCCTTCTCATTCGCTGCAAGAACTTCCAGGTCATCCTCTTCCTCATCCCCCAGGACAGGGACTGCCAGGACGTGCAGCTCTCCCTCCTGCGCCTCTCCCGGCCAGGTGAGGGCCCGACTCCGCCCCGTCAGGCTCCGGGACAGGCTTTTCACGCTGCCGTTTCGCAGAGCGATATCCTCCACCCCTCATCCCCCTAATTTCTCCATGCAATTAATGGTCAGGCGTAACACAAAAAAAAAAGAGAAGATATTCTCTTGGGGACATAATATCATTCATACACAGTAAAACGTCCAGTGTTAATTCAACTCTAACAGAGTACATATGAGCCTAATCTGGCCAAAGTAGGCTCATATGTACACTGCTAGAGTTGAATCAACACTGTTAGAGTTGAATTAACACTGGACATTTTGCTGTGAATTTTCTGTGTATTGTAATGATGTGTTGCATATACCAGGCTTATAAAAGCCTGCTGCTCAAGGGCCACTGGCTTTGTGCTCAGTAATTGAGGGGTTTGCATGGCTCTGATCTTGGAAAGCTGAAGAGCTGCTGGTTTATCTTTTCTCAGGATGAAAGGCTCTTTAAGTTTGAGGGGGCAGTAGGGGGGTATGGGGGTTTTCCGGCTCGGAGGGGAGTCATGTGTCTGCGCCTCTCTCCCACCCCGCAGAGAGGTACGGGGAGCTCTCCTGCTTCTCCTACAACCCCAAGGTGGACCCTGAGGACCGAGAGGCCGCCTGGACCCGCGTGGACCTCCGGGCCGAGTACTGCCGCATGGGGGTGCCCAACCAGCTCTGGCAAGTCACCCACGCCAACAGCGAGTACAGGGTGAGCGCCAGCCTCTGCCCTAAACTGGGATGCTCCAATAAGGGAGTTTTGGAATGGCCAATGACTATCAATGCACTGCAGTCTAAGGCTGTACAATTGCTTTACTCTGTAATAAGTTATTTCCATTGTGCATAGCGGTGATGTTAGTGGAATGTTTTCATGCCAACCAAGCAGCTCCAGACCAATAGGGGGTTGCCATGCAACGGGAGGGTGCGTCAAGGAACCGACTGCGCACTTTGCTTTACAGATCAGCGATACCTATCCGTGCGAGCTGTACGTCCCAAAAACGGCCACGCCCCCCATCATCGTGGGCAGCTCCAGGTTCAGGAGCAGGGGCCGTTTCCCGACGCTGTCGTACTACTGCCGTGACAACCACGTGAGTCCTGATCGGTTCAGAGGGAGGACTTTAGTGACGTTCCGTTTCACATGGATGGGGGTAAATGCAGTTACCTGCTGCATGCCGTGGTCGGAAGAGTTTGATCGAGTGGCTGTCGCCCCCCCCCCCCCCCCCGCGCAGGCTAGCATCTGCCGCAGCAGCCAGCCCCTGGCCGGCTTCAGCGCTCGCTGTCTGGAGGACGAACAGATGCTGGAGGCCATTATGAAGTCGAACCCAGGGAGCCAGTTCATGTATGTGGTGGACACCAGGCCCAAGGTGAGCCCCTAAGCCCCTAGGGGCGTGATGAGGGGCAGGGGGAGTGGGGAAGAAGGAGTGGTAAGGGGAGGTAGGGGAGAATATAATACACTGCCTAGCCAAAAAAAAAAAGTTGCACGTTCTAATATTACGTTGGACCGCCTTTAGCTTTGATTACGGCGCGCATTCGTCGCGGCATTGTTTTGACAACCTTATGCAACGTCACAACGACGGGAGAGTCGAACCAATCCGTAAAGTCTTCTCCAGCACATCCCAAAGACTTTCAATGGGGTTAAGGTCAGGACTCTGGTGGCCAATTCATGTGTGGAGATGATTCCTCATGCTCCGTGAACCACTCTTTCACAAGTTGAGCCCGACGAATCTTGGCATTGTCGTCCTGGAATATGCCCATTGATGGGATAACCTGGTCATTCAGTACATTCAGGTACTCAGCTGACTTCATTTTATTGCTGCATAACGTTCCTGAGCCTAGACCTGACCAATTGAAGCAACCCCAGATCATAACACTGCCTCCAGAGGGTGCAACGGCAACTTTTTTTTGGCCAGGCAGTGTATTATGAGGATGACACTGGTTGCTAAAATTAAACCTAAAAAGCGACATAAATGCATTACACAGGGTTAAGTGTACGGTGGATTGGAGCAGAGCCGTGGTTTGTAGGAACACTGAACTTGTTTTTTGTGCTCCAGATCCC
>CM056395.1:21057915-21160415 GCA_029718625.1 Synaphobranchus kaupii | reverse complement strand
TTTCACCCTGACTTTATGCCCCTCCCACCCGGAGCATGTGGTACCCGGAGCATGTGACGCTTGCGCAGAAAAGCCCTCGGGGTTCAGTACAGTTCCCATGGCTCCCCAGGCTGGGGTCACACCCCTTTGGCACACCTCGGCTGGATGTTGTTCATGGGCAGGGAATGATGGGGCAACATCACGTCCATGAACACAGACAGAGAGTGCTGCAGGAAGCACTCCGCTTTGTCTTGTATGTTTAAGATGGGTGATCAGGTTGCATAAAATACATTTCACATTAAAATGATGCACTAAGGGTGTCTCGGTGGCGGGGCCTGTTAGAGCACCGTCCACATGCTCGTTGCGAGGTGCGATGTTGGCAGTTTGAATACGGCCGCTCGACCTTGTCTCTCCCTCTCTCTTGAACCCCATTCCTCCCGTCTCTCTACACTGTGCTGTCCAATAAAGCTGAAAAAACCTGTTTCCTTTGAGCCGTTTCCTCTTAGCTTGAGCTTGACGTGTCCCCTACCTCCCGTTTTCAGGTACAGCCACCTGGACGGGGACCCTAAGGAGGTGTCACCTGTCCTGGACCAGTTCCTGGACTGCGTGTGGCAGCTGACGGAGCAGTTTCCCTGCGCCTTCCAGTACAACGAGCGCTTCCTCCTCCAGCTGCACACCCACATCTACTCCTGCCAGTACGGCAACTTCCTGGGCAACAGCGAGAAAGAGAGGAGAGACCTGAGGTTAGGGGGTGGGGGGGGGTGGGGGGGCGGGGCACGGGAGGATGAGTGGCGCAGGGATTGGGCAGGGAGGGGCTGAGATAATGGGTGGGGCCAGAGTGGGTGGGGTAGGGTGGGGCATGAGAGTGATTGGGTGAGGTGGGGCATGAGTGTGATTGGATGGGGCACTGCATGAGAATAATTGGGCAGGGATAGGTGGGATTGGGATGGGTGGGATTGAAAGTCTGAGTGGGACCGGGATGGAGAGAGATACAAATGTACTTGTGAGGGGCGGGGTCGAGAGACTCGCTCCACTCGTGTTAACTGTTAAATGCTTATCTCGCCAGGTCGAGGGCTACGACTACTATCATTGCTGCTGTCTGACTGCTATCTGTGTGGTTCTGTGCTTTATATATCATTGTCCTTCTGAATGATGGAATGAAACACTCTGGGGTGGTTGTAACCTTTATACATACATTGTAGGAATTTTTATGTGTGTTGCATAGATTCAGGGAGCCAGGACATCACTAAATATGGGGAAATAGCCTCCTGGGGTTGGTGAGGTGCTAATGTAGCTATTCCTGGGAGTCATTTACAGATTGATGTTTTTCATTAGCTGCCTTTGTGGTTTACGGTCTTAATTAGACTAAAAGCTTTGATGTCCGCACAGTACTGAAATAAGTCCTTTTGATATACTGTCAACATGTTCGGTTAGTTCCCCACTCTCCATAAAATGAGTCTGACTGAATCTTTATTCAGCAGAGCCTTGTACAGGCCTAATTGGTATAATCTCAGTAAATGATATATCGCCTGTCCTCAGATTATTTTAAGCATGTCCAAACAGGCAGGTATGTACCATGCCTGCATACCTGTTACAAGAACCTGACAAAAAGTGCAGCAAAAATTGAAGAGACAAGTTCTGTCATGCGGGGGGGGAGGGGGGGAGGGGAGGGGGTTATGTACTGCTCAAGGGGAAAGGTGAAATTCCTTTAAGACTGCTGCCACAGTTTTGCTGGTGGAAAAAGCCAAACCAAACTTGTGCCTTGTGTCCCACGAGGAGGTGCAGCAGGAGAAAAGTCTATATTTGCATTCATCTCAGTTTTTCCTCAGTCTCCATTTTTTCTTTTGTATGGTGTTTTCCATTGGACAGAATCCGGGAGAGGACCCACTCCTTGTGGACACACCTATGGGAGAACAGAGAAATCTACATAAACCCCCTTTACCGATTGGACCACAGTCAGACGCAGGGAGTCCTGAGGCCTGCTACTGCCCCCTACTGTTTCAAGTGTGTATAACTGTACATTCTCAGTGTGAGTGATTGCCATTCCTATAGAACAGGGGTAGGCAACCCTGGTCCTGTAGTGATGGTGCATTTCTGGTTTTTGCTCCATCTGAGCTTGATCGCAAGGGTTTGATGGATGATTAAAAGTCTGAACCTGAATATTCTGAATTGTGAAACGCTGAGTGCCTTCAGCAAATGGTCACTTGCATTCCTTATACCTGATTAATTTATATATATATATATATATTTTTTTTTTAAAAATAAGCAGTTACAGCTTTGGATGGAGCAAAAACCAGGACCGGCTCTGGCATTCCAGGACCGGAGTTGCCTACCATTACTATAGAAAGACTAGTGATTCCAGAGATGGTTTATTAAGTTGCTCCCATTTGGATGAATTGCTTCAGTTCCTCATTGAGAGTGTGTTGCATGAAGGAGACTTGCTTAACACCACAGGGCTGCTGCTTATGCAGGTCTTCATCTCAGCTGGGCACTTAGCTTGCTAATTCAGCTCATTGCTGACAGTCAGTTTAGTTCAGTCGGCCTCCCCTGTTCTCTGTGCTGGGGAAACTGCTGTATTCACAGCTTGCTCTATCACTATCTAGTTATGCCTCACAGGAAGGTTGAATGAAGTTCAATGTGCTTTTTGTCTTTTTCTTCCCAAATTGGAAATCAGGACTGCAGGTGGATAGGGAAAGTGTACACCTGGTTATAATAATAATAATAATAATGTGCATTTCAGGTCTGCATAGGGAGTGTATGACTGTGTGTGTCAGTAGAGAGCAGGGCCGTGTCCGAATCAGCACACTTGCCTACTATTGAGTATGCCAGTTGAGTATACTTAAAAAAAAAAAAAAGTACAGGACAATTCTGAAAATTGAGTGTTCTTAATATCCCCGGATGATATACTTATTTCCGGGTTTTCGCTGAGAGTAGAATGGAGGATGTTTTACACATACTGCATGTCACTAAACAGTAGGCAGTAAGCAGTATACAGTATGCTAGTACACAGTAAACAGGACACAGTAGGTAGGGCTCTGATTCGGACACAGCCCCAGTGTGTAGGTGGAGCAGTGTGTTTGTGTGTCTCAGAGCCTATCTGGCTCCGTCTCTGGCTGCAGGTTCTGGAAGGGGATGTACAGTCGATCGGAGAGGGGGACGGTCCCACAGCAGTCAGCGGTGGACTTCCTGATGGCGGTCAAGGAGGAGACGCAGCAGCTGGAGGAGGAGCTTGTGTCCCACGAGGAGGTGCAGCAGGAGAAAAGTCTATATTTGCATTCAGAAAAACTTAGGATTCTTTTGTGTCTCAGTGTTCCGTCTTTGTTTCTATGGCAACCAATGTGAAGGAGCAGATGGTTTAGGCCCCGGGTGCAAAATGACGTCTCAAGATGCTTTTTCCACGTTGTGAGGAATTTCAAACAAACAAAAAAAATTAACCTGCTGATTTGGCAAGGGGCTGTTTTTAAGCCTCCCATTTAATTTGAGGTGGTTAAATTAAATTTACGTCACGTTAGCACGTCAAAGAAAAAGAGGAATTTTACAAATATTAGATTTTCATGGGACTATTCACGGCCGCCATGTAGTGTGTACAGAATATTCACATAAATGATGAAATAACATGATGGGTTAATAATGTTGTGATATTTGGATTGTGAGTTGTTCTTTTAACATATATTTGTATGACTTACCCCAGAAAATGGCCAAACTGGGGAGACTGCAAGGGAAGGGGACCCAGACCAAGGTGAGCGCGGCAGGTAAGAACGAAGACGATGAGACCGCTGCCTCCCTGGACTACACGGGCGTGGTCTCTGCCAGAAGCCCCGTCCAGCAGGGGGAGCTGGAGAGCTCGCCGCTGATCCTGCCTCGCGACACGCTCAAGAGCTCCGACCCCGACCTCTCCGTCAACAGCGATCAGGAATCGGGCGTGGCCGACCTCAACTGCCTCTCGCCCATTGGCGGGGAGGAGAGCGCCAAGGACCCGTACTCCGAAGAGGCTGCCTATGCCACTGCCTGATCACACAGTGCATGCTGGCAGTCTGGAGGGAAAGCGCCCAGTGCACCATGGGTAAGCTTACAAATCACAGCGCTCTGTAATGTCTAATGGCCTTTTGGGTGCAAACCCACAGGGCTCTCAGCCAGTCAGCACTAAAAAGTGAAACGTTTTAAAATTATGGGCCAATTTGGCTTATTTTTCTAACACATACATTTGTTATATGAAACATTGGCAAGACGCCCGTTTCTTCTGCTACTTTTAGAAAGCAATATCTTCAATTTATAACAAACAAATTAATCCTTTTTTTAAATTTTTTTATTTAATTTTTTTTACTTCCCCCACAGCATGCCATACGATGTACATTGAGGGGAATATTGGTTCAGAAAAAGGCCGTCTGACCGCAAAAGGAGGCAAGGATGACGTGCGGATGACAACCAACGGGGACCCAAAAGGAACGACCATAATCTCAATATACGTTTTTACACTGCAAAAACCTGCCTTTATCCACTGGAGCAATTGGAACACATTCTTTCACTTCTAACAAAAAAAAACAAAAAAAAAACAACAAAAAAAAAAACTGTTGGAAATAATTTTGTATGTCATGGATGTGGAGTTCTTGATATGTTAATGTAAAACACTATTTATTTCACCCCCCTCCTTTTTTTGTTTTTAAGACAATACTGTGCAATAGTCTAATGTTCCATCTTGAAATTAACGGTAAGAATACTTCAATTTTAACATTTTAACGTGCTGCATTTGCTTATTGGCGTTTATTTTGTGCAGGATGTTGGAAGTAAGGATGTGCTGTTAAGTAAAACTTTTTTAAGAGCAGATGGAGAACAATGTAAATGATTTATTTCAGCTTTACAAAAATATCTTCCCATCAAGTATATTCCCTTATGTGGTCGGCTCTGCTTTCAGTACAAATGTACCAAACCTGATGGAAGTGAAAGTTCTCTCACACACACACACACACAATGTAATATCAGCCAGTAAACTGCATTAAGATAATTTCTTAAGAGTGGTATCAATAAACCCACTTTGCTCCTGTTCAAATTATGAAATAAAACCTCAAATCCTTAGGTACGTTGGTCTTGCCTCCAATATTTTTCCCCACCAAGTACTCATCCATTTCCTTACATTTTATTAATGGTTGAGCTTTATTTGTTCACATACAGGTGAACTTTTGTGTTTTTCGCAAGGAATTTAAATCTTAAAATATGAAACTCGGCACACACAAAGCTTATTCTAAATGTTTATTACCTAACAAATTAAATAACATATAATACATCGTCTTCGATTATAATAAAGGCTATTATTAACATTATTTAAATACAGTATTCATCGTACTTATGCGGCAGCATTAACATAGTTGTAGTTGGAATTCAAGTAAATTTGGCCTTTCCCCCCCCAAACACACTTTATCTGGACTTTCATTCCAAAATTAGTTCAAACATCTCGCTAGTTCTGACGCAATTAAATTCCCGAATCCTGTGTGGCTGTTCAGATCCCCCCCGTCTACGGAATACAAGATGTGCTTTTCTCATCTTCATCGGCGCTGTGCTGGTAGATCAAATTCAAACCTGAATAATAAAAATAAAAATAAAAAACACAAGCCAAATAGGAATAGGAATATTATAATCTCTCATAAAGAGGTGTTTAGTCCAGGCGTTGCCAGCACTGGTCCTGGAGAGCCACAGGATCCGCTGGTTTCAGTTAAGTGCGGAGTAACAGTGAAATCCAGCAGAGAACCAGAACTGGGGGGGGGGGGGTGGCAGGGGTGCACAAGGTTCTGATCCATTTCAGGATTGTGTGCCAACTTCTGCTCTTAATTATTCCATTAGCTCAATCATATCTTGCCTACAGACTGCGAGTTATCCTAAATATTTTACTGTGCTCCAGTACAGGAGTGAACAAGCATAGTTTACAGAGCTGTCAGAAAACTAAAACTAAGGTAATTGGTTGGAACAAAAACCAGCACGCGGACCGGCCCTCCAGGACCGGAGTTGTGCACCCCTGCTGTATGGCCTCACGGTGCAGGTGCCTTTACCTTAAAAAACAAAGAGAGGATGAGGAGAGCTGGGGTCTAGTGCGGCGTGTGGAACTGTCCGTGAGCGCCGATTGACTGCTGAAGCTTCTCCTCTTTAGCGCGTCTGCAGTGGCAAAGCTGTGGGGCACAAACACCACCTGGGGGGTCAGATTCATCCTCATCCTCCTCCTCATCCTCCTCATCACCATCATCATCATCATCATCATCCTCCTTATCCTCCTCATCACCATCACCATCACCATCATCCTCCTTATCCTCCTCCTCCGTTTACCAATGGTCGGCTTTAGAGGCTCGTTACCGTTCTCTTCTCCATGAAAGCAGCGAGGAAGTCGTCGATCTCCGTCTTGCCCTCGAGGAAGTGCTCGGCCGTCTCCTCAGACTCCTCCTCAGCCTGGTGCGCTGCTACCTTCAGCCGGGCCTGCAGAGCACTCAGACTGCAGCTCTGTGAGACACACACACACACACACACATTATACACTACGCGCACACACACACAGACTATCGTGCGCTGCTACCTTCAGCCGGGCCTGCAGAGCGCTCAGACTGCAGCTTTGTGATACACACACACATACATTATACACTATACACTACACACACACACACACACATTATACACTACACACACACAGATTATACACTACACACACACACATTATACTCTACACACACATCATACACTATACACACACATATAATACATTACACACACGCACACACACAAACAAACAAACATACATTACACACACACATTATACATTACACACACACACACACACACACTATACATTATACACATAGCACAGCACACTCAGACTGCAGCTCTGAGACACACACACACACATTATACACTACACACACAGCACAGGGTACACACACATTACACACAGCAACAGGGCTAAAACAAAAACCTGCACCCACATTGGCCCTTTTCGGAAAAGATTGGACACCCCATATCTATATAACAGATGTATTTAGCATGATTTCTTACAATATATCAGGACAAGGGCCAACATATTACCAAGGGTGTGTAAAAATAGACGTTTTTTAACTTAAGTTTAATCTGTTACTTATAAATTAACAAAACATTATTTCCATTTAGTCAAATTATCCCTCACTAGAGAGCACCCTGCAGAGCTGTATTGTCCCTCTCTTGTATTACTGAAAAACACTCCTTTTTGAGCCTTAAAATTGTATTCATCCCCAAAAGGTCCAAATATGTATTTTACATCAAAAACATAAAACAGTAATGAAACGTGGCAAAAACCAGCGTTGGGTAGTTCCGAATGGCAAAGTAACCATGACCGTTGCCTTCCTCTAAATATAAACCCTGGAGGAATATATTTTTACCGTCTGTAGAGGCACCATGGTGGGTATTTGTCAATGTCGCGCAACAAAGCTACCAGGCTGACTAACAAATATTTGCACCTTCTTGCATCACTACACATTTCCGGGAGGTGAAAAGTCTGACGCACCACATGATCACATGATCCCATGATCTCCAATCAGGGGACTGGCATTTAACAGGCAGAGAGGATGGCCATAGCTCCTGATTTTGGAAAGCGGAGACCAAATGCCTCCCCACCTTTGACAGCCAAATCGCTAAGTTCAGTAAAAGGGATGGGGGGTGTAGTGGGGCCCAGGCATCCCACGGGTCCCTGCCGAGGCCACCGTTCAGTCTGCACGGGACACCTGCCTCCCTGCCCAATTTCATGATCCTCCTTTATGAAGCCCTCATCCATGACACTTAAATGTCTCTACCACTGAAGCTGAAGTGCTCTAATACCCCAGGACAAAACTGGTGGCCCCTTTCTCGAATATTCATGAACCGTAATATGGCACCAGACCGCCCAGCAGTGGAGTAGACTGGTTACTATAGAGAATCTGTGACGGGAGACCTTACCTCACTGAGCTCATGTTGTCTCTGCATCTTCGTCTCAAAGGAAGATTTCATCTGAGTCACCTGCTCATACTGCAGAAGGAAAAAACAAAAAACCTGTCACATCCAAAGAGCACAAACAACAATTCCCTCTGTGTTTAAACAAAACTAAAGAACCCGCAACACAACTTGGTTCCTTTTTCACAATAAGGAAATGTAAACTCTGTAGTCAGATGACAGACATACGCCGTCTCGCACGCAGAGAGAAACTGGGGAGGAAGTACGCGGACGTGAGGACGCTTACTTTGAACAGCATTTCCTGCCTCCTTCCCTCCAGCTGTGGCTCCAGTAACAGGTTCTTCTCTGTTGAGAGAAACAGGCAGACTTGTGTTAGGCAGACAGACAGACGGAGAGATGACCTATTCACTGCACAGCTGCCACCTTTGTGAACACAATCAGTCTGACCAACTCGCTAGGAAGGCGGCCACTAAAACAAGACAGCGGTTTTTAAATTGTTAGACCACTGCAATTGGGCCCTGTTGGAAAAAAATTTAATAAAAATAATGTAAATAATAATTACTATGAAATTTCAATTTACCTCTATGTTTTGGAAAGTCACTTCAACAAATTAGACATTTTTTATAAACAGAAGAGCAGTTAAAGTCACTAATCATTTCCACTACTGTGTGAAATCAATGGCAACTGACATGGTGGAACATGTGTAGGAACACACATACAACATGCAACAAACATGCTTAAATCTTTGTGTGTGCATGTATGTACAGTACATTAACACCACCCCCCACAATCCAGAATCAAATCCTGGCAGTATCAGCGCAGCCATTTTACTCACTGGCTATGTCGACGATGCTGTTGACCAGCTCCTCCTTGTCCGTGGTGACCTGATTCAGCTGCGGGAGGCAGGTGAAAAACTCCAGCAGAATGTCCTCCTGGTCATTCATGTCCTTCAGCTGAGACATGCTGGAAAAAACACGACCAAAGAACATGGGTGGGCCCAATACGTCCCAACACAGCCACGTTTTTACATGTGAAAAAGCAGCTTTTCAACAGTCCATTCCCACGTAATCTTATGGAAATATCGCAATTTATAGTTAACGCAAGACGACAATCTGCAATTGAAATACTCCCAATCAATGCATTTACTGACCCAATGCTTCCTAGAATAATCAATCAAATCACAAACGGTGTCAATATATTATTTGATAATAGATTTTACTCGAAAGGGGGATTTAATGTACTATATTAAGGAGTTTGACCTCCTGCAAAATGGAATCCACAAAAGACTCTGAGGTGTCCCAGGTTTAACACGTATGGAGGTCAGAAAGCCGGGGGTTTACCTCGCTTCAGAAAGCTCCGGAAAAGACTCAGGAATCTCAGGCATCTTGTACATGTGGCCGTTTAGCCCTGCCTGAAGGACAGAAAGAAACGTAGAGATCAGAGGCCCCCAGAACACCTTAAAAATACACCGCATGCAACTATATGCCAGGGGTTATATATAAACACACGTACCCCAGGCACTGATTATGTAATGCGTCTTAGTTATAAACTGATGTGGTGATGGAGGAAATCCCCCCCACCCCCTCCCCCTCCCCTTACACACGACCTCCCCAATTACATACATTCTGCACCCCCATACATCCACTCATTTCCTCCTAGGACCATTGGTAACATGGGCAAGGAATAACCCCCCTTTAAAGGAGGTAGAAAACCTTGCCTTGTCTCGGTTACCGAGATGACACCTGCTCCTAGGAGGGTATTATAACCATGGACTCCTTATACGCTGGACATTTATTCTTTCAACAAAACCAAGCAGAATAGATAGGTGCCTTGTTCAGTGGAACATTTCTGCCAACAGAACATACTGATCTGGGATCAGTATTGCCAACCTTAACATTGTGTACCGAGAAAGGGACTGGACATCGATGTCACATGACCCACAAGCCTGAAATTTGTGCAGAAGTATCCAGGCATCAGGTGGTAAGGGCTGAAAGAGAACTGAACCCACGCGGTGCTGAAAACATGCCTGTAAAACTGGACTGAAGTCATTTTAAGCTGGATTCAAGCACTCTCAAGGACCATGTCCACAAACTATCAAGGCCTTATTTTTTCCCCCCCTCAAACTCACAAACTTTCAAGGATTTTCAAGCTCCGGGGAAGCCCTGATTTTTAAACTGTGAGCCACTGATTATTGCTCATCCCCGGTCGGCGTCTGGGGAGGGTTGGAACTGACGGGTACCTGGGCATCTGCGGTGGGCACTGGGAGAGGCAGGTCCGTAATCAGGCCGTAGGCAGGTGCCGCGGCCCGCGGAGGGCCGTGTGGCTCCGCCCCTGGGTGAGGCGTGGGGGCGGGGCCCACGGGTCGGGGGGTGTCCTGAGGTGGGAACGCAGGGAGGAAATGGAAGCCCTGGGGAGGGTACGGGGGCATCCCCGTCGGTTTGTACATGCTGAAACATCACAAAAACATAAAACCCATCAGTACATATACATACATTTAGCGGGCAACATTTTAATGGTCTACTACAAAATGGTGGCTTCCACAAAAAAAAAAGAATTACAATCAAGTGCGGCACAGGTTAGGCTACTTCTTTTCACGACATCCTGTCAAGTTAACCTAGCTCGGTCACCGTCTTCCAGGAGGACACGAGGTCTTGATTTACTAAGCTCATGCAAAACCAATAACATGACCGATGATTGGTCATGGTATTTGTTTTGCACAAATCATTGGTTGCGTTATTAGTTTTGAGTGTTCTAAAAGGTTCTGCACACGCTAAAGGTCTTAGTAAATCAGGCTGTTAACGTGTAACTTCTGACGCCTGATTGACCAGTGGGGATCACTGGTTAGTGGCGAAATTTAACCCCTCGCTTTTACGGCCAACTCCACACCAACCGTCCTCGTCCTCTTTTCACACTCACAAGGGAAAGCCGGTGGGACCAGGGATCAGGACAGGGGGGTTCTTCCAAAACTCATCCAGCAGACTCTGTATGACCTTCCCCAAATCGGAGTGCATTCCAAACTATTACCAAAAAAAAAAAAAAGTTAAGGAAAATTATATTAATTTAGTCATTTCAATTCCACAGGAAAACTCCTAAAGTCAGTAACACTTCAGGCTTTTGGGGTCGTAGGTGAGAACTTCGTTTGCTTAAAACTTATTTTGCATAAAAAAGTTGAGTTGCCAGGGCTGTCTCAGTTTCAATGCTCTCAGCACAGACACTCCTCGTTCCCTTTAGTAAATACCCAACTGGACAAATGTATAGCACGTACAAGCTAAACTATGCAAACCCTGGGTGTGGACCTTTGGCAAGCAAATAAATATGCAGTCAAAGACATAACATATTTCATTTACGTTTTGTTTTGTATCCTATAATTTTCGATCACAAATGCCTGAGTGAAGTGTTTTTATCTGCTTGACTGTGTATTGTGATACACTTACATTTGTTATGAGGGGACTGGTAACCATGCTGCCATTGTGCGTGTCCACTAAATGGTGGGCAACAGGCGGATATATGCTGACCGCCGGTTTCTCCTGGGGAAACTGGGGTGGAAGCAAACTGCAGAACAGGGTATGGGGTGAGTACATACGAGTAAAATAAACAGATCGGACAATCAAATATTTAAAGTGACTGATCTTACTGCTAAAGTTACTCGGGGAAAATGACGACAAGTGCGTCAGTGAAACTATTCACGTTGTGACCTTTTAGTCAATTCCAGCTTGCTCGGTTAGCACGTCGGTAGTAGCTATACTCGTAAGTCATCTGGGCTCAGGATACTAACGTACTCACATGTTAACGCTGATAGTTGTGTTGTTGACTGTGAAGGGAATCCTGTATTCCACATCCTTCTGAATCTCAGCTATGCTGGGGATACAAAGTACCAGAGTACAGTATAATTACATAAATTAGTTACCCAACCGACATAAACACATCAGTTAGCTTTCAAGTGAAAGGCGGCTGATTAGCCCAGCCTACATCTAAGAGAATCCACTGGGTAAGGCAGTCTAGCCACCCCGTGTTTTTAAATTAGCTAACATAACGTTTTCCATTTAAGCAAGCAGTTAATTAACGATAAATACCGGCCGATTTCATGTAAGGCTAGCTGTTTAGGTACAGAATTAAGATACGCATAGATCAGAAAGACTCGGCTGCGACAATCTTGTGTAAACAACGCATAATACGTTTACACTCGCGTAAACAATCGTAATACTTTAATCTGGACACACTGCCACGGCAAAGCAGCCTCAGTAAGACACTTATCTAGCCGGCTAAGTTAGCTAGCCACGACAACAACAACCAACACACGTTAGCTGGTGGAAGCTAGTGGGCTAGTAGCAGGATCGCTTGGACGCTGCACCTACTTGGAATGGGCAGCTTTGAGTGAGTCGATCTGTCTCTGCCGTTGCTGTTGTAAACTGTTCAAAGGTGGAAGTGGTCCAGACCCCTTGGATAAAGGGAAAATCCAGTTCATCCTCTTTTGGCTGGAACACGATCTGAACTCAATGGCTTTGCTAACGTTGGATGCCTGGCTAACTACTTTAGTCTCTCGGCTAAGAGAGAAAAACAACACAGTCGCGATTCGGGTAAAACGTTTAGCTTGTTAGCTAATTAGCTACGACCTCCGCGATCACATATCCAGCCTAACGTGTGATTCAGACTTTAGGAAAAATCAAGATTTCCTCTGGTGAAAGCATTTGCCTAAAATTCGCCCTGTCATTCGCAGCGAGCCAGCTAGCTAGCCTGCTACCGCGCCAAGCGGCTACCAACAACACTCGGCTAGGAAGACAACAGCCGTGTGTGCGTGTGACTGTGTGGAGAAGGACTGGCGTGTATGTTATTTGCGCGTTACGACACCATTTGCACTTTACGTTATTTGCGCTTTACGTCACCAGGTTTTTCAATAAAAACCTAAAAAATAAAAATTATTAATAATTTGCTGGTATAGATTACTCAATCGATATACAAGAAAACAAACACAAAAACTAAATCAAGTTATAACTTTCTAAAGCGTAAATATACTAGTTTCCTGTATGGAGTTTAAAGGTCAATGCTCAGAAATGATGACGACACAGGAGATTTCGGTAGGTAGAATCATAGAACTGTTAATATATATTTCTATGGGTAGAATCCATAGAACTATATAGAATCCCTGGGTGAGTAGTCCACAGAACGGGTGGAGAGGACGCGAAAAGGAGGTCGGGACGGTAATTCAAAATTCTGTAGGAGCGGGAGGAAAACGACCGGAATCTTATCAGAGAAACGAAATAGATAAACACGCTAAACACGCTAAACACGCTAAACACGATTCACGTCTGGGCTTTATGCCTGTCGGACGTGAATCTAGATTAAAACGGGTGCGCGAGAAAAGGAAAGAGGTCTGGAAACTCTGTTTTTAACGAGGAACCAGGAAGCAAGGCGGATTGTAGTGATGGCGAAATGAGGCTTCGTGAAGCACTGAGGCTTTGCAGCCAATTGTATCGCAAATAGATTAATTACTCGAAGCCTCATTCAACACAGTGTACACTAGTGACACCTGCTGGTAAAAGTAATTTTTGTTGTGTGTTGCAGTGATTAATGATGGTTAGTATGGTATGAGCAGTGTGTGTTGGTGTGTGTGTTGCAGTGATTAATGATGGGTAGTATTGTATGAGCAGTGTGTGTTGGTGTTGTGTGTTGCAGTGATTAATGATGGGTAGTGTGGTATGAGCAGTGTGTGTTGGTGTTGTGTGTTGCAGTGATTAATGATGGGTAGTATGGTATGAGCAGTATGTGGTGGTGTTGTGTGTTGCAGTGATTAATGATGGGTAGTATGGTATGAGCAGTGTGTGGTGGTGTTGTGTGTTGCAGTGATTAATGATGGGTAGTATGGTATGAGCAGTGTGTGTTGGTGTTGTGTGTTGCAGTGATTAATGATGGGTAGTATGGTATGGGCAGTGTGTGTTGGTGGTGTTGTGTGTTGCAGTGATTAATGATGGGTAGTATGGTATGAGCAGTGTGTGTTGGTGGTGTTGTAGTGATTAATGATGGGTAGTATGGTATGAGCAGTGTGTGTTGGTGTTGTGTGTGTTGCAGTGATTAATGATGGGTAGTATGGTATGAGCAGTGTGTGTTGGTGTTGTTGTGTTGCAGTGATTAATGATGGGTAGTATGGTATGAGCAGTATGTGGTGGTGGTGTTGTGTGTTGCAGTGATTAATGATGGGTAGTATGGTATGAGCAGTGTGTGTTGGTGTTGTGTGTTGCAGTGATTAATGATGGGTAGTATGGTATGAGCAGTGTGTGTTGGTGTTGTGTGTTGCAGTGATTAATGATGGGTAGTATGGTATGAGCAGTGTGTGTTGGTGTTGTGTGTTGTAGTGATTAATGATGGGTAGTATGGTATGAGCAGTGTGTGGTGGTGTTGTGTGTGTTGTAGTGATTAATGATGGGTAGTATGGTATGAGCAGTGTGTGTTGGTGTTGTGTGTTGCAGTGATTAATGATGGGTAGTATGGTATGAGCAGTGTGTGGTGGTGTTGTGTGTTGCAGTGATTAATGATGGGTAGTATGGTATGGGCAGTGTGTGTTGGTGTTGTGTGTTGTAGTGATTAATGATGGGTAGTATGGTATGAGCAGTGTGTGGTGGTGTTGTGTGTTGCAGTGATTAATGATGGGTAGTATGGTATGAGCAGTGTGTGTTGGTGTTGTGTGTGTTGCAGTGATTAATGATGGGTAGTATGGTATGAGCAGTGTGTGTTGGTGTTGTGTGTTGTAGTGATTAATGTTGGGTAGTATGGTATGAGCAGTGTGTGTTGGTGGTGTTGTGTTGCAGTGATTAATGATGGGTAGTATGGTATGAGCAGTGTGTGTTGGTGGTGTTGTGTTGCAGTGATTAATGATGGGTAGTATGGTATGAGCAGTGTGTGTTGGTGGTGTTGTGTTGCAGTGATTAATGATGGGTAGTATGGTATGAGCAGTGTGTGTTGGTGGTGTTGTGTTGCAGTGATTAATGATGGGTAGTATGGTATGAGCAGTGTGTGTTGGTGGTGTTGTGTTGCAGTGATTAATGATGGGTAGTATGGTATGAGCAGTGTGTGTTGGTGTTGTGTGTTGCAGTGATTAATGATGGGTAGTATGGTATGAGCAGTGTGTGGTGGTGTTGTGTGTTGCAGTGATTAATGATGGGTAGTATGGTATGGGCAGTGTGTGTTGGTGTTGGGTGTTGTAGTGATTAATGATGGGTAGTATGGTATGAGCAGTGTGTGTTGGTGTTGTGTGTTGCAGTGATTAATGATGGGTATGGTATGAGCAGTGTGTGTTGGTGGTGTTGTGTTGCAGTGATTAATGATGGGTAGTATGGTATGAGCAGTGTGTGTTGGTGGTGTTGTGTTGTAGTGATTAATGATGGGTAGTATGGTATGAACAGTGTGTGTTGGTGGTGTTGTGTGTTGCAGTGATTAATGATGGGTAGTATGGTATGAGCAGTGTGTGGTGGTGTTGTGTGTTGCAGTGATTAATGATGGGTAGTATGGTATGAGCAGTGTGTGTTGGTGTTGTGTGTTGCAGTGATTAATGATGGGTAGTATGGTATGAGCAGTGTGTGTTGGTGGTGTTGTGTGTTGTAGTGATTAATGATGGGTAGTATGGTATGAGCAGTGTGTGGTGGTGGTGTTGTGTGTTGTAGTGATTAATGATGGGTAGTATGGTATGAGCAGTGTGTGGTGGTGTTGTGTGTTGCAGTGATTAATGATGGGTAGTATGGTATGAGCAGTGTGTGTTGGTGTTGTGTGTTGCAGTGATTAATGATGGGTAGTATGGTATGAGCAGTGTGTGTTGGTGTTGTGTGTTGCAGTGATTAATGATGGGTAGTATGGCATGAGCAGTGTGTGGTGGTGTTGTGTGTTGCAGTGATTAATGATGGGTAGTATGGTATGAGCAGTGTGTGTTGGTGTTGTGTGTTGCAGTGATTAATGATGGGTAGTATGGTATGAGCAGTGTGTGTTGGTGGTGTTGTGTTGCAGTGATTAATGATGGGTAGTATGGTATGAGCAGTGTGTGTTGGTGGTGTTGTGTTGTAGTGATTAATGATGGGTAGTATGGTATGAGCAGTGTGTGTTGGTGTTGTGTGTTGCAGTGATTAATGATGGGTAGTATGGTATGAGCAGTGTGTGTTGGTGGTGTTGTGTGTTGTAGTGATTAATGATGGGTAGTATGGTATGAGCAGTGTGTGGTGGTGGTGTTGTGTGTTGTAGTGATTAATGATGGGTAGTATGGTATGAGCAGTGTGTGTTGGTGGTGTTGTGTGTTGTAGTGATTGATGATGGGTAGTATGGTATGAGCAGTGTGTGTTGGTGGTGTTGTGTGTTGTAGTGATTAATGATGGGTAGTATGGTATGAGCAGTGTGTGGTGGTGGTGTTGTGTGTTGTAGTGATTAATGATGGGTAGTATGGTATGAGCAGTGTGTGGTGGTGTTGTGTGTTGCAGTGATTAATGATGGGTAGTATGGTATGAGCAGTGTGTGTTGGTGTTGTGTGTTGCAGTGATTAATGATGGGTAGTATGGTATGAGCAGTGTGTGTTGGTGTTGTGTGTTGCAGTGATTAATGATGGGTAGTATGGCATGAGCAGTGTGTGTTGGTGTTGTGTGTTGTAGTGATTAATGATGGGTAGTATGGTATGAGCAGTGTGTGGTGGTGTTGTGTGTGTTGCAGTGATTAATGATTTTTCCCAGCTTGGTGGGCGTGCCGGGGGTGCATTCACTAGTGGTGCAGCCGACAGAACTATGCCATCGGTGTCGCGCTGGACTCAATCACTCTTATCAGTAGCCATGGTAGGACAGCGCTCTACGACGGTGGATGATAGCTATAGCCAGGAATGTGGTCGATGTTAATACCACGTGGGAAATAAAAATAATACATTAATAAGATTCCCAAGCAGGATAACTGTACTTGCACACATAGTGCAGTCATGTGAAACAGAAGGTCTAAAATAGCTTATTTGTCTGGCTAATAAGGGAAGAGAGGCTGAGCATTTACTCCAGGTTATGTGTAATATAATAATAATAATAATAATAATAATAATAATAATAATAATAATAATAATAATAATAATAATGTCTTCCTTCATTTAAACAGGGAAATCCCATTGAGAACAAAGTTCTCTTTCACAAGGGTGCCCTGTGTACATTGAAAACAGAAAATAAAGACAAAAAATACTACAAAATATAGTACAATAATAAAAAAATTCATAATACAATAAAACAATAAAATGCATATTCCCACAATAGTAAATTAAGATATAAATTTCAACAAAATATGTGCACTCCTCTGTACGCATGGCCTCAATTTTGGACATAAATTTCCCAATTGGAATGAGTGAGTCCAATTTTAGTTAATCTTGTAATTATTTTTTCCATTTGTGAGGGACATAAAAACTGAAAGCAGTTTTCCCTAATTCGTTGGTAACACGTGGAATCTCTAAAGCTAGGCAATCCTGAGATTTGAGTCCGGTAGTTTGTGCTTCTGTATTTCAAGAGAGATATCAGGTAAGATGGTAATTTCTGCAGGAGAGCTTTATAAATGAATAAAATACAATGTTACTCTCTCCTCATAGCAAGGGATGGCCTTAATATTAATATTACAGTTTTTTTTACTGCAACACCCATGCCATTTATATACAAGCTGAACAAAAGTGGACCTAAAATAATCAAACCTTTCTGACTTCAAGGAATTCAGATTTAATGTTGTCAACCACTACAGCCTTCTGCCACTGAGGTAGTCATAAAACCAGTCACAGGCATTTTTGCCCAACCCAATAGATGCCAATCTATTAAAAAAATGGTATGGTCCACTGTGTTAAAAGCATAGACTGTATAAAAATATGGACAAAGCCACTGTGACGTCACCCATTGCCTTTCCATGGCCTCGGAAAAACCAAATTGAAACACGGAAGTCTTTTTCGCCGGCTGTTTGGACGAACTGCGCCTGCTCAGTGGAGCCGACTTGACCTTTGCTTGGAGCAGGGTGAACCGGATATGGTCTTCATGGGAGGGTCTCTGTCCAGGCACAGTATGATTGACAGTTCGGGGCGGAGATTCTGGAAAGCGGGAGAAGTTAGAAGCGGGAGCTCTGGTTTTATATTGCAAGCGAATTCACGGTAAGTTAAGCTAATGTTTATTATATCATTTCATTTTCACGGTTTTACTGTGTTATTTATTTGCATTGACTGTGTGAAATTCGTCACATCATTGTGTTATGTTATAACGTTTATTCAGTTATCTTCAATTTACAGTACAATTTAAAGTACATTAATATTCCACCCAACTCAGATCGGAGGTAGGCTAATTCCATTAGCTAGCATACCAGCTTGACAGTGAGATTGGTTACGTTAGGCCTAGGCAGGCTAAGGCGAACATAGGGTAACGTTATGATTGCCATTAACGATATTGACGGTCAATCAATCACATTTACGTACAAGACTACTTTTATTATAAATGTCCCGAAGAGCTGCTCTAAATAGGTAGCAAGCTGTCAGCAAGCTTGCGACCCAAAAAATCCGTCCAGGCCATAGACTGTATAAAAATAGGTCCTTGCGGGATTTCTAAATTCCAAAAAATGTCTGGTTAGGTTTTGCTCGTTCCAATAACCCAACAGAGTAGCCTATTATGTTAATAATGCCCGCCCGAACCTGTCCTAATTTTTTTTGTGTGGATAAAATATACAATAGCTATATGATCACCCTAGCTAACGCAAATCACAATGAAAGAAGATGAAATAACGTCAGCTGTGGTCATCTACGAAGCATTTTAATAAGAATCTATTTGCATGCGTGAAAATTTCAGAAGTTTCCCACCCTAGTGCATGGTCTCATTACACAGACTGGTTGTAACCTTGAATTTTTAATGTCTTTTGCAGACACAACGATGGAAAGCCGAAGCCTCAACTGTGAGTTTCTGTACCCACCTTTCATTGTGAACCATTTTTCTTTTTTAATCACTGTGCCTTAAACTAGTCATTTACATAATATACTTGAGTGTATTTCTCTTTCATTGCTAATTTTTCAAGCGTAGCTCGCCTTATGCAATAGGACCAAACAGCATATTGACAATATTAAAGTATCATGTCTAGATTGTGGATGATGTTTTTAATAGCTTGCATCCAGAATGTATCATTGTATATTGCAATGAGATGCATTTAATTTTATTCCTCTTACACAGCTAAAACTGTCTGGATAGTTGGTGACAGCTACTTTTTATTTTTTTAAATAGTATGGTCCATTCCCTTAAAGACTGAATCTACGGGAGGAGTTTCTCCAATCCTGGATTTAGCTTTTAATGGAATAGGTTTTTTTTTAATGAAATGGGTCAGCTTTTCAAATTTTATGTGATGTTATATTTTGTATTATGATTTATTTTAATTAATGACATCTGTAGCTATGCCATTGTTCACCCAACTCCCCCTGCTCTTCCTCATCCCTGTCCCGCATCTTCTCTCCCCCACCCCCCCATCTTGTCCTCTCCAGCCATGGCACCCCATGGCCTTTCTTGCTTCCTGCTCCCTAAGCCGGTGTAGCTGTCAATAAATTTTTTTTTAAATTATCCAACTTGTTTTCATGTGTTCATTATTTGCATAACAGAATCATGCAGTAGGTGAAATAGCAAATATTACACAATATATAAACTAATCAAATGTCATTCAAAATGAAGCATAAATAAGGGCATCTGGTAGCCTAACTACCCTCTACATTATACATGTTGTACAGCAATTAATTTTTGTAAGTACTTGCTCTGTAATGAGAATCAGACCCTTTATATAAATGTGGAAAAATGTAATTTGAGGTTTTTGTCTGCTTTTGTCTTTAAAATATTTAATACCCTCTTGCATTCAGTTAAATAATGAGTACATAATGCACCAATACATTACCGCTCAAGATGGCCTTCCCCAGCGTGCACAGTGTAGGTATAGCCACTGATGTAAATAAGTAACAGACATCCTGTAATCTCACTGAAAGACTAAGGAGGACCAGCTTGTGCTGCGACTTTAAATGTGTTAAAGGAGTGATTAAGATCATTCTTTTTTCACAAAGCAACTTGAAATCAGTACAATTCTTTTATGTATCCTTAAAAGATGGTCAGATGTCCCTTGTGGCTGACAGGGTGAGTCTGTGGTCCATACATCCCGCACAGGATGGCGGCGTTTTCCTTTGTAATATGGATGCTGCACATTTGATAAGAGGGTCACCCACAGACTAGGACTGCGGTCCCCAACCCTATTCCTTGTGCTGTTTCAACCCCCAAATTTGGCACATCTGATTCTACAAATTAGCAGCTCAAGATATCATTTCATCACAGAATTAGTGATCTGTGTTAGTATTGATTATGTTGGTAACTTGAACAGCTGGTAATAAATTTACATCTGTAAAATAGAGAAAGGATAGAACAAGATCAGTTTTCATTTCATAATAGGGGACAAAAAACTCAAAGGTAACAAGAAGTTAGGGGTTTGACATAGGAGACAACAAAGTTCAGTAGCCTGTCTCAGTTTAAAGCCCACTCACCACGTCAAGGTGCAGGCTGAGAGTGGGAACACAAGACAAGACACACATTTAGTACAAGACAAACCCTGACGAGACACACATTAAAAATGACAAGGTCCACATAAAAGATCAAATTTGTACATGTTTATGCTGGCTGTAAGTGGTATTGTAATCCATGGGTCTTTGTAAGCGAGGACTTCCACAGTAAACACTTATGCCCCGTTTATGCGGGCTCTAAGTGATACTTGCAACAGTCATCCAGGGGTTATGTGTGTATATATAATATTATGTATATACATGTTGACCAACCACTGCTGCAGCATGTCTTCATTAGCTAAAGGAAATCTATCAAAGAATAAAATGGTTATAATAGGCTGCGATCGGTTGCGATGCAGCTTACAGAATTATAAAACTACCATCACAGATAAAAGTAGTCGGGCACCGAGGAATATGGTTTGAAATTAGACATTTGGATGATGTTAATTGCCAGAATTCAAAGCAAATTCTGTCTGAAATCTCATACAATATTCTATAATCCAAGGGTCATGGGAAAATATCAGACTATAATGTTAACGTTAGCCTATGTGGGAAAATATCAGACTGTAATGTTAACGTTAGCCTAACGTTACCCTATTTTTATACAGTCCATGGTGGTGCCAAGTGGCGACACGAAAAACATGATAGCTAAATGACAGCTAACGTTATGTCGGGTTTCCATCTCCATGAACACGTTTCCCACATGCTTTAAAAGTTATAAATAATGCTCAACCTAAAATGAATACCTCTAATGAAAAATACACCATGACTAATGCACGGTAACGTTAGCAATGTCGAAATTCACTCCACATAAAATGCACTTTGCCAGTGGAGAGCATAGGACGAAGTGCAATGTAGCTACATGTCCACGATGAGACCGTTAACGTTAAATTACAAAGCTAAAAATAGACACAAAGGCTCACCAGGTCGATGTTTAATGGAATATAAGTTAACGTTACACAACTGAAATTTGACTAACGTTACTTTTGACAGGTTTTACATCGTTAGCTAACGTTAAGTAGCCAAACCAAACGGTTTTGGGAGATAAAAGTTGCTAACTGCACTAGCTAGCATACCGGTCTACGTATTATACAAAAGCGTTAGCTTGTCATGCTAGGTCGCGGTAGGTAGCGTAGGCTACTTCTGCAGGTTGTTATCTAATAAGGCTACTTACTTGGTAAAAAATAAAGTAATAAAAATTGTATTACCGAAAAAACTGGAGAGACTGCTTTTTGTTTGACTAATGCACGGTAACGTTAGCAATGTCGAAATTCACACCACATAAAATGCACTTAGCCAGTGGAGAGCATAGGACGAAGTGCAATGTAGGTTTTACATCGTTAGCTAACGTTAAGTAGCCAAACCAAACGGTTTTGGGAGATAAAGGTGCTAACTCCACTAGCATACCGGTCTACGTAATATACGTTAGCTTGTCATGCTAGGTAGCGTAGGCTACTTCTGCAGGCTGTTATCTAATAAGGCTAACGTTACTTACTCGGTAAAAAATAAAGTAATAAAAAATGTCTCACCGAAAAAACTGGAGAGAATGCTTTTGAGACGCTCGATTAGTACAGTTGTATGCAGTGTTACAATAGGATTGTGAAGACAGAGCAGAATATAACATGCAGAACATGCCATAATGAATTCAACACTAGTGACAATAAGAATTGCGATCTGATTGCGATGTGTCTAATATTAGCCAAATTCACACATTAAAAGGAGGAGAATGGCTGAGAATGTCAAGGCCATTGCTAGCCACTTGAGGTACCGCCTATGGGTTCCGCCCACGTCCCGCCCCACGTCCCGCCCGTTCCGTCTATGGTTCCCGCCCCTCAAAGTGAGTGAAATGACCGGCAGTAACCCGACTCAATCTGTCCCCTGATTGGTCCTGAACAAATGTCAATACCCTGTCCAAACGACACAATATTTTAAAAAATCAGCACATGCACAGGCATTAGATGAAGGAAAGGCACCTATTGCAATAAAAAAATTTTTTGTAAAAAATTTATTGACTGAGTATTTTGACCAAATTGCTGCCGTTCACTTACATGGGGAAAGACCTATACTGGAGCCAACCGCAGTGGCGCTAGTGAGCAACGGCACAATGGCGGCTCCCAGGCCAACCAGGAAGTGGGCTTCAAAACGAAATCCCAGTCTTGGCCCCTTGGTTAAAAGCCTTTGACCGGTCAATAAATAAGGCAGCACATTTTTGTTTTTTTATCTAAAGAACTGACTATTATTATTATTTACAACCATTGAGGCTACAGAAACAGTGCTGTGTCCAGGTCGAAAGCCTGACTGCTACAAATTCAGAATACAATTTTCAGATAAAAAAGAACACAGTTGAGTATTAACCAATTGTTCTAATATCTTGGCTAGACATGATATTTTTGAGATTGGCCGATGGTTATCTAGGTCAGTATGATCCCCTCCCTTTTGAAGTGGGAGTATATGGGCCGTTTTCTATGCTTGAGGAATAGAAGCAATAAGTGTTGGGTTAGTGGTGACACAATAAGGGGCGCTGCAAGTAGAAGGAGCCCCAGATCCAGTGAGTCTGCCCCAGTGGACTTTTTGGCATCAATAGTAAGAAGCGGGTTGAGAACTTCCCTCTCTGTAAACTGATTAAAAGAAAACCTTTGGCATACAGTATTGGTTGAGCTAAAAGGTAATTTAGGAATGCACATATTTTGTTCCAGCATTGACCAGAAGGAATAGCTGTTTTCTCAAAATAAAGTGGCGGTTAAAAACATCACATTTCAAAATATATGGGGCTAGGGCACCAAGTCCTGAGCCTCTCTGCTGCCTTTTACACAGTCGACCACCTCCTCCTGGTCCTGTCTACCACCTCCTCCTGGTCCTGTCTACCCCCTCCTCCTAGTCCTGTCTACCCCCTCCTCCTGGTCCTGTCTACCCCCTCCTCCTGGTCCTGTCTAGCCCGGCAGTCAGTTTTGATGATTAAGTGGGTGAGGTTGAACAGCACTGATGATGAAAAACCTGTGTGTGTGTGTGTGTGTGTGTGTGTGTGTGTGTGTGTGTGTGTGTGTGCGCGCGCGTGCACGCGTGCGTGTGTATGGAGACCCATCAATGTCAAAATGCAACTGAACGTGTCACACACACACCTGCTTTGATGCCTGTGCAGCAAAGCAACGCCTGACCTGTCATGTCATTTCCCCATTGACTTATAACGGTCACGCCTGCACGCGCACGTTCACGCGTAATGACTGTTGCGCACCACGTAATCTAATTATGGAGACCCATCAATGTCAAAAATAACGAACACATGCGCAGCAACGTGTGTGTGCCTGTGTGATTAACTTGGTAAATTTTGGTACGCGTGCGTGCGTGTGTGCGTTGTTACGTGCGCATTGTATTTCACGCGTGACAAGATGATGCCTACTGCACTCAAAACGTGTACACGTTCGTCTGTCACTGTTACCCCTAGAACCCACCAAACGCGCAAGCACAAGCGCACGCACACGCGCACTGCTGCGCTTCACTTCCGCTCCCATGTTAACGAACTGCCGCGGTTCTCACCGGCCACGCACGCACGGCAGGCGGGCGGACGGCTCGCGGACCTGGAGCTGATTTTTCCGCTCCGGGCGGAATTTTGTGGCCATCCGCATGCGCAATCTCAGAAATACATTGAATATGTTCAATATCTGCATTATATCACCACATTTTAATGTTTTTCAACCTACTAATAGTTTTACAATTGTTATAAATTATTTTAATACATATTATATTTTAATATAGGCCCTAATGAAAATGGGAACAGATCACCATTGTCCATTGTGGGATGAATGAAGTTAAATCAAGTCATAAATTTTGCATATAACCAGTTATTCTCGTTTTATAATGCTTTTTCTTTATTATAGTACACACACATATATATATATATATATATATATATATATATATATATGTTCAATGAATTAACCCTATGCTTACTTCTGTTTTTATTATACTGATATCACTGTATCGATTTAAGGTACTACATAATCAAAATAGCTGCTAATTCTGCTAAAATTAAATGTTTAGAACATGTTGATTACTGTCTTAAATAAATAAATAATATTAAACGGACTTTATAAAGGCGGCATTGTCTCGTTTGCTACATTTAGCTTTAAAAAACAACATTCTATATAGTTTAGATATTTGTTTTAATATAATCAAAAGTGTGATCAAAGTAAAGTGTGATCAAAGCAGTTCATGGGGTGTAGCTACCCACATTCTTCTCCTCAGGAGCATTTGGAGCAAGAGGTAAACCGTAATTGCCTTTCTCATGTTTACAACTCGTATTGAAACAAACAAAAAACTACTATATTAATATTGCGAGATAAGGTAATCACTCAACTGATTTCGTTATAATTACATAATTACATTAGCTATAGGCTACGAAGTAAAAATCGAAAGTAGGCCATTTGCTGCCAGCCAGTGAAGACTTGTTTGTTGGTCTGATTCATGTGTAGCTATTTTCCCATGTACTATATATTGACAGTATGCAAGTTTTCATTTTAATTAACCTGTCAAGCAGTAAGACATATGTAATAGCAATATTTACTTATCCATTATTAAGCGAAGCTCACAAATCCGGAATGTAGACTGTTTGTTTGTATAGCGCGTTTCGTGTCATTCACGGAATGCGCTCCGAAAAAGCAATAAAAGCGTTTGTGCCTTTGCGCGTCTAGTGGGTTCAGTTCTGCTCAAATCTGCGCGCGCAATAAGCGTCTGTGCGCTTGCGCGTCTGGTGGGTTCCGGGCGTGACGACCCATACGTCTCATAATGCGCAGCTTCCGCGTACATGAACGCGTACATTAATTTTACCGACCTACCTTTCAAAATCTAATACTCCATTTAAAATATAGGGAAATATTTTCAGTCTCAACAGACTAATGTCCATATAGTCCTATGCTGGAATCACTGTAAACGTTAAATAGACATACATTTATAGTTTACATTAAAAATCTAACAAAAAAGATCATTTGTTTTATAATTGCCTTGAAGATCAAATGTTCCCATAGAACTAGGGCTGCAACTAACTATTTTGATAATTAGAAGAAGTTTTGTAGTCCAAGGCAGCTCTACAAAATTAAAAAGCCTTTATTGAATGGCTCACATTATTTAGAATATTAAAAAACCAACATGTTTCGGCCTACATAGGGCCTTCATCAGGGTATCTAGAACAAAGACCAAACACTGACTAATATGAGGAGTCCTGAGCTCTGGGAGAGTCTAATTGCAATGAGTAACAGCTGGTGCTGAAAGAATGGAACAATATATAACATAGCCAGAAGGGGTCAGTCGAGATACAATCTATTAAATAGATCATTATGTCAAATGAATAAACAATATTACTTACACAATAATGCATCAAACTAATACATAATGTATATATATATATATATAAACAACAACTCAAAAAACAAAAAGGAAAAAATAAATACTGTAGCAACATAAGAAAACAAGTCAGATCAAATCAATAAGTCAAACATACTAGATTGATGTTAAACAGAAAATAATATAATATAAACAATATAATATAAAAATATAATATAAAAATAAAATAAAGAAAATATCAGGAAATGAGCAATGAACAATGGACAAAGTAATAAAGTAACCTACTTAACCTATAGAAATGACACCAAGTCTATGGAGTCATTTAGACCTGGGGGTGAGGTGGCCTGTAGCCTATCGATCCAAGTTAATCACGCAGGCACACACACGTTGCTGCGCATGTGTTCGTTATTTTTGACATTGATGGGTCTCCATAGTGTGTGTGTGTGTGCGTGCGTGCGTGCGTGCGTGTGTGTGCGCCATGTCTTTGCTGAGGTAAAAAGGATGAAAGAAACATGAGGACAGTAAGTAAAGAGCATGTCCAGCACAAAACACACTTTTTCCCTTCTTTCAGACAGTTGCATAAACCTGTTTTGTGCAGATGGGCACAAATGTAAAAAGAATTAAAAATAAAAATAGCTTTTTGAGTGTTAAACTTTATTCCCCTTTTCAATACATACACACTTTGACATTGGATTCATACTGCTTTCAGGAGAATAACATATTGAATACAAAATGGAAAATAATACTTGGAAGAGTATAAACTGATTTGCTAGCAGAGCCATAACACACCACCAACTGATATCAGTCTTATAAGTGCATTAATAATCAAGCAAGCAAGAGGGCCCAGCCTGACAGGAAAAGCCACGTGTGCGTCACCTTATTACTTGCGTATGGTAGGAGTTCACAACAATGTGTATGTATGTACATTAAAGTTTTGGACATTTTTGTATTTTTATACAATAAAGTATAAGGAAATTTAAACATTCATGTCTATGCAGGTTTACTGAACATCTACCAAGTCAATGCTCATACTCAATGCTCATACTCAATGCTTCCAGTGCGCCCAACCTGTTCCAGTCAAACCCCCAATCAGGGATGTGTTGAAGTAAATTTACTACAAAGGCCTGCGGACTGACACTCCGCACGTATTCTCGGCCTTCCAAATAAGCATAAGCTTATATTAACATAAGCTTCTGGGACTCTTGTTAATTTTGTAATTAAAACTGTAATTTTAAACCGTTTTTTTTTTTTGTCCCGTCAGCTTTAGTGGCACGTACAAGTTAGTTTCCTTATGCGTCACAGTAGATAAATGCAAAAAATACAGGGCTTTTGAATATCAATATAAAACAGTGTTTTAAGAGCACTGTGCCATGCGGCAGCTTCTGTGATGTAGACTACATGGACAGGCTTACATTGCGTGCACGGTAACTGGGACAAGCCGCCCTAATAGGTTAAAAAGATCTACGTATCTTTCCCGTGTCATACCCACACAGCCTGGATGTGAAAAGCACTGAAGTGTGAACGCACTCCTTCCCTGCCGCCCTGTGTGGATACTGGCATCCTCTGCAGTTGGTTTATATCGGAAGTAAATAAATCTGCTTATTCCTTCTTGTTTTTTAAATGCTGGCTCAATTAAACCATATACATTGTGTTTGCAAGTTTTATATTTGTCTGTAAAATAGTCAGATGCAAATATTACATGGGATATACTAGTTGGGTACATTTAAATTTATTTCAAATGCATTTCAGCCACAGTCTGAGAAATTCTAGTGTAGAACTATAGTGACATTTACCAGAGAGACGTACTCTGTGTGGATCCCATGTACCTTTTAAAAAAAACTAAAACAAAATCAAGGATTCTTTTCCCAGCCAATGACTTATTAATATTTGTAAATTTTAAATACTAAAAAAATCTTCAAAAATGTAAAAATTGCATGTTCTTTCTGTAAATAGTATAATTTTACGCCTGCAGTCCCGGAGATGCGCTTTCATAATGTAAGGTAATTGTAATGTATATTTTAAAAAAAGGACGTCCGTCTTTAAGGTTGCCTTGTCCTCCACAGTGCTCAGACATTGAGTCTCCCCACAGAGTCCAGCTCTGTTGCTTTTCTGTTGTCAATCTCTCCCCACACCTCAGGCCTCAGTCCCATTTTGTGTTTGTTTGTAGGGAGATGTGTGGATATATACTGTACCTCCGGCTAACTCCACTGAAGCAAACACCTAATGTTCTTGGGTGACTCATGAGACCAGGAAAAGGGCCAATCAGGTGAGGGTGCCATGCCCTGCAAAGTATTGTGGGTAAACAGCACGGGAGAGCACTGACCGAACCACACTTCTCTTGCTGCTTGACAGAGCAGATCAAGCCTGTTAAAAATAGACAGGTGGATTAATATAACTGAGACTGGTGATTGATGAAACAGAGATTGAAGTGATTCACTTGTGTCTTAACAGGTGATATACTGTACAGTTAATTCAGTGATGCCCATCACAGGGTTATTGGGAATTCTGGCTACCTGTGTGTTGCCGCACATACAACTAAATCTTGCCGCAGTTTAGCAAACACATGGGTATACTGTATTTTCCTTTAAACATCAAACACATGGGTATACTGTATTTTCCTTTAAACATCAAACACATGGGTATACTGTATTTTCCTTTAAACATCAAACACATGGGTATACTGTATTTTCTTTTAAACAAATTGCCGAATCATCGGACCTTTGACTATCAGCATTTCTGAATTGATCTATGAAAGGAACAAACGGCAGTTTCGGTAACAGACCTTTGCACCAGATGCACATGTACTTCCCTTAAGTCTCATTTTCGATGGTGACTGTAGGATTACTTGTACCTGAAATACAGAACATGAGGGAAAACATTCAGATTTGGTGGAAGCATACAGGTAATGAACTAAAAATGGAGACGCAACCGTGTTCTGAAGAGCTCTGATGGTGTGAGCTGCATTCTACAGACATGGCCTGCGACTACTCACACCCCTGGAAGGGAAGGTTCATGTCCCTTGTTATTATTAGTACTAATCTGCACCTCATGCTAAAGCATGTCTTTCTTGCAGAGAAAGAAAGTGCCTTCCAAGATTAGAGTACCACTACACTACGTGCCATATACCCGTCGCTATGTGTTCAGATTTATTTATTTAGATTTATGTGCATATAGCTTGCTATGGTGATGAAATAGTTCAGTATTTAATGCTCTGGTCTAGATCACTCCATTGCTCTTAGGCAGAAGGGAGGAATGGAGTGTAGGTTTTTTGGAATGTTTTAAAAAAAAGTGTTCTAGAATTCCAGTGCTTTCAGTTACCAGCAGTGATTGTTGCATCAGCATTAGAATGTTCAGTTAAGAACACTCTAATCACATAATTGTGATCTCACAACTTAAATAAAATGATGGTCGTGCACGCTCCCCTCACCCCTCTGGTCGTTCTGTCCCGCCCCCTCGATGAGCAGGCGCGTCTGGGACTCCCGCAGCGGCCGGGCGGGGAAGTGATGGCTTTCCGCAGAGCTGAGGATCAGAGACGCACACGTCAGCATCCTGGGGTGCGAGTTCAATCTAACCCTCATAGGGCCTTCTCCTTCATTTTGAGTAACTCATTTACTTCTGTCACATATATATATACATATACACTGCCCGTCCAAAAAAAAAGTCGCACACTCTAATATTTCGTTGGACCGCTTTTAGCTTTCATTACGGCGCGCATTCGTCGTGGCATTGTTTCGACAACCTTATGTAACGTCACAAAATTTATTTTCATCCAGAGTTGCATTCATCTTTGGCCGAGATCTTGTACTGACGACGGGAGAGTCGAACCACTCTATAAAGTCTTCTCCAGCACATCCCATAGACTTTCAATAGGGTTAAGGTCAGGACTCTGGTGGCCAATTCATGTGTGAAAATGATTCCTTATGCTCCCTGAACCACTCTTTCACAATTTGAGCCCGATGAAGCTTGGTATTGTCATCCTGGAATATGCCCATTGATGGGATGCCCTGGTCATTCAGTACATACAGGTACTCAGCCGACTTCATTTTATTGCTGCATAATGTTGCTGAGCCATGACCTGACCAATTGAAGCAACTCCAGATCACAACACTGCCTCCAGAGGCTTGTACAGCAGGCACTATGCATGACGGGTGCAACGGCGACTTTTTTTTTGGACGGGCAGTGTGTATATATATATATATATATTTTTTTTTTATTATTATTATTTTTTTGGTTATTACCTATCATCAGAATTGGAGGGTATTATGGGAGAATTGGTAGAAAATGTAATATGTCTTCGGACTCAATGGGAATATGGTAAATGCCACGTTCTATGTGAGACTGAGCTCCTCAGAGACTCAGTTCATTACTGAGACTGCAGTCTGACCTCTTGACTGTGGAGTTGTGTCTGGAAGAAGCAGCTGGTTGCTCGGGGTCCTGGTTGACCAGACAGGTTGGGAAGGAGCAGCCGTCTCCTTGACTACGGAGGAGGAACAGGCTTAAACATATCCCATATAAAAAAACACTGCATGTAAACATTCAGTAAAATGTACTATTCAGTACAGTATGTGGATTATATTTGTCATAAACCAGAGTACAATTATCACAAAATACATAAAATCCCTGGCCATGTATACATGTATCCTGTAATTACATTATTACTCTGAATTTTCAACTGCGGAGATTCCAAGGGTTCCATTATTTGGTTAATATTGCACAGAACAGAAGAATACTGGACGCAAACATCATGTTTGGAGCATTCATTTGATTCCATTTACGTGCAGTAATTACAGTTACTCACTGTGCTACGTGCAGTAATTACAGTTACTCACTGTGCTACGTGCAGTAATTACAGTTACTCACGGTGCTACGTGCAGTAATTACAGTTACTCACTGTGCTACGTGCAGTAATTACAGTTACTCACTGTGCTACGTGCAGTAATTACAGTTACTCACTGTGCTACGTGCAGGCAGTAATTACAGTTATTCACTGTGCTACGTGCAGTAATTACAGTTACTCACTGTGCTACGTGCAGTAATTACAGTTACTCACGGTGCTACGTGCAGTAATTACAGTTACTCACTGTGCTACGTGCAGTAATTACAGTTACTCACTGTGCTACGTGCAGTAATTACAGTTACTCACTGTGCTACGTGCAGTAATTACAGTTACTCACTATGCTACGTGCAGTAATTACAGTTACTCACTGTGCTACGTGCAGTAATTACAGTTACTCACTGTGCTACGTGCAGTAATTACAGTTACTCACTGTGCTACGTGCAGTAATTACAGTTACTCACTGTGCTACGTGCAGTAATTACAGTTACTCACTATGCTACGTGCAGTAATTACAGTTACTCACTGTGCTACGTGCAGTAATTACAGTTACTCACTGTGCTACGTGCAGTAATTACAGTTACTCACTGTGCTACGTGCAGTAATTACAGTTACTCACTGTGCTACGTGCAGTAATTACAGTTACTCACTGTGCTACCTGCAGTAATTACAGTTACTCACGGTGCTACGTGCAGTAATTAGTTACTCACTGTGCTATGTGCAGTAATTAGTTACTCACTGTGCTACATGCAGTAATTACAGTTACTCACTGTGCTACGTGCAGTAATTAGTTACTCACTGTGCTACGTGCAGTAATTACAGTTACTCACTGTGCTACGTGCAGTAATTACAGTTACTCACTATGCTACGTGCAGCTACGTGCAGTAATTACAGTTACTCACTGCTACGTGCAGTAATTACAGTTACTCACGGTGCTACGTGCAGTAATTACAGTTACTGTGCTACCTGCAGTAATTACAGTTACTCACTGTGCTACGTGCAGTAACTAGTTACTCACTGTGCTACGTGCAGTAATTACAGTTACTCACTGTGCTACGTGCAGTAATTACAGTTACTCACGGTGCTACGTGCAGTAATTACAGTTACTCACGGTGCTACGTGCAGTAATTAGTTACTCACTGTGCTACGTGCAGTAATTACAGTTACTCACTGTGCTACGGCAGTAATTACAGTTACTCACTGTGCTACGTGCAGTAATTACAATTACTCACTATGCTACGTGCAGTAATTACAGTTACTCACTGTGCTACATGCAGTAATTACAGTTACTGTGCTACCTGCAGTAATTACAGTTACTCACGGTGCTACGTGCAGTAATTAGTTACTCACTGTGCTACGTGCAGTAATTACAGTTACTCACTGTGCTACCTGCAGTAATTACAGTTACTCACGGTGCTACGTGCAGTAATTAGTTACTCACTGTGCTACGTGCAGTAATTACAGTTACTCACTGTGCTACGTGCAGTAATTACAGTTACTCACTGTGCTACGTGCAGTAATTACAGTTACTCACTGTGCTACATGCAGTAATTACAGTTACTCACTGTGCTACATGCAGTAATTAGTTACTCACTGTGCTACGTGCAGTAATTAGTTACTCACTGTGCTACGTGCAGTAATTACAGTTACTCACTGTGCTACGTGCAGTAATTACAGTTACTCACTGTGCTACGTGCAGTAATTACAGTTACTCATGGTGCTACGTGCAGTAATTACAGTTACTCACTGTGCTACGTGCAGTAATTACAGTTACTCATGGTGCTACGTGCAGTAATTAGTTACTCACTGTGCTACGTGCAGTAATTACAGTTACTCACTGTGCTACGTGCAGTAATTACAGTTACTCACGGTGCTACGTGCAGTAATTACAGTTACTCACTGTGCTACGTGCAGTAATTACAGTTACTCACTGTGCTCCGTGCAGTAATTACAGTTACTCACTGTGCTACGTGCAGTAATTACAGTTACTCACTGTGCTACGTGCAGTAATTACAGTTACTCACTGTGCTACGTGCAGTAATTACAGTTACTCACTGTGCTACGTGCAGTAATTACAGTTACTCACTGTGCTACGTGCAGTAATTACAGTTATTCACTGTGCTACGTGCAGTAATTACAGTTACTCACTGTGCTACGTGCAGTAATTACAGTTACTCACGGTGCTACGTGCAGTAATTACAGTTACTCACTGTGCTACGTGCAGGCAGTAATTACAGTTACTCACTGTGCTACGTGCAGTAATTACAGTTACTCACTGTGCTACGTGCAGTAATTACAGTTACTCACTATGCTATGTGCAGTAATTACAGTTACTCACTGTGCTACGTGCAGTAATTACAGTTACTCACGGTGCTACGTGCAGTAATTAGTTACTCACGGTGCTACGTGCAGTAATTACAGTTACTCACTGTGCTACGTGCAGTAATTACAGTTACTCACTGTGCTACGTGCAGTAATTACAGTTACTCACTGTGCTACGTGCAGTAATTACAGTTACTCACTGTGCTACGTGCAGTAATTAGTTACTCACTGTGCTACGTGCAGTAATTACAGTTACTCACTGTGCTACGTGCAGTAATTACAGTTACTCACTGTGCTACGTGCAGTAATTACAGTTACTCACTGTGCTACGTGCAGTAATTACAGTTACTCACTGTGCTACGTGCAGGCAGTAATTACAGTTACTCACTGTGCTACGTGCAGTAATAACAGTTACTCACTGTGTTACGTGCAGTAATTACAGTTACTCACTGTGCTACGTGCAGTAATTACAGTTACTCACTGTGCTACGTGCAGTAATTACAGTTACTCACTGTGCTACGTGCAGGCAGTAATTACAGTTACTCTCTGTGCATGTAGCTCGGAAACTGGTGATGGTAAAGCTGCTGTGTGTGAGGACAGCTGGTGGCCAGTGAACACTGCATGCTGTTTGTTAGTTAACGTCTTACCTGTTCGTTAGTTAACATCTTACCTGTTTATTAGTTAACGTCTCACCTGTTCATTAGTTAACGTCTCACCTGTTCGTTAGTTAACGTCTTACCTGGAGAAAATTGGCAGCAGCCAGTACTTCTTCTCATCTCCAAAGACTTGGCGGATATTTTTGGTCAGCCCCAGACTGAAGCCATTCTTGTCGGGTCCGTTACGGAACGCCGGGGCTCGGAAGGCCTCTGGAAACGAGACGAACGGGAGACAAACCCAAAACACGGAATATTATGAGTCCATTCAAGAGCTGTGCTGAAAACAGGAGAGCTGCTCTCCATATTTTAACATGCTGTTCCTTTAGCATTAACTAGCACAATTCTTCACCAATCCTAAAAATAACAGCGCATATCAATATAAAATATAACATTTAAGGAATATATATTTCATATATGTCTAAATGCAAAACAGGAATTGGGAAATATTATATATTACAGTTACTTTCATATATACAACAGGACAGCTTGTGTTTATAAGTAATTTAGAGTAAAAGAGTATTGCACATTAAAGAGTATTGGACATTAATGATATGAGATCATGAGTTGAAAGGTGCTGTATTAATGCAATCTGTTATTAAAAGTAGGCACCAGTGCAGCAGTCAAAATTAAAACTCAATATACCTTACAGATACAGAGAAGTAGCTAAAACACAATATAAACGCTAAATGAAGTACACAATACCTAAAAACAGCAATGTAAAATGCTCTGTGTTAAATTAACTCTTACAGTGTGCAAGTGGCCCCTATTGGACTCATATAAACTCTGTTTGTGTTAAATTGACACTGGGCATTTTGTTGTGTGCAGTAACGCATTACCTAGCGTGGATCTGTTCTTGCACACCAGCCAGCAGTGGTACCCAAACAGAGAGAAGAGACTGACGGAGAACATGGAGGCGGTGAAGAACAGAAACATGATGTGGAACTTGGCCTGGGTGTCAGGCACCCCATCCTAAAAAGGGGGAAAGACACACACACACACACACACACGCAAAAACACATGGATGCACGCATACACACGCACTGTGAGGTCACTCCATGGCACTGTGAGGCCACTCAATGTCTGTCATAAAAGCGCTCAGTGACACTTTGTAATAGAAGAGATCTTGATAAATGCTATGGAAAGGATCCAGGGTTTGCAGTGGCTTGTTTGGAGACAAGGGCTTCATAAGTCATGTTAAGGCAACCCTCAGCCTATAAATCAGCCAAAATAGTCTGACATATGTCAATTAGAAATGCACTGTGAGTTTACACATAGTAAAATGTAAAACATGTATTCACTTTAAATAAAGAGCTAAAACAATGCCATATAGAATAGCAATTTTATCGCAGATCTATTCAGCTTGCTACAACAACCTTGTTTTTAGCACTAATTGCAGTACTTATCTATTAAGCACTCCAGGGGCCACATGTATAAAACTCTGAGTAAAAGAATGCGTAAAAGAATGCTCAGGGAGAAGGTTGGAAACCTGCTTACGCAAAGTTTTGCATTTTCTCCCTCTGTCTTTTGATCACGGTGTCGCCATATCACACCGACTCCAAACACTGCGTACGCATGGTGTCCAGCGTGTGCAGAGGTACGCAGATTCTCTTATTTTATACATCTGAATTTCTGTGCGGATACTCGCTTACGCAGCTTTTTGAGGGCATTTATCTGCTCAGCACTGTTCATACATGTGGCCCCGGGTGTTGTATGTGTTCATGGATTCTGATCATCTCAGACAGAGGAACTGTGCTCTGACAGGCAAGGTATCAGAGGTGAAAAGTCCAGGGCTCAGACAGTAAAAGTCCTGCCATTTTTTCTTCTACTCATGAACTCAGTCAGCTGATTTCAGTAATTAGCTCTACCTCCTGGCTGAAGAATTGTGCTAATTAGCAAATCCAGGTGATTTGTCCAGATGAAAATACTGGTGAGGACCTTTACTTTCTGAACCTGGATTTTCCACCTCTGCAAGGTACATACTGTCGTCCAGAAGGGGTTAACTGTACTTTATCAGAGTTGATTTTAACACTGAATTCCTTTGCTGTGTACAATCGTTGAAGAGTTTTAAGAAACAAGAGGGGAAGGTAGGCTATATTTAAAGTATAATTGTCCATATCCAAGTCTGCTGTCTGGCATTTGGTGTCACATTTGACTCAAGAAAATTGATTTGCAAAAAATCATGAGGCCATGTGTGACTCACACCTTCTTTAGACTGTATCGTTCTGCTCACTTCATGAATATTCATGAGGCTGCACAATCTAAGGGACAAGTCTGTAAGTTGTTAAGGAAAATGTAGAAATCCGTTACATTCTGTGCACAGACTTAATTACATGAATCTCAGTAGGGACGTTTAAGGGATTCAGGATGCAGTTTTTCTGCACTCAACGAACAACATTACCCAGAATCACTTAAAGAAGGACGTAAGTATAGTTCACCCTCTTTTTGGTGATTGGACACACAGGGACTCTGAGCTAGCCTACAAACATTTCTAGCCAATCAATGGTCACTGCACCAATGCCACTGATTGGCCAATCCTCCTACCCAGTATTGGATGAGATGCTGGTGGAAACTACCCCCAACCTTGAGAAGAAACGAAAACACCAATCAAGGTTATCAATGTAATTCAAAGGCTTTTAAAATGCCTAGGCCAAAACCATAAATTAAAGGTGATTTAAAATGAACAGTTATGTACCAGTTCTCACATTCGATTGAATAAATTAGCGTGACTGGCTTGACTAACGACATTTAATTACTGAAGTACTGCGGCGGAAAAGCAGACTGACCGTCCAGAAGAAGATGAAGTATCGCACATCGGTGGCGGTGATGAAGATGCAATACAGCAGAGAATATGCCAGAAAGAGCAGGAAGAACTTGTAGTTGGAAAAGCCCACGCAGTTGTTCACCCTGAAGAGAGAGACAGCACACCGTCACTCCGGACCCAGTGCAACTCACACTGCTCACATTTAGACTAACTGCACCATGCATGGTAACACGATGTCCTAACAACAAACTCTAACCCTGTAGGGTTCCATCAACATGCATACAGTAACATGCGATTCATTAATATCATTTTATGTGCCTGCGGTTAATATTAAACCCAGATACACTGAAACCCGGTATTATCGAGCTTGTTGCGAGTACACTATTGAAAATGTGTTTTCTGAGAGGAAGGGCTACTTCATATTTTTATGATGACAAGATAATCCTGTACATACCAAGGACAGTGGTGGTCCATTTTTAAGACACATCTGTAAAGCATAAGGGATATGGAAGAGTTATGTCCGTCTCTACTACCCACTTCTGACATACCCTGTAGGATTAGGCAAAGTATTTAAATATTTAATTTATGTTTAGATTTATTTAACCACTTATAACTATAATAAATGGTTGATGAGTAATTCAATCGATTCTTGTTTTTATGGATGGTTTTAATAGTAAGCACAAATGAATAAAATAACAGTATAATAACTATGTCTGTGTCAGTTTCCAGAAATAAAGAAATTAATGTTGAAAACATATTTATGTCGGTTAAAAAGGGCATGTTGTAGCTGGTAATGACAGGAAGCCCTCATACTTATCACACACAGAGCAGTGATGGGATCGGTCTGGTTTCAGCAGCTGGCAGCGATTGCAGTAACGAATACCTGCAAGGAAAGCAGCGTCGCTATGGTAACTGCCAACAGCAAGTCAATCGATCAGCCAATCAGAAACATTATTAACCCTCAGCAGAAAATTCTCTTTTTTTTTTTTTTTAACCTTTCAGTCCTTTCCTCATATTGTAGCTCAGGTATTTCACTGTCAACAGTTCTCAGGGTAAGACACATTTGAAATTATTTTAAACAAGTGGTTTTTTCTTCATAAACAAAGTTTGGCGAATTATATTTGGTGATTGTTTTACTCACAAAATTGTCACACACAAACAGCAAATTATTACTGAGATTTTTCCACCTGAGATGTTATATGTCCTTAGAACGGGTATTACATCCATTAATAAAATACATGCTGCGCCACATTTTAAATCAGTGGTGTGTAAGTAGACACCATTTTAAATCAAAGCTGTGCATGCAGACCCTAGTCTAAATCTGATGTCTAAATGGACCCCAGGCTAAATCAGAGGTGGGTAAGTATACCCCAGTCTAAATCAGATGTGCGTAAGTACAGTAGATACCAGTCTAAATCTGATGTGTCTAAATGGACTGCAGTCTACATCAGAGACATATAAGTTGACCCCAGTCTAATCCAATGGTGGGTAAGTAGACCCTGTTGTAAATGAGAGGTGTGTAAGCACACCCCAGTCTAAATGAGAGTTGTGTGTGCGGTAAGCGGTAAGCACCTCCAGACATGGTCCGGGTGTAGATGGGCAGGTCTTTGGCGAGCCTCTTCAGGATCTCCTGGTGGCTCTCCCCTCGGCCCTCCCCCTCCAGCTGCTCTCTGTCAGAGTACGACAGGTAAAACTAAAGAACACAGAGAGGAGAGGATTCAGCAGCAGAGCTTGGCTGAAACACACCTGTTAGTGTACGACAGGTAAAACTAAAGAACACAGAGCAGAGCTTGGCTGAAACACACCTGTTAGTGTACGACAGGTAAAACTAAAGAACACAGAGAGGAGAGGATTCAGCAGCAGAGCTTGGCTGAAATACACCTGTTAGTGTACGACAGGTAAAACTAAAGAACACAGAGCAGAGCTTGGCTGAAATACACCTGTTAGTGTACGACAGGTAAAACTAAAGGACACAGAGCAGAGCTTGGCTGAAATACACCTGTTAGTGTACGACAGGTAAAACTAAAGAACACAGAGCAGAGCTTAGCTGAAATACACCTGTTAGTGTACGACAGGTAAAACTAAAGAACACAGAGCAGAGCTTGGCTGAAACACACCTGTTAGTGTACGACAGGTAAAACTAAAGGACACAGGGCAGAGCTTGGCTGAAACACACCTGTTAGTGTACGACAGGTAAAACTAAAGAACACAGAGCAGAGCTTAGCTGAAATACACCTGTTAGTGTACGACAGGTAAAACTAAAGAACACAGAGCAGAGCTTAGCTGAAATACACCTGTTAGTGTACGACAGGTAAAACTAAAGGACACAGAGCAGTTCTTGGCTGAAACACACCTGTCAGCGCCCGGCCAACCCCCCTCTGTGGCCGCCCTGTTTCCCTCTCCACCGCCCCGCCCCCCCCCCAATAAACAACATGTGTGAGCGAGAGCGAGAGAGGGGTTTGTTGAGACTGAACACTTCCACTACCCCTGCACTGTGCCCCAGTCAATAGTGTGATGATAAAACTGTCCTGGTTTTATTCACACTGATACTTATTGCAAACAGCCAAGGGAAAGATATTACCCTGGAGTTCTCAGCAGTGGACATCTAATGTGCTGCTGACTGATTTGTAATGTCAGTGCTATTACACAGTGAATACAGTTTTATAGCAGTATAAGAACACACACATATATACACACACACACATATATATATATATATATATATATATATATATAGCGCAGTTAATCACACGGGAGAAGAACAATGTGTAACACGTTGAGGATCAGGTTTCAGATTTTGGTGTGCTACAGATTAATGTTAGGTTTAAGCCAGGAATAATAAAACATTCAATCTAAGCACCAATCTATGCACAAGCATCAGCTTTAATATCCACACCGTGTCTTTCTTTGTCTACTTAAATGTCTTCACAAGTTTGCAGGCACTGAGATGAACAGTAAACACAGAGCAAGACAGGTCACAACTGAACTGAGATACATACATCAGTGTTAATGGTGATGACGCACAATGTACACTGCAAAAATGACGGTGTACTTTTAACACCCTAGGGTGTTTATATGAGTCAGTGGTCTCATATAAATACCCTTGGGTGTTAAATGTACACCCGCAGTGTTAAATTTACACCAAAATTTTTGCTGTGTAGTTGTAAGACTGAGCTATCATTACCCGCTCAAAATGATCCTGTATTGACAAATGCATCTGTATTGATGCCCACAGCAATTGAATCCTTTTCATTAAAATAATAAATGTGACTTCTGCGGCTACTGTCGATCTGGCCATAAGATTTTGGGTGCTCACCTCTTTCAAGGGTGTCAGGGGGTCAGTGAAGATGGTTTTCCAGTAGGCCCACGTGAAGAGGATGAAGATCACATGATATACCAGAAGGGTTGTGACTGTAACAGAAAAACACATTCCACGGTGAGATATTAACATTCCCGTGTTTTTACTGTCATCGTAAGAGACTTAAATGTGTGTGAAATACGTTAAATAACTTTATCCCCTTTTCCCCCAACATGGATGGAGTTTGGTAAAATAAATTTGGGGGGGTGGGACGTGGGTTAAGGGCTCTGTACATGGATTCACTAATTCACTACTATGCTATCCTTATTTTCATAGGCTACATTTCTTTGGATCTAATTTTCCTAGGCATTCGGGCAAAAAAACCTGCATTAAGATTTACTGTACTTACTTTTTTCTCCTATATCTTCTATGGACTCTGAAAAAACAAAAAACAAAAATACATGTGATTTCAGACAGGACATTACACTGATAGGGTCACTAACCATGGGCTGTGACGGGCCAGCCAGAATGTATGCAATCATTAATTACGAGAATTGTTAATTAATACTTAATTTTTATCCCATTTTCAGGCTGGTTAAATGTTGTTTCTGTTATTATTTTTAAAGCAGTGCCATAGAAATGTTGAACATAAGTCTATTTTCTCCGTCTAGCAGGCTGTTTCTTTCAATGAAAAGATTATTGTTGAACGCCGTGTCAGGTGATTTTAACAAAATAAGTGGGTCAAGCTGAGATTGCTTTGGCAGGGTGTTGTCATCTATCCAGGCAGACAATAAGATTAACTCTTGTCACTGAACTGGAAAGTATAAGCAGACAAGGCAATCTTATGATATCGAAGGGCTGTGCATTCCAAATAATTATAAATTAGCAAATTCACTACAGTAAAAAAAAAATAAAAAAAAAGTCCAACGTTGGGTCAAAATTCTTCTACAGTTCGTCACATCTAAAAATTTTAATTTGGTTAAATTTTATGAACCTATTTCCAATTTATTTATTTATTTAATCAAACCCCTGTTTATTTATTATTGCAAATTGAATATTTCTCTTCAACACGATAGCTTTCTCTTTTTTACACAGTAAACCCATTGATACAGCAGGATTCAGTACATGTGTACTGAAGCAATCAGGTTTAAACCCATTGATACAGCAGGATTCAGTACATGTGTACTGAAGCAATCAGGTTAAGCGCTTTGTTCAAGGGCATGGCAGTGTCATACCTGGGAATCGAACCTGCAACCTTTCATTTACCAGCACAGCTTCTTAACCATTACACCATCGTAAATCTCGACGACCGCTTGAGAACTTTCCTTTTCGTGACATCAGAGATGGATGAACAATCATTCTCTGGGTTATTACCTCATCTATTTTAGTTTGACCAAATGGGTTTCAAACCAAACCGATGTAAAAAAAAAAAGTAGTTCAAACTACTCCATTGTATGACTTTTTTCAGTGTACAGGAGGGTGACTCAAACAATGTGTGAAGGAGATAAACCAATGCCCCCATGGTGTCACAGGGATTCACTGAGTGTCCTTGGTGCTCTCTGTAAAATCTGACACCTGCACTCAGCATGAGCTTCCAGGAAGTCTGACGTGTTGCTGTGAGAGAGAAAGCTTACCAGAGCACAGCGTGTGTCAACACAATAAATGGGCTTGACAGTCACAGTGTGGGCAAAACTATCCTCCTCAGCAGCATTATTAGTAGCCTCAAGTGTTTCCCCCAAAGGCTATTCTTCCAAGCGGCCTTCCACCCATGTTCAATTAATGATAGGCTCAAGCATTCCAGAGTTTTTCCTTAATCTAGTAAAGGCACAGTATGTTCATACTGCTTGTCACAACATGGCAAAAAAGTAGTAATTGAGGTACAAATAAGGGCGAAGGACACCTATGTTTGGGAGCTTGAATTTAAGCTTGTACTGCGGAACATCAAATGAAAATGAAGGCATTATATAGGGCCATTCAGGACAACCATGGCCCATTCTCTTATAGATTCTCGTTGATTAAACTGTACAGAATGTCTAGCTTTTCTGCTGAAATTATATCGATTGAAATCATCACCTCACACAAACCACAAATTAATAACAATCCACACACTGATAAGGACCACACATTGATATCAAAACACATTCTGATAACGAGCAACACACTGAGTTCTGCACAGACCACAAAAGTGTTATGCACACAACTGAGGCAGACACTGAACAGATGTCAGGAGTGTCCCTTCTAGAACTTTCTTCTATATATAAATGTCGTGTTCACACTCAAAATACCACCGTCTGTTGCTGTGACTTTGCTAATAGGCTTCTGTGGACCGATGACACTGCGAACATACAGTATATATTGTATAAATATATTTGTGCTGCCATAATTCCCTCTTCCTATATTTCTCACTTTCCACTGTTATTAACGCAAATGACTAAATATGTTTCAAAATGTAACAGTAAACAAATTTATCCAATTCACATTCATCTATGTTGTAAACCAAAGCCATAATTTATGTTAATAATTCCTGTCAGCGTTGAAGTTGTTGCATAATTCTAATGAACAAAATACGAACTGCTTTGTACATAAAAAACCATTTTGCTCCCAGCTGAATTATTTACATTAATGACACGAAAAGACATTCACGATTAAATTAGAAAATCAACAGCCCATCCAACAATGGCACACCATGAGCTCTGCATAAATACTCAACCACATACTTATTTTTATTGTCACCTTTTATTTATTTTATTGTCTGAAAGTGTTTCGAATGAATGTATTATTAATAATAATTAATAATTATATATATATGTCATGTATTATTATCATTAGTAGTAGTATTATTACTATTATTATTACAAATATACCTTCCTCACAATTTGTTAATACGCATTACTTGAAATTCCGAGAAGGCTCATTTAGAAAATTAACGTGAGAAATGAGTCAAGGGGAGTGGGAATGAATGCACTAGGTAATATAAAAACACTGAGGGAGACATAAATCACCTCATGTCCAGCCATCGCACATTACGCATTCCCGCCTAACGTCCATCTTTAGAAAACCATAGAATGACATGACTCTGTTGTGGAGGACAAGAGACACACCACACCCAGATGGGATAACATGACAGTTATTGATCTTTCTCTCTCTCTCTCTCTCTCTCTCTCTCTCTCTCATCTCTGCTCATTCTAGAAACAAAACAATATGATTTTCCTTAACTTTGCATGAGTCACAGTGAGTGTTATGATGTGGTATTTTCTCAAAGAGCAAATTCAATTCCAAAATACTCTGCTATTTATGAGAACATAACACTAGCTGTAAAGTGCAACTCGGAGTTAAGGACGCGCTCCTGCAGTTCTATTAAACAGTGACTGAAGACAAAGCATGCAGATTTTTTGTCTGCCAAAACTTTTTTTTTTTGGCGGCTAATTTATTTATTTATTTACAAATTAGGGTCCTCTGCCATAGTGTGGTCAATTAAAAAGATTAAATACTGTACATTTTTTAGGTCCCCTTCCATAAGCGCTTTATACTTCTGGGTTTCTACTGGGGCAGCAGAGGTGAAGTACCCTACTTAAGGCACTACGTGTTGGCCTCATAAATTTCACTGTCCTTTTATACAGCGGGGCTGTTACTGGCAGTGTGAAGTGCTTTGCTTAAGGGGACAGCACATTTTAGAGGTTCTTCCATTAGCTAAACAATGAATCCCATATGAAAATGAACTGCCAACCGGCGTTTTTCCCCTATATCTGACTAACATAGTTGTTATATTTTGCACGTTGGAAGTAAATTTTACTCATTAAAAATCCCCCTTATATTATTAATACCAATCAAATAGCAGACTGGCAAAAAACATTTCCTACACCTTATTTTCCTTCAGTTAAATTGTAAATTTGTAAATTATTCTATGAAGCCTCACTGAAACTGCCTTCGCTACTTTGGTTATAGGCTATACAGAGGCGTATTTAAAAGAGGAACCACAAAAGCCTTGGTTATGGTATTTGATGGCATTTTTAATGTTATGTCCCAAATAAAAAAACTATGAGAATGTAGGAGCAAATAGACTTATACTGAACCACAAAATAGCAGATTATAATAAAATAACCATGGTCTTGCAAATCAAAACAAACAAAACAAAAATGACAATAATATTACATTGCAATAACACTCATATTTAATTCCACAAAATTTTATTTTCTTACTGCATCCATGTACTGAACATTCTTTATTCTAAAAGATCTGTTCATTTCACTTAAACCCGTTTAAGAACAGCCTAGAGGACTCAGCCCCGTGTGAGACAGAGGCAATAAGCTACATGGCACGGTGTTCTGCAGTAGCGTGGCCTACTCAGGGAGTAGGTTTCTGAAGCATTTCAAATATTATTTAATAAGCGTTCATAATCTCCGGCTATATGAAAGCAATGTTGCCGTGACTCATCAATTATGTTTCATCCCCCTTTTCCTCCACCCTTCACGCGCTATCTTATCTTTATCCGTTGCATATGCACAACTACAGTGCACTGGCTAGCCTACTGCACTGTTTAAATGCACATCAACTTTGTCGCACATTTCAGACAGACGTTTCTGATATCTCGCCAGAGTGTAAGGAGAACATTTTAAGCTACAGCGCGAGCAGGAAGCAAACAGGGATGCTGCTGATGGGGAGCGCGCGCTCATACAATCATAAACTGATCCAAAAGCGCGAGGCAGATTAAATGGTATTCCCCCTTACCTATGCAGAGCTGAAAGGCATAGGCGTAGTAGGACCAAGCCACAATGATGGTGATAAAAATGACTGGGATCCAACGCAAAACTCTATGACAGCTCCGTCTCAAGCCGCCAGAACCGGACGGCGCCATCTTCTATTCAAAAATCATAAAATTGAGGTACATCAGAAGCTTCCCACAGACCCCTTTCTCTCGCTAACATAGTATAGCGGCCAGTTGCCCGCAGCACTGAGTTATAGTTCTTTCCCACATATCACAGCCTTCGACAGCACTTTGGTCGTGCACGAGAGCGCGCGGCCGTCCTATTTCGCCAAGTTCTTATGACGTCTACAAGATGCTGCCTCGAGCTCTAAAATAAGACGCGCCCGCCCAGCTCCATTCGGTGGCGCAAACAAAGAGCGAAATAGAATCCCATAGGCTATATCAAAGGTAGCTTGCATCACGTGTTCAAGTAACTATATCACGAAATGGGACTGCCGCAGGCCACACGTAAGGAAGATGCATTTTATGCTGTTTAATACTGATTACGTTTGATAATGAATGAATGATTGCATTCCTGAAACTGCATTCCAGTTTTTATAAATCATTGGGGCATATGGTTTTTTATTGCTTTACGATAAAAACGTCAAGGTACAAAGATTGTCTTATGAGCCTTTTATAACCCTGCAGTTATGAAATCAGAAGCACCACACATCTACTGCACAAAAAAAATCTATTATGATGTTTTTTTGTAAAAATGAGTGATGTAGACTGAAAAAATACAGTCTGGACTGTGAGGTAGGAAAGCAGTTATTCACTGATTTATTGATGAATGACAGCTTGATTCTACACAAAAAATAGGTTTAGTTTAAAATTCAATGAAGAAGCTGTATCACAACGGGTCAGGGAAGGGCAGGTAATTTTTGACCCTGTGGGCACGGGGCGCATATGCCTACACAATACGAAGACAACACAAGGGTTAAGCCTGCAGGGATCAGTTGTGGCAAGCCAATGACTCAGAGCGCTTGCACTAAATTGAATTTGCGGGATACTTGCAATAAAAAAACCCCCTGAAAATAAATCCATCATCAGTCAGCTTTGACGACATCTCTGGAAGCTAAAGCCCATGCCTCAGGACAGCCTGTGTGCTGATTTAACCTGTAAGGAGAAAACATCGTAACCTTCCTTATGTTCATACTGTTAGCCTCACAGCTGCTCAATTGTCACAGTACCTTTTTGGGTAAATTTTTCTCAAATAACCACAAAACCATGCCGCAGGGATTGCAGCCTGTGCGTGTAACAGTGGCCCAGTCTCCAACATACAAGGCAGGACACAAATAAGCTTGACACATAAGGCGAAATATATATTTTTTTCTCAAAATAATTTATTCATGCATTCATCATACGTACTTTGGGAGTAACATTTTACCATTTGAATTTCATTCCTTTATAGCTCAATATATTTCAAAAGATAAACTAGTAAAATATTTTATGATCTAAAATGCCAAGTGCAGCTTCTTCAGCGGAAGAACATTAAACACATCTTAAATTCATGCAAAACACACTCCAAAAATCATGAATATTAAACCAAACTATATGAATGACTGTATTGCTAATGACTAGTTGAGTAAATTACACTCATACTGAATTATTTTTTCATGGAGACAGTTTTTGTGCTTTGATTTTCACAGGATCTTTTCTAGCACACTCTCCACACAGCCCTGAAATTCTGACGTATTCAGCAGCTATCAGTGGACCTGCAAGGAAAGGTTTCTTGGCCTCCGCAACACTCAGCCTCTGTCCAGCAGCTGAATAACTGGATGTAAAGTTTTTAAGACATAACATGTATGTAAAGACACAACATATGTAAAGACATATGTAAAGACATAACAACACAGAGTAAGCTAACGATAAGAGGAGATGGAAACATGAACAGAACGAACCAAAGGAACTCTGTCCAAAAACTGGTGTGGTTATATTCCATGTTTTGGACATATTTTGCTTGTCACATTTCTGTTCAAAATGTTACAGAGCTATGCGAACAAACAAACAAAAAAAAAAATCAAAATGCAAGCTACACCATTTTGAGAGATAGCAAAACAACATTGCATTCACGCAGTTAAGAGATCTGGGTGGAGCCGTCACCATTGGCCAGTGTGGAGAAAATATAATATAACATGTAGGACAAGCACTTTTGCTGACTGTAGTACAAACAGGCAATCTGGATTAGCGCACGCTGAGTAGCAGAATGAACAATGCACTGTCAATGTTGAGCAAAGCCAGGGCGGCAGCAAGGCACATATGACAACAGTCCTCTTTCATACCGTATATAAGACATGCCATGAACAAACTAATGAACTGCGTGTAACATAGTAACAGAACATAGTAACACAAGCACAATTTTGGGGAAATTTAGGGGCACCCAAAGTCAAAGAAATAAATAATGACCTTTTACTTCCTCATAATACGCCTTATATTGTATTTTATATATCCACTTGGGGCTTCAAATTCATTTAAAATCCTTTGACAATTTATTTCTCTGAAAATTAAAGGTTTTTTGGTTGAGACAGCCACATAGGTTGAATCCTGAACTGTAACCCTAAATCCCCTGTAAAATTCCGCACCACTGATTTCAGGTTGGTGCGAGCAATTTAATGCCTGCTGAAGTTAACCCGCCTTCCAGCAGAGCGCTGGCTGGAGATCAGAGCCACTGAGGAGGGATAGGGAGCAAGGAAATTACTCAATATGCACAAGGTGATATAGACCTTCGCTGAGTCTACTGATTTACTTATTGGCACATCCAGCAAAAGTTTCCTTAAAAAAAAAGAAGAAGTTTCCTTTGGTGTAGTTGACATCACGGACATCCAGGCGTTTCTGAATGGTTGTAGGAAGACGAATGACAAATTCAGCTGCATACAAGTGTGGCTTAGGAAACCATGCATGCATGTAGGGTAAACATGTGTAACTGCGTCCAGGACCACCGTGCAAATCTCTATTCTGGTTGTAACATTCATGTTATTGCTTCTTTTATAATGGTCAGATCTTCAAACCCTGTGTATTAGAGTGCTTCTGCAACAGAAAAGTGACTTCTCAGATGAGCAGCTATATACTGTACTTAACAATGCGAGTTCAACTGTAAAAAGGAATGTTCTTACATGAATAAATAGTTAAAGACAATTAACAGCATCCAAATCTCTATCGCTGTTTCTGACAGTGCCAGGTCTGGCTCCTTGTAATTTGAAAGGGCACTGCACATGGGTTTTTCAAGATGAGAAAACAAAAACACTCAGTACAAATATGCAATCCTACCTCTAAACAGGAAGTACTAAAGTACTTTGGTCAGCAAAAACCTTTTCCCTGCAGTTCTCATGTAAATATTGATATTGGAAATAATTCAGTTTGAACTGAAATACATAAACAGACACATTACAAAGAAATTCAGCAATGCAGCCCACCCCCCCCCCCCCCCCCAAATCCAGAGTGATTTTGTTGAATTTGTTCCTGTGAATTAAGGTGGTTCAGGAAATAACTGGACATTTGGTTCCTCACAATGGCAGGTGCCATTTTGGTCAAAAGAAACGACTAAGCCGACCGAGCTAAAGGCCCAGACTTCCTCTCAGGATCGGGCTCATTGAGCTGTTGTCACAACCAGGGCATGAAATTAACTTTTTCACTCACTGGCCAGAGTGGCTTGTGGATTCTAAAAAAAAAAACACCAGCCATTTTTGACTTTTTACCAGCCACATTACCTTTTACAATATAACACAACCAGGGGTCACAATGTATAAAACTATAAGTAAAAGAATGTGTAAAAGAATGCTCAGGGAGAAAGCCAGAAATCTGCTTACGCAAAGTTTTGCGTTTTCTCCCTCTGTCTTTTGATCACGGTGTCGCCATATCACACTGACTCCAAACACTGCGTACGCATGGTGTCCAGCGTGTGCAGAGGTACGCAGATTCTCTTATTTTATACATCTGAATTTCTGCGGGGAAACTCACTTACGCAGCTTTCTGAGGGCATTTTTCTGCTCAGCACTGTTTATGTGGCCCCTGGTTGGTTACTGGCCAAAGTGGCAGCTAGAGTAAAAAATCTTACCAGCCACAATCAAAATTTTCCCAGCATTTGGCTGGTGGCTGGTGTTCATTTCGCACCCTGGTCACAACCCTAGAGTGTTGACCATCAGCTTGTGAGGCATCTTCACAAACACTCGCAAACTCTGCTATATATAGTTCCTCTGACCCTAGAAACCCCTCTTGCCTGTGCCATGTGGAAGCCATCTGATCAGGAAATATTACATCTGATCAGAAATCATTACATTAAAAAAGAAAACACAAGCAAGCCAAGAGATGTAGCATGAGGACACTTCATGAGGAATATTTTTAGACTATATTAACTATAAAAAAGATTTGTTTTCCATAGCCATGACTTTTTTCCTTCTTCTGTTGGGCGCATTCATTCTGATATACTGGTACATATACTGGTATTCCATCAAATTCCAAGTTAATCAGATAGGTCACTGTGTAAATAATTGAAAATAAAATAATATATTGCGCGTATTTTTCCAAATACTGGAGTATAAAGGAGATACAGCATATATATAATATATAAATAAGTGTGTGTGAGTGTGTGTGTGTGTACATGAATGAAACAGTCTAAAGTGCCAAGTCTGGGGTCTCACTAAAAGACAACCATCATGTCTTTATTTTTGGGGGATGAATGTGGAATTTGTGGTTGCAGAGACTGTGTGTGTGTTCTTGGACGCTTCCCAAAGGTAGAGTTAAACTCTTGAACCCGGGTAAAGCAGAGAAGACAAGCATATTAATGACAGGTCCCCAGAGTGTTCCAACACGGGGGAGTTTCCGCTGGCTTTATGCACAGTCACTCAGGAGCCCAGCGAGACCGGCATTGAATTAGGTTCCTAATCACACACAGCAAAAATGTTGGGTGTACATTTAACACTGCTGGTGTACATTTAACACCATAGGGTGTTTATATGAGGCCACAGACTCATATAAACACCCTAGGGTGGTAAATGTACACCACTGTTTTGGCTGTATAAAGTGCTGGGACTACACAGGGCATTTGTGCTCTAGCACTGAACCCAAAGACTTTGCCTGCATACGACTATTCACGAGTGAGTTTTCTACGCACTTTTTATGCGCTCATAAAAAGATATATTTACGTAGGTATCATTACTCATACTCATGAATATTTATGAGTGCAATATTAATTAGGTTACGCTCATGAATATAAATGAACTCATTATTATTACTATTAATACTTACTGTATATACTCATGAATATTCACAAGTGTTTTATAATTACACCTGTGGGGCTTGGACCCTACTGTATATTGTTTTTTTTTTTAGGGGATAAGCACTTCTGGCCTCAGTTAACATGTAGCACAGTTTGGCCACCAGGTGGCAATACAGTGCCCATGGCAAAATCTCGACATTTTCGAGTCCAGCCCCTGTGCCTTGTTTGACTGAGTTTTACAAAAATTTGTTACATATTATTATTACTATTATTATTATTATCATATATGTTGTAATGCAGGAATTGCAGGGAAGTCCAAAAGACTGCAGGTTGCGATTGCGGGTCACAGCAGAATGATATTGCCGTTTAAGAGGAGGTTAAATGGGCGGGGTGTGGGGGTGTGTCGATGAACAGTGACTGACAGCTCTGCCAGGCATCCCGGGGCCGCCCATCTCCTTGTTTTCTTCCTCTAGGTTTTCTCCTGGAATCTCCTCCACAGCTGCCTCGCCTGCCTCCCAGCCTCCCTCCTCACACAGGTAGGGAAGGAAGACGGGCGTCGGCCGCTCACCTGGTGAATATCGGAGGGCAGGGGGTTTGGGTCACAATAATGCAGTGGCATGGCTGGGGCTATCTGTACACCCCCCCCCAACCCCCAATTTTAAAATGAAGCTGTGATAAACTTGAACTGTGATATTCACTCATTTCAAAAAAGAAAAATATGACTCTGTCTTCAGCCTTCGAGTCAGGAGTGTTAAACTAGGAGACTGTAACTGAAGCAGTTAGGCGGAACTGTGGCCGGTGCTCAGATATACAAAACACAGACAGTGCTCTGCATTGTCAGCAACCTTACCTGTGCGGTGTTAGAGCAGAGGCTCACTGCATTCTCAAAGTGAGGAAGCTGGGGGGGGGGGGGGGGTGCTGTGAGTAACCATGGCAATGGGGAACAAGGGGAGGGGGGCGGGGCACGGAAAAAGGAAGCGAGTGTACTTATCTGCTGGCCAGCTCCTTTTTCAGACAGGACCTGAAGGAAGTGAAGCGCTCTACAGTTTTGTAGCTCTGGGGTTCGGACGCAGAGCAGCGGCGGGCGTGGGAGAAACGGGGAGTGAGGTCACGGCGAGGTCATGCAAGGAGTATCGTTTCACAGAGAGAGAGAGGGAGCGTGAGGGAGAGGCAGAGAGAGAAAGAGAGATAGAGAGGGAGAGGGAAGGAGGGGTGAGAAACAAGGAAAGAGAGAAAGGGAAGAAAAGATAGCATGTGGTTAATGAATTCTGTTAGCACTGAAAGAGAAAGACCTGGAATTTGTTTTTCAAAAACACCAACAAAAGTTACAGGTTTGGGAAAGATGCATGCAGGAAGTGCAGGCGTATCGGTGTCACTGCGCTGTTGATGAAACACATCCTTTTAGTCATTAGGAACCAAAGTTCGAAAATGGTTCTTCAACCCATACACTACATTAAAGCTGGAGTAAGCAACTTTCTCAATGGTCGCATTTGTTGTCAAAGCATTTCAAAGTCATAACACCCCTTGGCCCTGCCCACAGAGAAAGAGGCACACCCCCCACCCCACTGCTTCCACAGACCTCGTTGTGAATGTGACCCCGGCCTATCTCTTCCATTGGTTTGTGTCATGAGCCACTTTTTTTCATTTTTGAAGACAAAAATTTAGGCTGAATCACTGGTTTTAGAATGCAGAATTTGAGGGTATAAACACAGTGTATGGTGCTGGATTTCTCTCACAACGGTTCTTTCTATGATTGCTACCAACTGAGCTACCAAATTTTTCCAAGAATAAGTTGCGTACTCCAGCCTTACGTCATGTTAACATCCTTAAGACCATAATTCTAACTGCCACTAGGTGGCAGTGAAGTTATTCAGTCAGTCAGCCTCTCTTTAGCGCAGAGGTGGGCAACGAGGGCCGTATCCGTTTCTGGATTTCATGCCAACTTCTGGCCTTAATTACTTAATCAGCCTGAACATTTACGCCATCTGAAATTTTATCTACATTTCTTGATAAGCGCATGAATGACAGCCGAAGACTGTTCTTGTGTTCCTATATGAAACATTTTACCGTGGCCTAATCTGTCGATGTATACATGCTGCCAGTTAACCCATTAGGGTGAAATTGGTGTAAACAAAAACCTGCATACACACCGGCCCTCCAGGCCTGGAACTGTCCACCTCTACTTTAACTATCATTCATGTTCATCTCATTCACCACTTCCATATAATAAGATTTAAAACACCACTTTCTTCTCCCGGTTTGTACCTTTCGCCCAATTTAGAACGGCAACCATGGTTGAAGGCCCTGTTTCATCGTTGAAATGTCCTCCAGTAGTTCGCAAGGACAGTTATTGCCCCTGAAACGCAGGTTTAATGTGCAGCTTGTCTACAGTAGTTACTCTTGTGCTGTGAGATAGGGACCATTCCATCCAATGAAAAGCTCCCTTCCTTGTGTGATGCTCCATTCATCCAGTGGTAAAAAGTGCTATACCAGGCACCATATAAAAGCAAAATCTAATTAATTATACCATGGCCCCATACTGTTCTTTTACTACCCCTAATGCCTCTCTCCCCTTCCCCCCGTCCCGACCCTTTGACCCTTGACCCCTCGTACCCTTGTGCCACGGTGCAGACGGTCCTTCATAATGCCGATGAACTCCTTGTGGCTCAGCTGGTCGTCGTGGTCCACGTCGAAGATCTTGAAGACGGTGTTCACCAGGTGGCGGGTGAGCTTCATTCCCGTCGCCACGTAAACGGCCCGCGCAAATTCGTCTGGGTGAGAGAGCGCACGGACGCCCGCACCGAAATTCAGTACACACACTGACTTAACTACCAGTGTTGAGCACAGGACAGTGTCACATGACCCCAAAGCTGAGGACAGTGTCACATGACCCCAGAGCACAGGAGAGTGCAACATGAACCCAGAGCTGAGGACAATGTCACGCGATTCAAGAGGTACAGAGTAGACAGAACAAATATAGTTTTACACTTTTACCCTGACATGACAGTGCTAAAATAGGTGCATTTTCATAGTGTATTTAATGTATTTAATGGTGTATTCGATTGTGTGGCCTTTTGTATGTACATCCCTCACCTGGCTAGATGTTTACATGTCTTTTTTTTATTTTTATTTATTTTTATTACCATGTACTAGTCTAATTGATTTATTTTTAAGCTTATTTATCTTTTTAAAGCTGTTTTATCTATTATTTTAATTTTATTTCTTTTATTCTGTATAGTGGGGTGAAAGAAGAGGCCAGTAAGGCGCTCAATTTACAAGTTTGACTAGGGACCGACGGGTTCGTCACTCTGCGGAGTGATTCAAACTGTGGAGGCTGTATGCTGCTCCCACCCATGGGCAAATGAAAATCAAAACGTAGAAAGAGGCCAGTAGGGCGCTCAACTTAAAAGTTGACTAGGGACCGACGGGTTCGTCACACTGCGGAGTGATTCAAACTGTGGAGGCTGTATGCTGCTCCCACCCATGGGCAAATATACCTCGAAGGAGGGACATTGTCTCGTAAATGTTCTATTGTCTTTTATATCTATTTTTCTTCTATTGCTTTTGTTCTGTATTTTGTTTTCTATTGTTGTGAAGCACTTTGGGCTGCATTTTATGTATGAAAGGTGCTATACAAATAAAGTTTATTATTTATTATTATTATGTAGTCGCATAAAGGCTTTATCAACAGGCCTCTCCTGTGTGTTGCTAAACCCCACAGGCAGGAAGATCTGTACCAGGCTGCAGACATGTGAGCAGAATAAACTTCTATGGTACACAGAGCTGTACCAGTCAGGTGAGAGGCATTGAACTCTCTATGGTACACAGAGCTGTACCAGGCTCCAGACAGGTGAGTGTAATAAACTTCTATGCTACACAGAGCTGTAAAAGGCTCCAGATAGGTGAGTGGAATAACCTTCTATGGTACACAAGAGCTGAAACAGGCTCCAGTCAGGTGAGAGGAATAAACCTCTATGGTACACAGAGCTGTAACAGGCTCCAGTCAGGTGAGAGGAATAAACCTCTATGGTACACAGAGTTGTAACAGGCTCCAGTCAGGTGAGAGGAATAAACCTCTATGGTACACAGAGCTGTAACAGGCTCCAGTCAGGTGAGAGGAATAAACCTCTATGGTACACAGAGCTGTAACAGGCTCCAGTCAGGTGAGAGGAATAAACCTCTATGGTACACAGAGTTGTAACAGGCTCCAGTCAGGTGAGAGGAATAAACCTCTATGGTACACAGAGCTGTAACAGGCTCCAGTCAGGTGAGAGGAATAAACCTCTATGGTACACAGAGCTGTAACAGGCTCCAGTCAGGTGAGAGGAATAAACCTCTATGGTACACAGAGTTGTAACAGGCTCCAGTCAGGTGAGAGGAATAAACCTCTATGGTACACAGAGCTGTAACAGGCTCCAGTCAGGTGAGAGGAATAAACCTCTATGGTACACAGAGCTTTACCAGGCTGCAGAGAGACAAAGAGGAGGGGCGTGAGCCGCAGGGGAACAGACCTTGGCCGATGGAGCGGCTAGCGAAGTTGTACATCTGCATGGCGATGGCGAAATCCTCCAGGTTGTTCAGGAACTGGAAAAAGGACCTGAACTCTTCGAATGTGATTCCCTGCAAGGGGGGGGGGGGGGGCAATTTAATACTGAATAATTCATATTTATAATGAAATTCAATAGCAAAATTATCTTTAAAATTGCAATAAAAATAATCACTCTTAAGAGTTGCGCTCCAGACTGGAATCACACAGATGATATTTACATATATATGTGCAAATGACAGATCTGATGCTGATGTGAGATCTACTAAATCCCTTTTTTCTTACCTCTACAGACACATTTTTTAGTAACCTTTCTTCTACAACAAAATAAAACTGAGGGAAAGTGCTTTGTTGGATGGACCCAATATTCAAACTTGTGAGAAGCAACTGAAATTCTGTGTCACTGCCCAGTTCAGCTAAGCACTGGGGTCTTTTTCCAAATAATCACTTTGAAATATTTCCAATGTTTTACTGTTTTAATTAAAAATTTTAAATAATGACTTTCCAGAGCACAAAGTTTACTTTCAAATTCTAACCAACTGAGCACCTTCCCTTAAAGCCTACTAGAGCCCCTCCCCTCCTGGCTGACCAATCAAAGTGGCTGTAGAAGCCAAAGGCCTCAGCATGCGGCTGACACTGGCGTGAGGTGGAAGTGAAGCATGGCCCTTGTTGAGAATAATGTGGGTATTTCAGAAAGGACAAACCTCTTGTGTCTTCCACAGCATGAAAAAGAGAGAGAGCACTGTATGAACACCACACGAGCATGCCACACACACACACCACCCACAGCATTTACAAGCACTACAGGAAAGTTAGTATCACTTAAAAAGGAAATGTATTATCGGCAAATTAAATAAATGATTAAAAGAAGACGGTTTGTGCTGTTTACTACACGCCCTGTCAATCAATCTCAAGGGTTCCCCAGTGTATGGTGGCAAAATTGAAAAGACTTCATATTTTGCACTTGGAAGAATAACACAAGAACAGTTTGATGTGTCTCAGTTAGTAAATGACATGTTAACATGTGGAGCAGTGATGAACTGAGATCATAAGTGGAGGGGTGGGGCAGTTGGGATGGAGCCAGGGTGACACGGGGCAGGGGGTGGGGCCACTGGTTCTCGAGGGCGGGGCCCCGATAGGATCGAGGGGGGAGGAGAGTTGGGAAAGAAGACACACCTTCTCGTCTGGAATGCTGTGCCGGACGTTGTCCAGGTAGCTGCTGATGTTCTCTACATTGGTGTAGCGGAGCAGGATTCGGGCAAAGTCCTCCTCGCTGATGGTGGTCATCCCCTTGGAGTAGGTGAGGAACTCGATCTCCAGAACCTCAGTCTGCAGGTTGTCCATGAATCTGTGGGGGGGGGGGGGGGGCAGGACTGTGGCTTTTAACGAGGGAAAAACAGGGCTAGCCTGTTTCCTGAAAACTTATCAGCACTGTAGCACATTCAAGGTACGAAAGAGAGAGGTATTTCCAGCTCTGAAAGATTTGTACTCGTGATATAATGCACCAATTTTAAGAATTTCCAATCCAATATCTAATGTATTCATATACTTAGATTTCGGTCTTATTTTTTTTTACAAAGGCTACTCTCATTCTGTAGCCATATTCCCTACACATTATACTGTATATAATCCTTACAGATGCTTTGAATGGCTAGCCAAACACATTCCCCTGGGTTTTGCATTATACCGGAACCGTCAAGAGAACTCTCCCCAGAGACACAAGAGGGTGCTCTGTCACAGTCTGGGATTTGCTCTTTATTTAGTGGCCCCAAAATAACACCTTGAAATTATCATGACATCATGTTAAATGACATCATGCTACCTGAAAATATCATCATATGATATCACCCTTCCTATAAATATCATCAAATGACATCACGCTACCTGTAAATATCATCAAATGATATCACCCTACCTGTAAATATCATCAAATGATATCACCCTACCTGTAAATATCATCAAATGATATCACCCTACCTGTAAATATCATCAAATGATATTGTATCGCCCTACCTGTAAATATAATCAAATGATATTGTATTGCCATACCTGTAAATATCATTGAATGATATCACCCTACCTGTAAAAATCATGAATATCACCCAGTGACTCACCTGTAAAAATCTTGGAACGTCAGTTCAGCTTTTCCCTTCTTTCCGAAGAAGTGCACCAGCAGCGTGGTGTCGATCATCATGTTCTCCTCGGCTCGCTGTGAGGGGGGGAGGGGGAGGGGGAGGGGGGAGAGCACCATTCTGTCACAGAAGCTTCCGTGCTGCTAACTGTACTGGGAGTCCACAGACAAGCCACGGGCCACATACACAAACGTAGAGCGGATTCACTGGCTGCGGCCGGCCAGTGGGCTACGTATGGAGGAGAGGGCAGAAAACCAATCCACATTATCATCCTGAACGGTCCTGATTGGCCCAAACTTGCAGTTTGGTATGAAGGGTCTGCTGCCAAGACCCCACTTTCAATTCGCTTAACAATGGTGTCACATATCTGCTTATGTTCAATAATAATTTTGCTCAAATGAAAATTACTTGATGCAAAGTGCACTCACATATTAGATAAATTGGATGAGACTAATAAGCTAAAATAATAAGCTGCTGGAGTGTGAGCTTTTTGGAACTGGAATGCTCATTAATCATGGGAAACAATCCAGGATGCTTACAAGGATAAACGACAAGTTCTTTGCCCCGCCCCTACTGGTTGCTCATTGGCCGCCGCTGGCATGACATCAGGGCAAAACCACAGACACATCCAGGCGAGGGCACAACTGCAGCCTTTCCCACAACATAGAGCAGCGCAGACAACATGCACAAAAAACACACAACCAGGACAGAGCTCTTTTTCAAGTGTGTCACTCAGCAACCGGGGAACCTGCACCAAAGTTTTAAAGAGAATTTTGTTTTTTGCGTTGCTGTGACACCCTCAAAAACTCGGCCGGAGACACACAAAGCGAGCACGGGACCATGCCCCATGCACTTCTGCGCAAACGCCGTGGGACCAACGCAGAGATACGCATCGCACTGTTGAGCCAGTTACACCTTTTTCTCGCTACCATGGAGACCTCTACCCCGTCATGTACTTTGTCTGGTATTTGAAAATGTGACCATACATCTGGCCCCAAAGAGAAACGTTAATAAATCATACCATGGATAAGGTATGAATTTTCAATATATGTTAAAATATATTGCATATATTGTAAATATATCACTTTTTGCCCCTTTCAAGTACATTATCTGTGCATATATGCTAGAATACATACTGTGATTACAAGTGAAAATGCCTATATATATATATATATATATTCTGTTATATATGAAATATGTTTTGTTGTATTTTGAAAATACATTGCTCACATATTTTATCATATGTGTGCCATATATTACACATTCGTAAGATGTAAGTGTTTGGAAACTGGACGCCCATCTTGAGGTAAATTAAGTCAGAGCCATGACCCACTGGCCAATGACAAAGTAGAAAATCACCTTTAGGAAAATGTCTCAGGGGATGAGGGACATTTTCATAACGGCAAGAGATGGATAGGTACAGAATAGAAAGAGTCAATATCTGCTTGTTCCTGATTAGCCAGTAGCTCAATTAAGTGTTTAACTACCGATGGGGCATTCCATTTGTGGTCTGGAACGGGGGACGAGAGGGGGGAGGAGGGAGGTCGTGGGGGGCAAGGGTGGGTGAGGGGGAAGCGGATCTCTCAACACATTTTGAGATCTAACAGTTGACCAAAAAACTAACAAAAAACAAAACAAACACAGGAACTGTAACAACTAAATCCTGAAGAGACCCCCTCAGAAAAAGGCGTTTAATAAAAAAAAAGGGGCAACAATCCCAGGCTAATTGGGGGGAGGGGAAGGGTTCTCCGGGAGGTAGAAAAGAAGGCAAATGGCCGCTGCGGCACGGGCGGCCCGCTGATCGCCGTGGTTACCCATGCCCCGCCCTGCAGAGATGTCACTCATGCTGACCACCGGGCGGGCCGACCACCGCGCGCGTCCCTTCCAAAAGGCCGTGTGCATTCAAGCCCCCACAATCCCATGCGGCTCGGATACCTCTAATCTAAAGTCCTATCGGGACAGGACGGTGTTTCAAACGAGAGAGAGAGAAGACATTGTTCCACTTGGCTGTTCAAATCAAAAACTTGATTCCAACACAATGTCACATGTTCATAGATGGGAGAGGCAGATAATTCGCTGTGTTATTATTACTCTTTTGTTTATTAAAATTTTTTTTTTTTTTTTTTTGCAAACTGTGCATTGCATTCTGGGGAGGAATAAAAAAAAAAAAAGCAAAGCCCTTGGTAGCACTTTACGGCTCATTCCATTTCAATTTGGAGCGACTGCTTTATTGTTATTCTTCTCATTTCCGTGAATCAAGTTCCACAGACTCAGGCCAGTGAGTCGGCTAACTGTCTCCTGTAGCGCTGCTCATTTACGTTTAATTTGTATTTTCTATAAAAAGTGAGTAAAATCACAATGTTGCCACATCTGACCACATTTGCCACGTAATTGCCCCTCCATCCCCAACCGAAAAGTGCAACCAAGGCACTATGTGACCCACACAGAAATGTCCCAGGAAAGACAGCAATTTACTGCACCGATAGGTCCAAACGACACATGCCCATTTGCTTTTGTTGAAATCTTGGGGGGACATTTTTGTGAGGGAAAGATGGCAAAAGGGCAAAATATTGTAGTATCTAAAAAAATAAAGACTAATTTTTACTATATCGCTGAAACTTACTACATGTACCTGAAACTTTCTGTTCTAATATCTACCTGACTCTGTGTGTACAACACTTCCTTCAAATATTAATATTTCTGCCTGAGACATATTGCTGTTTTAAAATTTTTTTTTTTAGCTACTTATGAATGACTTCATATGACCTTCAAAAACAACACATAACCCCTTCATGTGCATGGAATTGTCAATCTGGGTCCATTCCATAAGGGCGTGACCACAAGTATTCTTGAAGCTTACACCGTGAGCCACGCCCACAACATGCAAGTTATCACTTCAGTCCTCTAACTTACCACTTTCCAAACAAACCAACAATTACTGATATCAACCTCACCATTTCTGAGATGAGTAAGACTGTGGTTTTACAGAATGACATGCGTTTAATATTAAACAAACATGCATGTCAGAGGCTAACTTATAACAATTACCACCTTCTCTTCCTGTTTTCCTTATTCTTAAAGAAAATGAATAGGCTTAAATGGACATAGCCTTTTTTACGATTATTTTTGTTGGATTGATTCAGTAAATATAGCTGCATTAACTCCTATGTGTATACATATGATGCCCTGCATACAGGAATCTGTTCAGCATAAAAATAGTATTCAGACTTATTTCATAACTCTTCTTAAACTGCGTAAGCTTTTCAGCCCTTCCTGCATGTTACTCATGTCTGCACAGTACCTGTTAGTGCGGTTTTAGATATACAGTCACTGGACAGCCAGGCAGGCAGAAACAAAACAACAGTCAAATCACACAGATACTGTACACAGATCACCATGAGCACACTCACAAAAAGCAAAAACAAAGGCAATACAACAAATGTTCCTTTGAACCATTGTCAGCTGGGTTATGCTTTAGAAATGATAAAAAACAAACTGGGCAACAGAAAAAAAAATAGAAAAGAAAAGAATGAAATTAATAAATGATAACATTTCGAGAAATTAAAACGGAAGCCCTTCAGAAACTGCCCTGTGATCTGGGTTAGGCGGGTGAGAACAAAAAAAAAAAAATTTCAATAAATAAATGGGACACAGGGATAGGGATAGGCTAATGGGATGATGACATCACAGAGGCTTGTCTACAGAGGGAGGCGGGACTACCTCGGCCAGGTCAGAAAAGAGAGCTTGACTCGTGCCTCGTCTCAGTATGTCCCAGTAGCTCCTGGGCACAAAGTCCTGAGGCTCTTTTTTAAGAACCTGCAGAAGTTTCCAGAAGCACAACCGTTAGCAGAAAGGAGAAAAAAAAGTGCACATAGAAGTCTGTGTTTCAAGCAACACATCTTAAGTCTAGTTCTGCAATTACTACACCTATGCACCGGGTGAAGCACTCAGCCTTAAAACAGAACACACTCTAAAAAACCGGCTACTAAATGTAGCCTTTTTAAGATATGTATAGTAGTGTTCATATGAAACAGTAACACTTAATTGAGTTTATTTATGCATCACTCCCTATATGACCTTGTTTGGAAAACTTGTGAAGAATGCTCTTGATTTCGGTCAGGTGTTTTTTTTTATTTGATAAAAAGAACTGAGCAGACTGAGTTTACCAATTACTCACTCCTCCATCTTGTGTCAGAGTACAAACAAAATGTCTGCTCACAAATAATGTCCTGACAACATAACAACAAAAAGGATTTAAATGTGAAATGCCGGGACTGGTTTGGCGCGAACATCGTTGAGCATGTGAAATTTTAATGGGGACACACAATGTGAGGATGACCATGCCTACATTACACGCCTGCTGAAGGCGGACAGTAAGTGGATTCTGAGAGAGCCAGAATGGCGGAAATTTGATTCGCATAATGTCGTAACGCAAACTGAGGAATTATCCAGGCCGTTATAACACAAAGGGAAAAGGCCCAAATTTAAAAGCTGTAATCGTGTGAGAGTGAAAAGGATTTTTCTGTTCTCTCCTCGCCTCTCGCTACTCCAGTTTACCTGGGACAATCCAATGAAAATGCGTGTAATGGTGAACTCAAGTCCCTCGTGCTTAAACAGTGAATACCTGAGTGGTTAGAGGCGCTCACTGCCAGCACAGAGACTGGGCCCTGCACCCACTAGCCTCAGTCTCAGTCTCAGTCTACCACATCAGCGGACTGTGACTCAGGGAGAACGCAGCGGTAGGTCACACCCGGCCTCGTCCAATCAGGTGCAAGGTGGGTTTGAGCCCGCCAGGGTTCTTCCCTCCCGCAGTAGACGAGGGCAGGCTACTCTGAGAGAGTTACGTCTCCTCTCTGTGTCTCTCTGCAGTGCTGTGTGAACTGCAGGGAGCATAACAGCCCCTCGCTGGCAGACGTCAGAGTCTGCGACTGGAGTAGATCAGAGGAGTGTTCCCTCAGCTGCAGGTGACAGTCAGAGGAGAGTCACACCTCTCCATGACTACTGGTAACCTGCAGACACCCTATGAGAAGCTAGGGGGCGCTGATGTGGCATTAGGGACGACACCAGGAAACTCTCTATGCAAACGGAATGAAGCCGAACGGTCTTCAGACTCAATAGGCCAGATTCAAGGCCGTTATCTGTTGGGCAGATAGCAGGCAATCCTAAGACCTCAGCCTCATATAGTCACTGCTCGCCATTTTCCCAGACGAGGCGGATTGTTCTGGACTGCGGTTGGCTGGACCCGATCAGGAGCGCACCCCCCCCCTCACAGGAAGTGATGCGTACACGGTGGATGGGGAGTTTTACTGTAAATATTAACCACCTCCTGAGGTGTGTGAAAGTGTGTCCCAGCGACCTACGAATGCGGCACGGATATCTCCTTATTTTGTGGAATGCGCCTTTTCGTCAAATCTGGATTTTTACACTCTGTTTTGACTTATTCTACCGAGCAAACTCCAGTGTAAATGCCCCTTTTGTTGTACAGGAAAATCACATGTTAGCATTGGCTCCATTGTGTTTCCACTAACTGTATAATGCTGCTACATCTTTTGTAAGTTTTATCCCAAAGCATCTAATCTAGCAAGTTTTGTGGTTATTAGAGCAGATTTGTTTCGGCGTAAATACAGGCCCTATTGTTATGATCAAATTATTATAGGCCCTATTGTTATGATCAAATTATTATAGGTGGCGCTCTTTGAAATAATAGCAACAGATAAACAGAAACATAAGAAACTAATTTATGTGTAAACACCCTGCTTTGCTGAACTGAATTATGTTCACCATAAAGTCCCCTCCCCCACACACTACCCCCAGAGTCATTACGTGTGATAAATTAAATGTCATCTGCGCCATTGTCATACAAAGCAAATGTAGTAAAGACAATGTATGTAAAAGCCATACATCTACAAATATAAAGAGAACAACCATGTTTTATATTTAAGATTTACATATATCCCCTTCAAAAATGTGAGGGGGGGGGGGGGGGCTCTGCATGACCTATGACCTTTGACTATGTGGCCTTGAGAAGAACCGAAATTCAGCTCTGACAGCCCCTGCTCTCCCATTTCGATTCTGGCTTGGGAGATTCTGGCTATTGTATGCATTCAATCCTGGCCAAAATACCATACTACCATCACCAACACCTGTCAGGGCTTTTTAAGTGAATAATGTTAATCAATAATCAAAAATAAACAATAAACAAATAAAATAAAGACAATGGGAAAGCGGGCATGTGATGGAACAGATGCATTCTGGAAGGATGATAGGAAAGGTGATACATACGCTGTTGCCGGGGGCAACCTGATATCCATACAGCTGCAAACTCTTGCACACAGTGTGACAGAGAGGAAGGAGGTGGAGTTAAGGGCACGGCATGCCGTAACGAGGAAGAGGAAGGGGGAGGAAGAAGAAGAACACAACACAACATGTTAGAGACGCATGCAGTAGGGTGTCCGTCCAGATTTGTTCAGGCACAGTAGTGTTAGCTTGGGGCGTTAACTCTACGGACGCGTTGGGCCTAAACGTTTTCCCACCATCTAAACGGCTTTTCACACAGGACAGGAGAGACCTCACCAGGAAATTCACAGGGTCACAGACGACATTTTGCACTCGACACGCTTAAACGACATGCTTCACATTTACTTAAATATTTTTCCACACACATGCTACACGTTTTACACGAGACAGAATAAAAGACAGGTTTTCAGTAGCGGTGGAGAAGTGAGGCTTTGTGAACCACACTGTGGGTGGAGCTTCCACATGCACTCAATCACGATGAACCAGTCAATATTTACACCAATCAAAAGACATTGCCCGCAGCAGAGCACTGCGATTGGTTGAAATCAGTGAGCGGCTCATAGCACATGATGGCTCCTCCAAATTTTGGTGTTCCTGAAGCCTCATTCTCCAGTCACTAGTACTGATGACTTTGTAGAGGCTTGGGCTGTGTTTTTGCTTATTGGCCAAATAAAGGCCAAGGTTAGTGAAGGGGTACGAATGTGACAATAAGACAGATTCTTCTATTTTGATTAATGATATGTTATCAACAATATTAGAGCAGTTCTACCCTTTTTTTTTCTTTTCTTTTTTTAAAAAGGAGAATTGCAATTATTGTAGTTGTGATTAAGAAATATAAACAATGGAACTTTTCACTACTATTAAAAGCTCCATTGATCATATCCCGAGCGAAAAATTAATGTTAAATTAAGTATAAAATCTGAAATGGAATATTTATTTCCACATAATCTTTTCACGCAGAACAACGGGACATGCTCTCCCTGGCTGGGGCTTGTTTGAAAATGAGGTAACCCCCGCCCCCCGCCCCCCTGTGCCCCCCCGTGCCCCCCCCCCCCCCCCCCCCCCCCTCCCCCCAGTCTTACCAGCTGTGCAGATTTTTCAGCATCTCCTTTTCTCCCTCTTTTCTCATTTTTCTTGCGGAAGATTTCCTGTAGCTGAACGAGACACAAGAAACCAGGTTATTTTCCCAGAGTTCATAACACTAAGCGTTATCATATAGGCTGTGTCCGAATATGACCCCTGTTCCCTGTCCACTGTCCCCTGTCCGCTCAGGCCCCTGTCCACTATGTGCCCTGTCCCCTCACTCTGAAACCAGTGTGTGAAAAAAATCCCGCAAAACCCTTTCCAAACTAGTGAGGAAGTAGTTTGTAATATTTAAAAAAAAAAGTTTTATTTTTATTGAGAATATCAATCAGTTAACATATGACATTCATAATCTACAAAGTATAGATTATGAATGAAGATAGAATTAACAAAAATAGATATGCATATATGCTCTACGTCTTTTACGTTTTTACTTCCGGGTTACTTACTGAAAATTGTCGGATGAGTGCACAGTTCTGCAGATGAGTGTGCTCCTGAATTCCCTCAACAAAACCCCGGAAATAAGGGGTTCATCCTAGTATTTTAAGTGCCCCCATTTGTGAGAAAAAGTCGCCCACTCAAAAGCTTTTTGACAAAGTGGACTCAAACATGCGCCCTCAAAAGGGTGTAGGGGTCGTATTCGGACACAATTGCTGTCGGTTGCAATTTGTAAAAGCACTGGAGTCGGGCTGAGCACCTTCTCAGCATGAGACCTGAGAAGAATAATTGAAGACCCTGGTGCTAAAAGTACTGAAGTCACATTTTTAGACAATTCAAGTTGAGCATAGAAACATGTTGTATTTGTTTAGCTAAGTCCACCCTATAAATATTGTTAACAGAAAAGGTGCCTAAGCAATGCATAGAAACTTTTAATGGCTGATTTTATGGATCAATGATATTTTCGGATTTGATTTTCTCAAAATAGACATTTTGTGACTTCAGTACTTTTAGCACCAGGGTCTTCAATTATAGTTTTTGAGCAAGACTATGCATGCAGGAATGTTATTATAATATATGACGATTAATAAATGTATGAGCAGCATTTGTATGGCAGCCTCTGCTTTGCATGTATTTCCATGGGGGCCAGGTATATGTTTTTATTCACAGCCTGTAAAAATACATATAAAATAGTATTTTTTTTCCCTCACAAACAATTTAAAGGACAAGTAGTTGTTGAAACATTTTTGCAGACTCAGTCCCCAGTCTTGGATCACTGAGGGAGAAAGCGTAGGACAGCACCCACCACCAGGAACTCCCTCTTGTCTACCATCTGGTTTCCGTCAGCGTCAAACATGTTGAAGGCGATTTTAAAGCCTGCATGAGGCTCTGAGGGAGAAGAAGAACACCGTCATACAAAGCACTAAAACCGTCCATAATAATAATAATAATAATAATAATAATAATAATAATAATACATTTATATGTAATAATAATATATTTTTTTAATCTAAAAAAATAAGATGCGTTAACCCTTGTATTATGTTCCGGGTCAATTTGACCCAATTCAATGTTTGACGTCTCTTAAAAATCAGTTAACCTTATTTTTTCATCTTGACACTGTATGATTTTTCCTAATTTGTTGGGATTAAACAGTAAACACACAATAAACATGATGCTATATTTTTAAAAGTCCTATACCAACTTTGTATAAAAGGTGTTGTGTGGCGGCATTGGTGGGGTAGCTGTATAAAATGTAAGAAAATATACAACCTTTATTACTCAGATTTTTTGTGGGTAATTCTGGTGGCACTTTCCCATATAGGTTTTAAAGGGATAGTTCGGAATTTTGGACGTAATGTCTCAATTACGACTTACCCATGATGTAGTTGATTGATGGAAACCATTTTCAGCTAATTCCATGCTGTCCCTTCTTTTGGACATACACACGTTGCTAATGCTAGCGCAACTCTATGGCAACCGGTAGCATCCACTACCAAACGCACTTAAACACTCCACAGTGCACCCAAAGCAAATAAAATATGACGACAGTCTATCGGGGGAGCGATACTTTACGTTACCTACGAATGTAGTGCCGGCACTGGTCGACTACAACAACAAAGAAGAGTAACAAGTTTCAATGGCCACGTTCGCTCCGCCGCCGTACTTCCACAGAGAATATTAGGTCAGCACAAAGTAAAGGATTCAACGATAGTCTGACGTCAAAAATGATGGTATAAACACTCAATATAACCCCGATAGACTGTCGTCGTATTTTATTTGCTTTGGGTGTAATTGAGACATTATGTCCAAAATTCCGAACTATCCCTTTAAACTTCACAAACGTTCATTACCTCAGGCTCTAAAATTAGATGTTTCATCACAGATTTTTAATACTTAGGGGTAAAAGGCTAGTCAATTGGGAGACACACAAAATGTGATGCAGAAAGTGTCAAAATTTTTCTACTACAATTGTTTTGAGTTAGTTTAAACTTTTGGGGTCAATTTGACCCCAAACATAAGAGACATAAAATGTAAACATAATGCAAGGGTTAATATTATATTTCAGTCAGTGGACGTCGTCACCTTGTGAGCTGATACTAAAATATGTGCTGAAAAATCTTTACCCCAAACATAGCACAGCAACCTGAACACAGAGCATGTTTGTTTTTGGATGAATAATGATTTTTTTTTTGGTGCTGTGCTTAAGCCAGCAATTTATTAAACAATAAACATATCTCTTGCATGCTCTTTCTTGCAATACAAATTGTATACAAGTAAAATAAATGTTATTGTAAAAGCTTGGATAGTATATCATGAGCCAGAAAGCAAGCGGTTCTAAGGTATCACGCTTTGTTTGTATGAAAATAAACTTTCTTCTGCGTCCTACTTATTTCCCATGGACCCCTTCACTCAGACAAACAGGCCTTTACCTCCTTTACCGTTTCACATGGGAATAAAGTATTCAGCTTACAAAATTATGTATTTATTATCTTTTAATGAATCCTGAGCTCCAAAAACATTCATACAGCAATGTATACAAAGGTAAAGAAAAACACACGCGATGGTTTTACAGTAATACCGGTTTTGGTTTTGATACTGGTTTTTCCCTGATATTGAGCAGGCCTTGTCTGTGTGAGTCTCTCTCCAACCTATTGATCACCAACGTCCTCACGTTTTTTTTAAAGTTTTTGTTCTAAACAAGCTTTGACTACAGGGCACTCTGTGCTTAAAATATACTGTATATGAATATACTCACTTGTCAGGATGCAGAGCAGAAAAAGGTATTCAGTGTAAGCGATGATGCCTGAAAAGGAGAATCAAAGGGCTCTGTGAGTTTTTCAAGTGCACAGAACCACAGGCTACGAGCGACTAAGACCTTTAAGTTTAGTCTCGAGCGCTTTTTGTTTTTACAGCACGAGTTGTACGGGTGGCGCGTCTGAATCCAGGCTTAGAAATGTTTACTGATGTTCAAAGCCGACTCCTTTGGAGATAAATGGAATTAGTAAACCTTCCCGGGCGACCTGGCGCATTTTCAGAGCGTTTGGAAATCTCCCTCGTTTTTTTTATAACGATAAAATCTAAAAAGGTGCCTCCTCATTCGCGGCACGGTATTTCCCACCCTCCGCGGCGCGAGCATGAATTTCACTTACGGCGTTAAGTGGCCGTTTCTCAACCCGAGCACAGACAGAATGCTGACTCCCCGGGTCGGGCCCGGAGCTTCCGATGTTTGGACAGGGAGGTGTAAAACATACCCGCTCATCTGTCACTGAGCTGGAGATGGCCTGACTCCTCGCCTCTTGCGCCTTCCAAGGACCCCGCTTTGTTGCGTGACAGATAAACGGGAGGGGTTTGGCGCTGAAAGCATTCCGCACCCCTTGTTTGAAGAAGACTGGGCCCTGATCACAAAGTTCTGGGTCGCAGCACTGCATGTCAGGGGGAGGAAAATGGGGAACGGTACAGTAAACTCAAGCGTGGGGCCACCCCAATTTCAAATTCAAACTGGCTGGTCTTGCCCCTATAGGCAGGGGTCTGCGGTTAACTGATCCGCGATTAGCACCCGTTTGCGCTACACTTCAAATTAATGACGTCACAACCCTCGATTTAGGCGGTTCCGCCCACTGTCGTCTTTTGCTGCTGATGTCCTTTCCTCAGAGTTCCATGTTGTTTATCACCTCGGGAATTTTCACTTTTCAACATCAGCAAGCTCGGATTTTTAACCACTGAATCTCCTGCCAAATGCACCTCACGATTCAGAGTAAATGAGGTGAACTCTCGTAGACACGCTAGCCATAATCTAGACACACCTCATTCATGCATCTCTGATAGAGACGGCTGTCCAATAGCACTCTTAGGTTTCATCCTGCCTTCAGGGATTAGGGTGAGTGTGGGCACGTGCCTTGACATCACATTGTAATGATGTAACCGTAATTCATATTTGTATATTCATAGCTAACATGACTCATAAAGGGTATATACTGTATTAATCCTATTTATTTGATAATTTGCTTAGGTTTGACTTAATTTGCATCAAAAAAATAAACACTTCTTTAGTGACAAAATGGAAATTCAGGAAACAACTGTGCACTGTGCATAGATTTCATCCGTGATTACCAAACCATGTCTTAAAATGGATTTTATAATCATCGCCGTTGGGGATTAATGCCTTGCATCTTCTGCAGCTGTAGTGTGGACTCAGCTTTTGAATGTATGCCTACTGGTCGCTCTGTGTGACGTTGGCGAGTGCACGCCATGTGAATGATGGTGCGTGTGCTCACCCGTGTGAATAATGCACTTCCAGAGATACACACACCACAAAAACTAGCACAAAAATGTCCTTGCATCTGTGCTATAGAATACGGCAACTCCCTGTCAACTCGTGCAGCTTGTCCCATTTTAAATGCACTGGCTTGTCCTACTCCTCATATAAGCAAAATCAGGTTATCACAATATCACGCCAGTCCCAAGTAGCTATCAGTAGTCAGTGTAATTATGACTTAACGGTTCTACAATGGTGGCTCTCTAAAACTTTTTATTTTCCTTTCCAAAAGGCTTGAAGTATACGTAGGTTTATTGGGCACTGGGAAAAAAACTTGTTTTTATTTTCCTCTCTGAAACACTTTTGGGAACCTTGTTTTTTAACGACCCTTCTAAGCACGAGGCATGTGGGTCCACCGCTGTGCGGCACGGCTGGTGGCCTGCAGGCTGGCAGGAAGCAGCAGCTGGCCATGTGCGCTTCAGAAGACGAGTGCGAAATCTGCGCTCACTGTCACCAATGGAGGACGATGCGCTGAAGGGACAGTTTAAAAATATATGAAAAGATATTTCTATCCCTGATGAGAATTTTGCACATGAAAAATTTAATATTATTCATGTCTCATATACCTTTCTGACTCTGTCCGAATCAGAGACTTATCTATTGCGTCCTGTGTACTAGCATACTGTATACTGTTTACTGCATGCTGTTTAGTGACATGCAGTATGCAAAAAATATTCACCGTACTATTATCAGAAAAAAACCCAGAAAAAAGTGTCTGAGCATGTATAAATCATCTGGGCATTTAAAGTACACTACATTTAGAGAACATTTTGCCTACTTGACAACTTTCTCATCCAGTGTACTCAACTAGCATACTCAATAGTACAGAAAGGCGTTGATTCGGACACGTCCTCAGTCTCTCTCACAGAATTCAGAAGGAAGTGCTGTGTGACCTCGGACTGCACCCGGGCCTCTCCCTGTGTCTCTGCGTCCCTGTATATTTTTGGTAAATTGTTCAGTGGGTCTGAAGGCTTGCCTGAGGTGTTACAGCGTGCCTAGAGGAGTGGAGTCCCATTTCGTAACATGAGATAGAGAAACAAACAAACAAACCGTGCAAGAACCTAACAACCAAAACTGCACCAGCAACAAGCTTTTGTTGCTGCTTTACAAGATAATTTCCATATAATTTGTGTACTGTAGAGACTAGTATAGAGGTGTGGGTGCAGAGTGTATGATGCATCCTCCTCTACTCATGCAGACCATGGGTATACACTGGAAACGTATAATTGTGGATTGGGGAGCATTTTGCCTTTGGGGGTACAAGTTGTTCTTTAGGTTGGAGTCAAATAAGGTTATGTACAATTATGTTACCATCCTCCTTTGTGACTTTGCTGCAATTTAATGGCATCTGTTTTGTAAACAGCCCCTGGTAATTACCCACTTCCATAAGGCATTTGCGTATATATCAGTTTAGTGGTGGAACAATCTGGTACAGTCTTACAAAAAAGGGGTGTGTGTATGTGTGTGTGTTTGTGTGTGTACATCCACGTTTGCATGTGTGTGCGTGAACAGGCGTTGAGGGATGGAATACCCCTTTCCCGCAGATTCCGGAACAATTTTGAGGTTCCTTTCCAAACGGGTGGTGTGTCCGAGAGAATCTTCTCAAGCTCCTGAATAAAAAATAAATGAATAACATACACACATGAACACAAAAACACAGAAAAGAACACATTAACGTGACCACTGCATATTAATGTATTATCGTCGAGGCTACGACAGAGTACAGAGTGAAAAGGCACGTCACTTTCTTTGAGATGGCAGACTATTGTCTGTGGGAGAAACAAAAGCAGAATTCAGATCAAACCTGTTTGGTGAGGGACCTCCATGACTTCTTATCTGGGGGGAAAAGGAATGCCTTCGGTAAGAACACATGCTTATTGATAAAACACCAGCCTGAGAGATACTGGAGCACAAAGAATGATCACCGGCCACGCTTCAACAGAACTATTGCAAGGAGAAGAACTGCCTGGTGGTCAACAGCCAGGACTATCATGCACAACAGAGTCCTTGCTGATGAGTCAGCGTCTACGACGCCTTTCTCAGAGTCTCTGAGGAAACGTGTCGTGGATGTCTAAGAGTCGCTGAGTGCCACATCCCTCATTGTTTATTGAGAGTGTTAAAAAGCTCAAAAAGCTCTCCCCATTCTTTTCGGATGAGAGATATGTCTGACTATGTTTCCTCGCCCACGTCCCTGTGTCTGACGACGGAGCAGAGCCGCCCTGATCCCCCCTGTTAGGGGCAGATAAACGTTTACCCCGCAGTCTAAACACCGTCACTGTTTTTCCCTTATATGCAGCGGCTCGCGCTCTTTTACAGGGGGAACCGCTCTGAGAGAAGCCAGCCCTGCTCCCCTACAAAAACCCACCACAGACCCGGAGGCCCTATCTCATTCCCATGGCAACTGACTGGACAGAACTTCAGGGTGTTCCGGGGTTGCCGTGACAGTGAGCCTTAACTACGGGGGGCTGCCCCCACAAGCTCACGCCATGCGCACCAATGTAAACCTCCAAATCTCCAGAAAGAAGAAAATACTACTGACGTGAACTCTCGAATCAAAACATGCTAAGCCTACACCTGCGGACTTTGTAATCTCTTTTATACATGTTCCACATGGCTTCATCGCATTATGATCCTCTAGATTAGTGTGGGTTAGCTGGCGTCAATGCAGTTATGTTTATTTGAAAATACGGCTAAGGAGCGAGATCACTATAACACTAAATCACTAAATCACCTTTAATTAATTGTGCCGTTTAATCTAAACAGACTATATTCATTCTAGTTGCTTTATCGTACTTGTGCCATTCAGATACATTTTGCTAAATCTTAAAGCTTATATTCGTGGAAAGAAAACTATTTAAAATTGAGGAGGTGTAGTCATGTCCAATTGTGTAACGTGTTAGGCATATTTCATTGCAGAATAAATTGCCTAAAAGATTATAGTGACTAATTGCTGAGTGTAAAAAGCTTATGATTTATTTTAAAATATGTATTTTGCTCCTTTCCTGGTACTGCTGAACTGTGTCATATGAGTAGCATGTAAATTATATTGCATTTTCAGTTTTCATTTGGTGAATTTTACATTTGTATTTGATTTCTCTCAGCGTACATTGCACTTTTAATTACCAAATGACTTGAGTGGGGGGGGGGGGGGGGGGGTCATACTGAATCTTAATGAGAAACTGATACTTTTTTCCTCTTAACTTTACACAAAATTTGATGCTCACTTTTAATTCTAAATAAAGATTCAAAATTCTATGTCTTCATCCCTCCACTTAGCCGCCCAGCACAAGGGCTGTTTAGCATTGCTGCAGAGAGGACAGGGTATAGGGTATAGTACGGTATAGTACGTACTCTTGGGTTCGCTCATGGTGACGGACTCGATGAAGTTCAGCGGCGTCATGTAGAGCTGGCCCTCGTACTCCACCGAGCTGAACATGCGGAACCGGTGCTCGTGGGAGGACATGCGCACATCGCTGTCCTCCAGATCCATCGGCTGGGCCTGCAGTGGAACAGCACACATCAACATCATTCTTTCTTCTGTATTTTAGCCTTGATTCCGTGTACATGTTGAAAAACAGACCTCTCCCAATCACTGGACGGCTAGCTGTAAAGCTGATATATGGCCTGCATTACTCTGCCTTTTGGATCTAAGAACCCAATCTAATGGGAGGCTGTGCTTAATGGCACCACAAACAACAGGCAGAACTGGGGGGAATACAGTCCCTTACCCCCAAAAGACTTAGCCTGGGATTCAACCAGAACAGAAGAAAAGGTGAAACCCTTGCATTTGCTCGTATGTCAAAGTTAAGTACAAATGTTGATTGAATACAGGCCTTAGTCCTTAGAAGTGAGTCTCAGTCGGGATTAGGGGCAAGAGCTATTTTATTTATTTTTATTTTTTTTTGCTCATCACGCATTCACCAAAGTGAAAATACTGTGAATTATGAAAATATTGTGAGCCTAATTATGCTTGCTCACATTCCCTGCAGTTAGGTTGCAAAAGAACAATGTGCCAGAGGTTGGCAGGCAGCCAGTCTGTACTATGGTGTTTCCTCAACCATTTTTCTGCAGGACTGATCTGTTCCAAGTTCTACTGGGATGGGGGGGAGAGAGAGAGAGAGAGAGAGAGAGAGAGAGAGGACAACATTGAATATTTGGTATTTTATTTTACATTCTCAGGGCTTTCTGAGCTCATGTAGTTCAATAAAAACAAGCAGAACAGAAATAAGCCAAACTGTATTTTGACAGCAGTACAATGCACTGCAGTCCCGCTACCAAGACAACACAGCATAAGTAATGGAGTCATCATGACAACAAGGAACCTTTAATTCTATTTCCTGTTTTGAAGTGGCGGTTAAGGCTATTTAAGGCTGGAGGAACTGTAGCAAAACACAACAGTGGAGGCGAATAGTAGAGATAGAGATGGTGCAGTAAAGACTGCAGTAGAGGTGAATAGTAGAGATAGAGATGGTGCAGTAAAGACTGCAGTGGAGGTGAATAGTAGAGATAGAGATGGTGCAGTGAAGACTGCAGTAGAGGTGAATAGTAGAGATAGAGATGGTGCAGTAAAGACTGCAGTGGAGGTGAATAGTAGAGATAGAGATGGTGCAGTAAAGACTGCAGTAGAGGTGAATAGTAGAGATAGAGATGGTGCAGTAAAGACTGCAGTGGAGGTGAATAGTAGAGATAGAGATGGTGCAGTGAAGACTGCAGTAGAGGTGAATAGTAGAGATAGAGATGGTGCAGTAAAGACTGCAGTAGAGGTGAATAGTAGAGATAGAGATGGTGCAGTAAAGACTGCAGTAGAGGTGAATAGTAGAGATAGAGATGGTGCAGTAAAGACTGCAGTGGAGGTGAAACATAGAGATAGAGATGGTGCAGTAAAGACTGCAGTGGAGGTGAATAGTAGAGATAGAGATGGTGCAGTAAAGACTGCAGTAGAGGTGAATAGTAGAGATAGAGATGGTGCAGTAAAGACCGCAGTGGAGGTGAAAAGTAGAGACAGAGATGGTGCAGTAAAGACTGCAGTAGAGGTGAATAGTAGAGATAGAGATGGTGCAGTAAAGACTGCAGTGGAGGTGAATAGTAGAGATAGAGATGGTGCAGTAAAGACCGCAGTGGAGGTGAAAAGTAGAGACAGAGATGGTGCAGTAAAGACTGCAGTCGAGGTGAATCTTAGAGATAGAGATGGTGCAGTAAAGACTGCAGTGGAGGTGAATAGTACAGATAGAGATGGTGCAGTAAAGACTGCAGTAGAGGTGAATAGTAGAGACAGAGATGGTGCAGTAAAGACTGCAGTGGAGGTGAATAGTAGAGATAGAGATGGTGCAGTAAAGACTGCAGTAGAGGTGAATAGTAGAGACAGAGATGGTGCAGTAAATACTGCAGTAGAGGTGAATAGTACAGATAGAGATGGTGCAGTAAAGACTGCAGTGGAGGTGAAACGTAGAGATAGAGATGGTGCAGTAAAGACTGCAGTGGAGGTGAATAGTAGAGATAGAGATGGTGCAGTAAAGACTGCAGTAGAGGTGAATAGTAGAGATAGAGATGGTGCAGTAAAGACCGCAGTGGAGGTGAAAAGTAGAGACAGAGATGGTGCAGTAAAGACTGCAGTAGAGGTGAATAGTAGAGATAGAGATGGTGCAGTAAAGACTGCAGTGGAGGTGAATCTTAGAGATAGAGATGGTGCAGTAAAGACTGCAGTAGAGGTAAATAGTAGAGATAAAGATGGTGCAGTAAAGACTGCAGTCGAGGTGAATAGTAGAGATAGAGATGGTGCAGTAAAGACTGCAGTGGAGGTGAATAGTACAGATAGAGATGGTGCAGTAAAGACTGCAGTAGAGGTGAATAGTAGAGATAGAGATGGTGCAGTAAAGACTGCAGTGGAGGTGAATAGTACAGATAGAGATGGTGCAGTAAAGACTGCAGTAGAGGTGAATAGTAGAGATAGAGATGGTGCCGTAAAGACTGCAGTGGAGGTGAATAGTACAGATAGAGATGGTGCAGTAAATACTGCAGTAGAGGTGAATAGTAGAGATAGAGATGGTGCAGTAAAGACTGCAGTCGAGGTGAATAGTAGAGATAGAGATGGTGCAGTAAAGACTGCAGTGGAGGTGAATAGTACAGATAGAGATGGTGCAGTAAAGACTGCAGTAGAGGTGAATAGTAGAGATAGAGATGGTGCCGTAAAGACTGCAGTGGAGGTGAATAGTACAGATAGAGATGGTGCAGTAAATACTGCAGTAGAGGTGAATAGTAGAGATAGAGATGGTGCAGTAAAGACTGCAGTCGAGGTGAATAGTAGAGATAGAGATGGTGCAGGATAGACTGCAGTGGAGGTTAAACATCACTATTTAAGTACAATACAAATCTATCTAAATCTATTTCAAAGGGCCAAGTGCACTGAAAGTAGAATATTACTGTACAATCCATCATCGTAGAGAGAAAGAGAGCCCTCACAAAAGTTGAGAACAGCAGCAGAAGAACGGACTGTTTGCAGGCAGAGGTGACCCCTCTCACTGGTGGCTCCTGGCCAGGTCCGCAACCCCCCCCCCCCCCGCCACACACACACACACACACACACACACACACACACATAACTACTTCTGTTCCATAACTTATGTCCCATCTACTCCCAGCTTCCTGAGCTCACAAGCAGAGAATAGGTTTCCCTACAGCGGGAGGGAGTGCACGGGCGCACTCAATGAGCGTAGGATGGAAAGGAGAGGTAGACCCCCCCCCCCTCCTCCCCTCTCTCTCCCCAAGCAACAAATCTTCCCTCTTTCCTCCCCCCTTTCATAGAGTGACTCAGCAGTGCTGCAGAAGAAAATTAATAAATAAAAAAGATGGCACTGAAGTTGTGTGGGTAGGAACATTACCCCCCCCCCCGCCCCGATCAACCCACAATTTGTCCTCAACTATGATTTACAAATAAACAGAAGTAATTAATTCATTTCCTCCTTCCACAAACATGGTTTAGCCTGCTAATTTTGTTTGAACTAAAAACATTTGAATTTAAGGATGCTTTTTTAATTCAACACAAGCCAGTGCCTTTGACCTTTTAAAGGGGCAGGACACCAAAAACTAAAATTTGGATGCAAAATAATTGGCAAACATTAGACACGGCGCGATGATGTCTTACACTGATCACCTTTAGTTTATATGAAATATAGCACATATTAGGCTTATGTTATTTTCACACCCTCTAAAACAAACACGCAAGTGAACATCCTACATCTTTAAGTGTTTTCTATCAATTGTTGCCCTTTTACAGTTGCATGTGCATTATCACCAGACCTGGGTTCAAATAGTATTTCTTTTGGATTCAAATACTTTTCTGCATTTGACTAAGCTTGCCTGGTGTATTGGAACAAATTAAACAAACCCAAAAGTGTAAACCGTGCTTATAGGCTCCTCCTAGCAACTGAACTCAATCTATGCTCCTAGCAGGCTCAAATGCACCAGGCAAGATCAACAGAGCACAGAAACGTATTTGAATCCAAAACAAATACTATTTGAACCCAGGTCTGATCACCACATACTCTCTCTCCTGCACAGTAATGATTGTAGAGGCTTTCCTGGGGGTCACCAAAGAACGTTTAACTCTCAGAGTAAAATGCAGTCGACCACCAACTTGGTTGCTATGTAAACAAACAGTCAATGGGAAAATCCTTATACTGGTCTAAAACGCCCACTACTTTACACACAGTCATTGGTCTTAAATGACTTGAATAATAGGACCATGAAGTGGTGCCAAAGGTCTAGTGCTTCCTGAATGGGGTCCTACATCTCTATCATTGCTTCTTAACCATGGTCCCACAGTGCTGTGCGGAGCCTGGTCGTTTTTCGTTATTATTTATCACTTAACTGATCAATTAAAGCAGTTGAGTACATGGTTAACTCACCCCAACTGGTTTTGATGTTTTGAACTGACTATTGATTTTTGGTCACAGCAAAAACCAGCAGGCCCTGTGGTGTAGGACCATAATCTCTACGCATTTTGTGTTGACTCGGCTGCAGCTGTTCTTTGTGCTGACCAGCTGTGGTGGCTGCGACTTGCACATAATTATTTGTCCTTGATTTAACACATGAAAAAAAAAACAAAAAAAACATTTCCTTAGCCGCCTTGCTATTTCTGTCCGTCTAAAAATAGTTGTACCTCCTGCACATTAAACACGGCACGTCCACAACTTAGCAATTAAAATACAAAAAGAGGCCACTGCGTAGAATGTTCAGGATGTAATTACAAATGTTGCTAAAAATAACCGCTTTAGAATGCTCATTACTGGCACAATACTGTGAAACTGACAAGTCATTTGTTCTCTAATGCATCACGATAAGTCATGTACAAGTATTACTATTATTATTATTATTGTGAACTCTTCTGCTGTCAAGTGTGGAATTATGTAGAAACTGCTGTGCCTTTTCTCAGTCTTCTGATTCAAGTAAACATAAACCTTATGTAAGCAAACAGGTGAATAAATAAACGGGCTACTGGATGGCACATGCAGCTAAAGCATTAGTCCTTGGTTCAGTGACTAGCCCCACCAGGAATTAGCCTAAATCCTGATTGTATCTGTGAAGACACTGGTCTGGAGTCCTGTGGGTTGAAGCACAATTGGCTGCGGCCTTGCTCAGGGAGGGAGGGTTGTAGTTGATAGGGTACTCCCCACCTCATGGAGCAAAAGTGATGTGGTGCTGGGCCCCTGTGGTCTCCCTCTGCAGTACAACAGCGTTATGATTGCACGCCTTCAAAGGTCAACTGAGTTAAGACCTATTGCAGGGCTCTACAGTGCTCCCATTTTTGGGGCATATGCTCCTAAAAATGGATGTGTGCTAACTGGAAAATTAATTTAGGAGCACATCTACTAACTGGGATGCATTAGTGTGCTCCTAAAATGTTCAACTTAGGAACACTTGTGCTCCTTGGAAAAAATGTTAGCCCTTTATTGACTCATTTATTGCCTGCAGGAGGTCACACGTTATTCTGCTCTTTCCCAAATGAATGCCGCAGCAATGGGACAGCCATACAAAATACTGGGGATTCCAAATTGGGAAAACTAGTGCAGTGCCCGTTCGGAATGGACCGATTGCTTGGCCCCCGGTATTGCTGCTTGCAGCTTTCTCGAGAGCCGCACATCCAATCAACTTCACACTCAACACTGCACTTCCTTGGGTCCTGAGCAATACAGCTAGCGAATTTCAACTTCATACAGTGCCCGGTTGTCGGGCAAATCGAAATACAGACACACAGCAGACACACAGACAGGATTTCTGCCTTTATAGTTAGATGTTAAATAGGTGATAAAGTGTTTTTTTAAGTAGAGTATACTAATTTTCAGAATACCCGAAAGGATTATACTTAAAATCTAAATGTCACTGGTTATCATTAGACAGATAATGAATGAACGGCCATTTACTAAAAAGCGGAAGGCTACTTGCATTTTAAACCCTGTGTGTTTATTCAACGAATGGGAATGCTCGAGTAATGTCAGTTAGATTTCCCTCTTTAAAGCTGGAATGCTTCCAAATTCTGAGGTCAAGCCGCAACCCAAAACGGAGTGTGGGAATGACTATATTTAGACCAATTTCAGAACAAAAAAATGAAAACATGAGCGGCTGCCAAAGGATAAAGTTGAATTATATTCACCGATGTTTCCCATGACTAATCAAAACTATTTCAATACTGTTTCCCCCACATTACTTACATTATGATATATGCACAGTTGGAATGGTACAGGACACTAGGATTGTCACCATGTAGGTATAGGTTTGAATCCCAGGTGGAACACGACTGAGAAAATATTTTAAACTGGTCCTCTTTTAGGGGATATCCAGCTGCATAAGCATGCCATACCACATACAAATAAAAAGCGACAAAGAACTAATTGGCCTTCTTCAACAAAATGCATTACGGTACTACAACTTATTTATCAGTAACATTCACAGTTCAGTTGTGCCATAAAGGTTTGCGTTTAGGCCCAATGATTTTAACTTGACTGGGACGTCTTACCACTGGAAAACTCCATCGTATGAAACACTTAAAATCCGATGTGAAAGTAGCTTATGCCTAACGCCTGTCCAAACAAATGTAAATCTCATATGCATGTGTGCAACATAGCTATAAACAGTAGGTTACAGGTAACGCTACCGTAAGACCTTCTCCAGTCGCAGACATGATGTTTTACTCTCTGACATTTATTTATTTATTCATTAATTTTAACAAAGGATGACTTTGAATGTAGACTAGGCTATAATTGGTACAAAGGAAGGGGTTGGCGCCACTTTCCTAAGTTTGCTAACGTTACTTAGCTAGCTAGCATGCTGTTGAAAACAGATCGAGCTGGTTAGTTAGTTTGCTCGTTAGACAGCTGCCAAGCTAATTTGGGTTGTTTTTAAGTTAGCTAGCGAATTACGTACAAAATTCCCGAGCAACTTTGTTAATTTTTGTCTATTCAGAACAGACTATGTAGCTTCATCGTAGGCTAAAGCTGAAAGTGGATTGAACCTTCACAGTTGGCCTGTTCGTGCAGCATAAGTTAATTTATGTCGGAAAAAAGTAATCATAGAAAACGTAGCGTTGCGTTGGACTCGCAGTGAAGCAGAGGGGTTGGGAGGGAGGGCGGTTTCGGAAGCAGAGCGGTTGGGAGGGAGGGCGGTTTTGGAAGCAGCCACCTCAGTTACAGTCACCATTCAACCCATCATGTAACGTTAGACTGGTGTGTTCGTGGTCATTCTCTCCGAACAGTAACGTTGGTTACGCATAATTCTCACCAGGTAGCAAACATTGAAGACAAATTAGACAGGCTTGTGAAAACAATAAGAATATTGGGCAGGCCGCGTTTCTAACTTTTATAAACGCCTCATTCTATTCAATAAATTGAATTAATTTTCTTCACAAATGTAAAGACCACAGACCAAATAAGAGCATGATATTTCAGCACCTTCTGACAGCGGAGAGCGCCCTACCTAAAAGATATGATCGCGATGACACCGATTTACAAATAGGCTAAAATAGAGCTAGCTATATTATAGCATATGTAGGCTATCGATTTAGTTGGCCAAAAAACATCATTAGCTCTTTTACTCTAATACGAACAATGCAGAACAGAGACGATAGGCTGCATGTGGACGTAGCCTATTCTAACTTCGGCAGACAATGTTTGCAGATACCATCATAAAACGCCTCATTCGTTGCCAACACACAGTAAGAGAATACAAGCATTTTCAATGATGCAGAAAAGAGAAGATGTCTCAGTGTGACGAGGGGGGTTAAACAAAGTATGTTGACACAGAGAGCCGTTATTGCAGGCACAGTAGACTACAGTAACATTAGCCTAACTGTTACCTTTTCTTTAGCAGCTACTGCGGGTAGTGATGGAAGCAGGGCTCCGCGGTTGAGTCGGCATCCCGTCCTGCGTCTGTCGTTATGGATCTCCTGGTAGCAGTAATACATTACAGCACCTCCGGCAGCGAGGCATATTCCTACCGCAACAGACCTCTGCACGCTTGTTTTCTTAATTGCCTGAGCCCCGAAACCATTATTTCGCGGCAGGGATGTGAAATTAAACCTTGTAGGCTTGTTCAGCGCCAGGAAGAGTCTACGCAAAGCGGCCATTTCTGTTGCTGTGATACTGTGTCGGGACAGTATTCTATTCCCACTCATCGCGAGAACTGGACTTGGCCCCCTGGTTCACCTGACCAGTGATGCTGAGCCAAGTCCAAGGAAACCCTCTCTCGGCCTTATGATGCCTCGCTCGGGCTACATAGATATTGCACATTATGACGGCTTGCTAAATTACAGACATTACGACGACTTATCTCTGCAATAGGCTGCTTAATCTTATATAATTTGAATGAAAAGATTAATGATGCATTCATGATGTTTTTTCTTGAAACATTGGCTATAGGCTAATAGTAAATAGACTAGGCTACAAATGATTAAACGCCTTCCTGACAATATGTCACGCAGTGGGTGATTAATTAAACCGTCTGTGAGTTTGGGAAAACAAAATGTTCGGGAATTAAAATGGACTTTGCTTCTCCAGTTAATGTGTTTTAGGGTTTCGACGAATTAAACTTGTTAAATTGTTCCAGACAAGCACACTAATTTTTTATTCCGTGTAGCCTAAGGTGTAAGGGTCAATTAAACCCTTAGAAGAACAGCACATCAGGATGCAGACGGTTCCCTTCGTGGGACATTTTTTATTATGTAGAATCTTAGCTTCGTATTGTGCTGATAAGCAATGACTGTGGGTGTGGAGTTGGCAACAAAATGTAGGCTAGATTATATTGTCTTGAATGAGAAATTTATACTCGACGCAAAACTATTCACTAAATGCCATTGCATTTTAGAATTTGGCATACAATTGACGTCTTCGTTGGGAACTATCGATCTGGAGGCCTATCTGGATTGATTGCGCCTTCAGCGGTTCCATTGATTTTCTTTTAAAGTATTTTTGGAAATCATAAATACTAATGAACCTGGGGATGTGAAGGGGGGAAAATGTCCATAGAGATTTCAGTTGATGAATCACCGTGGTGGTAAAGCGGTATCTTGGTTATCTGCAGTTTGTCGATTCTCGACAGAAATAGCGCTATAGCGCATGACTAAATATGCTACGTAAGACGGAACCACTCAATCAGGACACTTTCAATTGCCTAAACATACGAAATATAAATTACGGACCAGTGAATCTTTTCTTTTTCTTGATTGTTGTGAACTAAAATGAACATAGCCTAGACAATGTGTTCAAAATTTCCCCTCTTTTAATATGGCCTTGCATGTTAAACGAGAGAACTCGGCATGGGCCCGAGTTCGCAACTTTGATCGCTCCTCTTTGATATTTTTGACACTACCGATTTAGGAGATCTTGTTCAAAGCTGAGAGAGATGAGGTGAATCGTTTGACCCTGAAGCGATCGCATTTACACAGATGTGCACTGACGTCTTTATTATTGTTGTTTTTGAGCCTACCACATGATAGCGTTTTGACAGAAAAGGATCAGATAAATTAACATCACTGAGTGAAAGAAGTTAAATCGGGGGATTTCTTTTAGTCCTAAGTCATGCACGTTCTTTAGCTTGATCAGACTTTGTTTTAAGGATCCATAATGCGCTAATCACTTTCTGTCGCATTTAAAATCAACATACACCAATTAAGAACTGTGCAGTTTCTAGCAAACAAACACAGTTCCCAGTAGATTTTCTTTAATTAAATTGCCACAGTTCCTCTAAGCAACGTCGCAAATAACAAGAAGACAACAATAACGCACCACGGTATGCCAGTGAAAAAAGTGATGCGTTGTCTATTTTTGATTCCGGTTAAAATCAAATAAAACTGAAATTAGCCCGCAGAGGGTTTTCTAATATGTTTTAGCGCCGCCCCTTCCTCGCAGTTTCCACCTGCCACGCGGCTTTAAACAGCCTCTGTTACGACACCCCCTCTCACAGCCAGTCGCATGAGACCCGGGGGACCGCGCTAAGGGTGGCGCATCCATGCGACAAGAGGCTATGAGACCTCTTCTCCGAATATTATGCTTTTAAAAAGGGAAAACTCGCGGACTTCTATTTTTTTTTCCACGCTCGCATTACTTTTTCTTATCCACCGATGGAGTGGCTGTGTGATCCCGAGGAAATTAACATCAAAGGTCTGCGGACATCAAGGATGAAGGAGTAATGTTTCAAAAAGAAATCTATAAAGAGCTTCATTAGCATATGTCAAGAGGGCATTTAACTGGGGAATGTATTTAAACGGGAGTTCAATTTGGTCGCCTCATTTCTGCACGGAGTAAAACCAAAAGAGCGAGCCCTCTGTGGAACTGGCTCCGCTGCTCGAGGAAACCCAGAGAAGTCCCTGGTAATAGTCCGTGGGAGAGGGAGAGCAAGCGAGGGAGCATGTGCTAACGGACGCGGATGTACACATGCAGTAAGAGGCGATCTGGTACTGCGCAAAGGTGTTTACTCCGGACATCTTCGCTCCCAACTTTTGTGATTTGAAACGGCAGCGCGGGCGGTTTGGTGATGGCCTCCGTGGGGGCAGTGGGAAGCTTCACGCACGGCCTGGACAGCTTTGGACACGGATCGCATTTTGTCCTGACGCCCGCTGGGGAGAGTCCAGTGTTGCTGGGAGATCACCTGGTCCCAGCGGAGCGGCTGTCACGGAGTACCCCCGCGGATTTAACGCATTTAAAAGGGATTCTGCGGAGGAGGCAGCTGTACTGTAGAACTGGGTTTCACCTTGAAATACTACCAGATGGTACCGTGCAAGGGACAAGAAAAGATCATAGTCGATTTGGTAAGGATATTATTATTATGATTATTATTATTTTTAATAACACTAACTGGTCGTATGCATTGTATCAACACATCGTATAGATGATGTAGATATACACCTTATACTCACCTTATAGCCTAGATTATGTATATATACGTTTTTAAATTGTGATAACTCACCAACAGTGAATAATTGACATTTCAATCCATTTTATTGGACTGAAAGCTTTCGCAAATCGCCGTTATGTTTAGGTCGCAGTTAAAAATAAATAACACTGTTGTTTTTTCTGTTGTATTATATTTTATTTTAAAGACCACTTTTAATCCACATAAAACGGTAGGCTACAGCGACCTTTGCTTTGCCGTTCCTGCTTCCTGAGTCAAGTTACTTGTATGCCAAATCATCAAAAGAGCATTACAGGTGTGCTCACATAGCCTACACTGCAGTTACGTGTTCAAGTGATACTTTTGGACATGCTTCCTTATGACTGGAAGTACACTAATTTAAGCTATTTAATGATACATTAATGCTATTACATTGAATTTATGTCTTGGGTCTTTTCATGAAACGTCTGCCACTGTACGCCTCATCCTGTATCTATGGATATAACAGCTTTTTGTTCAAATGAATTTAGCAAATAACGGAAGAAATTTGTTTCAGGTATACTGGAGTTCATCAGTCTCGCTGTTGGAATAGTGAGCATCAGAGGGGTGGACAGTGGACTTTACCTGGGAATGAATGGCAAAGGAGAACTCTATGGCTCTGTAAGTACCATTCTACTATAATTCTGTGAACGACGTATTTCCACAAAGATGCACAATCGTTTTAGAAATTCCATCCAGTGTGACTTTGTGTCCTCCTGTATTTGTTTATAGTGTCACACTGTGCACGAAAAAAGCACGCTGTGCGCAATCTGCACGCAGCGCGAATCAGCTCCGAGCGTTTAGACTTAGCAAGTGTTGGAAATGACACGCGTCAGTTGAAATGCATTTATACAGCCCGCATGCCTGAAGCGGCAACTCACCAGGCACTACGTTTTTTTTTTGCTTAAAGTTGGCTATATATTTCAATTGCATGCGTTTGTGAAGCGCTTAAACACACACCTATGCTCTACATTGCTGTGAAATGCGTAATTTTAATATGCAATAACATTTCCATGCACCCCAATACCAATGATGCGTATAACTTTTTGTTTTAGTTTTGGTTAACACAGCATATTGCATATTGCTGGTGAAGATCGTAAATATGCATACTGATGCAGTTGAGACGCAATATTATCAGTGTAGATTCGCTATTCGTTGCAACCCAACTCAGATGAATGAATTGAGCAAAAGGCGCATTGGCTTCAAGAGAAACTGTGCACATAAGTGGCCAACAGAGGGCGCGCATAGTTTCAGTTCCGTATTAAGGTCCCTGGAGGTGGGTGGGGCGGTATACAGATATCTAACGATAAGGGCCAATGACCCTTATATGACCCTTATATAAGCGTGAATTTTATGTACTTGCATGAGTGGAGCAACAATAGGATTCATATAAATTGTTCAGGCTTTGCAACCAGATTTTTGTGTGGGGTACTGCTGTGGAAGTGTTGAGTGAGGTAAATAACATGATGCATGTCATTAAAATAAAATATGGCACACAATTGGATTAAATATGTTATGTACGACAGCAAGACCGTAAGCAAACCGTTTTTTTGTTGTTGCTGTTGTTTCTCCCAGGAAAAACTGACAGCGGAGTGTGTCTTCAGGGAACAGTTTGAAGAGAACTGGTACAACACATACTCTTCCAACCTCTACAAGCACGGGGACAAGGGAGCGCGCTATTTCGTTGCGCTGAACAAGGATGGCACGTCGCGAGACGGGACGCGGTCCCGGCGCCACCAGAGGTTCACCCATTTCCTCCCCCGGCCCGTGGACCCAGAGCGGGTACCGGAGCTCTACCGGGAGATTCTGGGGCCCAGCTGATGCACGGGCGTTCTTGGTGCTCTGGTTTCCTTGGAAACGAGGAGGGGCATGCGCACATGCACACACTAACTCCAAAGAACAGCAAAAGACCAGAAAAGAGAGGGGGAGGTGGGGACATGGGGTGTCAGTGTGGGTTGGGGTTGGCTTGAGGCAGGTTTGGGTCTGGGTTGGGGGGTGGGGGGTGGGGGGGGGGGGGGGGGGTGTTGGGATGAGAGGGGCCTACTCTCTCTCTGAAGGCCAATGCCTTTTCTGGAGCAGGGAAGTGCTGAACGGCCAGGCGGATATTTTTTTGTTTTGTTGTTAAGGGCCAGCTGATCATAAGCCCAGCTGCAGAAAAACGGGGACGCGGGATTGGCCTGTAAGCTGCTGATGTCACCACCCCCTCCCACATTTCACCCAATGGCACTTGACTGAGATCCTCGACATGCGGGCAGAACCTGCCCCTTCTGCTTCGGGGGACTGGAGGGAGAAACAGAGGAACCTGCTTTTCTTTGGGTTTTCTTTCTGGTTCTGCTTGGTACCATAACGGTGGTGGTCTGCTCTGCCGGGTGATCCGGATGACTTGTGGAGGATTTCCGATGACTTATACCTGACAGTACCATGCAGAAGGCAAAGGAACCAGAAAATATTGGTTTGCAGACGTTATCGTTTCAAAATAAAGTTTTATTTATGCATCGCTAGAGAGTGACATATATTTATTTTATATATTTATTTGGTTGAGAATATATTTTTACAGGTAAATATGCAATGTAAAGAAAAAAACCTTGAGAGATTTATTTTGTGTCAATATTTACACGGATGTCACAAGGACATAGAGATCAAACTATTTCTGTTAAGCTGACTGAATATAGTATTTTCTTATATTGTTTTGAGATGATGTTTTTAGGTTAAGCTGTCCCGTCACGACTGTGCACCATGTCTGAAGAAAGCCCTGGCCCTCTGTTTGTTTGCATTTTGTTTTTGAGAGAAGATCCCCATGCTAAGTGGGGGAATTAAACTTATTTAAATTCCCTGACATTATGTTTGTGTCTTCTTTATTTGCGTGCCCCGTTCATAAAAGCCTTGCTCCCTTCTGTACTGCTCATAGGTTGAATTCCCAGGTAGGCCACTGCCATTGCACCCTTGAGCATGGTACTTGATCTGTGTGTGTGTGTGTGTGTGTGTGTGTGTGTGTGTAGATGTCATTGATCTGTGTGTGTGTTTTGTGGATGTCAGTGATGTGTGTGTGTGTGTGTGTGTGTATGTTTAGTAGATGTCAGTGATCTCTTATGTGTGTCTTTGTTGTCTGCACTGACAATACAGGTGTTCTCCCCACACCTGCACACACCTGTCAGTATGCCCCCCCCAGCTCACCTGCTCACTCCTCTGATCTCCAAGCTCTTCATGTACATACATACATACATACATGAGGGAGAAGGGGGGGGGGGGGGGGGGGGGGGTTGGAAATGTATCCAACTTTGTTTTCAACCCCAATTACAGTGAATCACTCACACCACTACCTGTAGCGACTAGCCAGGGGGAACTACACAGGTTGACCTGACGACCTGATCATGTGACAACAATAATCTATGACTGTTTAAGGTATTGCATGTATGGTCCAATCAATTTCTCATAGATACACAACAAACATTCTGGTGTACATTTAACACCCTAGGGTGTTTATATGAGTCTGTGGACTCATATAAACACCCTACAGTATTAACTGTACAACAGCAGTGTTAAATTTACCCTGACATTTTTGCTGCGCATGTTCTCTGACATAACTGGATCTCCACATGTTTGGTCTGCAGAAAGGTGTCTTAATAGATAGAAAGCCTCAATATGACATATAATCAGATAACTTCTGACAGGATTAATCAAACGCAACAAGAGAAATCCTAAAATGATGAGGAGGAAAATAGGACATCCTTTCCCTTTGGCACTCTAGTGGCGACCAAAGGTAATACATCAAAGAACAAATTGACTATTTGGTGGATTTTGGTGGATTGTTAAAATTACAATAACTTCACAGGAAACAGAACCATTATCACTTATTACCAACTAATTTTGCTTGTCATGTCACACTCCATGTCTATGCTAATATTTTCTCCTTTCGATTACATTTATTCTCCTGTACAATGAAAAACATATATTATTATATAGGTATATATTTTTACCGGAATGATCTTTCACCCCACGCCCTTTGCTTTGTGATGACTTGTGTAAATTTCTAACTACACTTAGGGTGTTTAAAACTGGGCTTGGCTTAATCAATGTGTGTCTGTGTCATGTTACCAGGAGTCACTGTCAATACAGATTCATGACATACAGTATTATTGACCTGATTGAACAATAGCTATTTTGCCTCTGTACATTTCAAGTAAGAGGATCTGGGTGTCAGTGACGTGCCTGGAGTAGTTGTTAGAATGCGACATAAATGATCTATTTTATGCATTGTTTATTACAGTAAATTTATTTTATCTGTATTATGCTGTACCAAATACATTACGTATGGTTACAACATGATAGTACATAGTACTAAATACTATGTTCATTTGTTATTAAGAAGAAGAAGGCTATGGTGGTCAGATTAAGAAAACTATAAAAGATCGCAACGTGTTACCATACTTACATCTGTATGCTGTCGAGAGGGGAGTACTTTTTCAGAGCAGTGATCTGGGTGCAGTTCGATAGTGATGCTTTCTGGATCTAAGCAGAAACGTAATTGCCACGTATGTCTCATCCGTATGTTCAGTCAATATCTGGGGCTGACAACCACTTTAAAAAAAAATCTTCTGAGGCCCTGTTCCTTGGCTAAAACACGTCAATGCCTTCATTTCCAGGGATTTCACATCAGACATGCATCGGCGTTTATAATCGGCGATGTCATTTAACTGGGATATTTAAATTACATTTTGAAAGACAAAGCATTAGTTAGTGTTGTATCTAGTACGTGAAATTGCTAAACAGTACAAAAATTCCACGTACCATCACTCTTCGTCACCTTATCTCAGATATATCCAGTATCTCTCCCCTTCTCCATCTCCGCCATTTTTTATTCATACATACTTATTATAATGCATGCTGACAGGATGTTGTGAATTTTGGCCTTTTCATGCCTTTCAACATGGCCGTCAGAGCCTTGAAGACATTGGAGGCAACACCCCCATCCCTTGCATTGGGCTCAGCTGAGAATAGGAGTGAGCATGCTTGGTCAAATATATCATCCATATTATTCAGAAAAACACAACTTTCATACCGGTAATTACATATTAATTTGTAAAATTATATTTGCTATGCTGTTTTTACCTCCCCCCAGTACACGTTTGGAAGCATTAGGGCAATATGTGCAAATGCAGCTTATAAATATATTCATGGAAGGGAAAAATTTATTTTGGCATATATACATATTCTATATAACAGTTACATGAGGGATGAAGGGTATTATGACATTATGTAGTTGGAAAGATCTGCACGTTACATTTTGATGTTAATGTGTCCACAGAGTTCTGGGAATCCACTGAAAATGCATGGCTTTAATCTTATGGCTTTTTCGAAGAGTTTGAACTCAAAGGTATAGCACTCTTTCATGTTGAACAAGGCAGTGTTCAGTTGCTTTTGTAAACTAGGGATTATTGTGTTGCAATCCAATGGAATTAAACAAATACATAAAAAGGCAGTGGTATATGATATATCAAAGGATAATTTCAACTGAGCAGTTTCGCCAATTGCCTCTTTAATTAAACATATAAGCTGTGGTTGAACCCTCTGTTCAAAGGGAGAAGCCTCCCAACTTGAGCAGAAAGCCAGCACTGCAATGTGAAGCATTTACTTCATCACCAAGACTACCTTTTACCTCCAAATCCCAAATATATCATCTGAGGGAAACTTTGGAAGATTTTGACAGTAGGGGAAAACCGAAAATACATGTGGTTACTCTCTCCAAAAGGAAAGGTTCCTGGGACAGCAGCCAAGCAGGGAGCAATCCAGGGTCACCACCACTACCTACAGAGAACCTGGAAGCATTCTGTTGCCTTACGTTACAGTACATTACATTACATTAGCAGACGCTCTTATCCAGAACAACTTAGACAGCTTTTGCATTTTTTTTATACATAGTATCCATTTTATACAGCTGGAAATATACTGAAGCAATGCAGGTGAAGTACCTTGTTCAAGGGTACAACAGCAGTGTCCTACCTGGGAATTAAGTTTAGGTTACAAGCCCAGTTCCATAACCATTGAACTACACTTCCGCCCTACATTGCTCTATGTAGAAAATTGCCAGTCTGTTTCCTATTGTCACCGCCATCTTTAGTGCGGGCAGTGGATTCCGTAATGGTGTGCATGGTGAATTGGATGCCGTTTTTCACAGTCTCACTCTTCCACACCTGGACGGCCAGGCAGGGTAGGGGGGCAGGTAGAGGGAGACGTTAAGGTGAAGAAACAACACATGACAGAAATGCATCACATAGCTTAGCACCTCCTTACGCCGCTACATCGTAGCACCGTGATTGAAAACTAGTTTTGCACGCTGCACGCGGTGACAGATTAACCAGCCTGGCTAACTTCCAGACTTGAACAAGTTGAGTATTAAAACGCCTGTGCATGTTCTTGAACATTCTTGCATGGTGGAACGTAGGAAATCTACATTCTTGATTTAAAAACAAAACCTGATTATTCTTGTGGGTTACAGTCAAATAGCCAGTGCCATTCTAAATACATTTTTACGTTTCTAAATGCCACTGGCAAATATAGACATGCTAGTTATATTAGAAAGCAAAGATATTTAATTTATAAATTTTACACTTGGCCCGGAAAACCAAAAGCATTCACAGGTGTTTTTTTGACACTTGGATTTTGGATTAAAAAAAATAATTATTTCAAACTCTAAGCGGTGCAATGCAATCTGGGAGGGCCTGACAGCCATATTCTCTGAGGGCACGTTTCTCATTACTAGACTAATTTGCATGCCTTGCCTTGGACATGGAACATCAATGCTGTGGACAAGGTTGACAATTCCCTTTTAAATTGTTAATAGGCAAAAAGACATCCATTACCACTAGAGAGAGGCAATGAATCAAGTGGATTTTAAAGCCATTGGCATACCTGTATTAGGCCTGCTGCTTTTACACTTGTCATGAAACATCACCCAAGCTTGGTTTGCAACAGGCGTAACACATCTGACTGCAAAACCTCACTTAAATGCGTTCTAGCAAACCCGTTATGAGATTTGAGATGTTTATTTATTTATCAGTTATAGGTTCCTTCTCACACAGTAAATTCACAGCAAAATGTCCAGGGTTAATTCAACTCTAACAGTGTTGATTCAACTCTAGTAGTGTACATATGAGCCTGCTCTGGCCAGATTAGGCTCATATGTACACTGTTAGAGTTGAATTAACACTGGACATTTTACTGTGCACTTTTTGCCAGTTTTGAGGGATATTGTTATAGCACATCTCACCCATTGAACTCTCATTTGGACTCACATTGGTTTCCCTAAATGGTTTCCTCTTTGCCTGGTTATTCACTCTTGAGAAACAGCCTATTATAGTGGAACAATGCACTTAACCTCCTCCAATGACTGCCTGTACCACATGCTCAGGGGATATTCAGTGACTTAAAGAGGCAAAACAACTTTTCAATATTCACTTAAAATTGTTTAAATGCAAAGTATTTTACTAAAATATAACAGGAATAACAATGAAATGAGCTGTTGCAGAATGAGACGAAAGGTCTCAGAAAGCATAGGACTGATGGAAATGTTTAATCGACTAGCAGAATCCTGCAGTGAAATTAAGGAGGGATTAGGCACAGCCCACTCAGTCCAGGTTTATTGTGAATGCTCATTAAACCTAGTGAATGTAAATCAATGCGGACTGAGTGGATCTCTAATGCCACGCTCCTATCGGTCGATTTGGAGCAGCGAGCTATTGATCGAGTGGCGGAATTCCACCCGCTGTCCATCACTGGAAAGGGCCTATGCTTGGCTGGCACTTCTGCAAGGCTGCCAAGGGTCTTGACTCCGCCCCCTGACCAAAGGCCTGCCCCCTAAGGACAGAAGTCCTTAACTCTCTTTGGATGGTTGGCTGAATTATAATTAGGATAGCAGTAACAATAGTGTAATAATACTTAAGAATTCTTTATTTCCTTATTTCTAGTATATTATTATTACTAATATTGTAAGGCACATAACTGGCCATTTATTTACTATGTAGATGCTTTTTTTTCTATATTTTCTATTACTGTATATCATAACAAGGGGCCAATAATGGCATACATAATATGTACAAACACCAATTCTAAAAAAAATTGGGATAGTATGTAAAATGCACATAAAATCAGAAAGCAGTCAAAGGTATCAAATGAGCCTCAAAGCATCACTCTGCTGCCAGATATGCAGTAGATATGGAGGGATCACTTTAAGGGTTGTTTCTCCTGACTCATTTTCCTATTGAATTCTATGGAAGAATAAGTCAGGAGAAACAACCCATAAAGTGATCCATCCACACTGCATATCTGGCAGCAGAGTGATGGTTTGAGGCTCGTTTGATACCTCAGACCCTTTATGACTTACAGCCATTTAACCAGCCATGTGTTCCATACTATTCTCGTGTAATTTACAGCTATTACATCCATTCAAATGCAAAGAGGTTATAGTATCGCTTGTAAGAGTACCTGAAAATAAGATATCAAGAGTCTTTTGATATCCTTTTATGCCCAATCATGATAGCATGACCTGTTTACATGTGGAATGTTCCAAACAGGTGTTTTTTAAACTTCCCAGTCTTTGCCCCTGTCCCAACTTTTTTGGAATGTGTTTCAGGCATCAAATTCGGAATTAGCGTATATTTGCCAAAATCAATAAAGTTGATAAGGTAAAACATTAAATATCTTTTCTTTGTACTGTTTCCAATTAAATATATGTATAATAGAATTTACAAAGCTTTCTGCTTTTATGTGCATTTTACATACTGTCGCAACTTTTTTGGAATTGGGCTTTGCCTAAGGTATATTATTATACATTATACATAACAACTAAAATAAATAAATAAACCTTTCTGAAGGGAGAAACAAGTGTTTTTAGCATGTTAAAAATATTGGGAATGTATGCATAACATTTCATACAGCCGAGTAATTATTGAAGCCATTCATTTTAAGTCCTATGCTCAAATACATAACTGCATATTCCAACGTGACCGCTAAACTTGCATTATTGCCTGACACCTTGACCACTATTCTACAGCGGAGTCTTATTTGTACCCACCAGCTCTTATGGCTATAATGCTCCATCATCCTGGAATGACTTACAAAAACATTTAAAGGTTGAATGTTTTATTCCAATGTTGAATTTTAAGTGTAAAATTGATGATGTTTGAGTATGAGTGCTCATGTGGTTGAGTGCTTATTTATTTATTTATTATTATTCATTAAACTCCACGCTGTGAATGTTTTTGGTGATTTTATGTTTAAATGTTGTTTTTGTGTGCTGCCTTTCTTGGCCAGGGTCCTCTTGCAAAAGAGATTTCAATCTCAATGTGGTTTACCCATAAAGGTTAAATAAAAAATAAAAAAATAAATAAAAATGTATAACATTCTCCATCACTACCTTCCAGGTTTCACTTGAAGTAAAGACATATAAAAATAAAAGGGGGCAACTGGGTACTTTTATCAATGACAAACGAGGAAGTTATGTGGGTGGCTTTTCCAATTAATGAGAGCTTAGACTGATGATTGCCATATTCTGAAAATGATTCTTCAATTTACGAGAGCAAATGCACAGATCATATTTAACCTTCACTCCCATTCCAAGACACGATTACTGTTCATTTAAAAAAAAAAAAAAGTATGTATTTAAAATTGTATTTAATGTGTGACTTATACACTACAAGCCTCCAGAGGTGTCCATTATTCAACCATTTGCTTTGTCGTTGCCTGCAGACATCTCCTTTTATAAGATCACAGCGCGGATATCAAACGCAGGGACCCACCTTTCAAGACGTAAATCAGCCGTTTAAAACTCTCAGATTCAGACCTGGGTTAAATCAGCGGGCGGGACAGGGCCCGCCCCAGCACGCACGAGGGAACGGGGAGCGGTTGGGGGAGCGGTTTTCAGGACATGGAGCGGTTGGTGAAGCAGGCGAATGTTCTCCACAGTGTTAAAAGCAGTCGGCGCTGCCAGGTGGGGAGAAAAACTACGCTCTCATAGGTTTGGTGGTGCGGCTGACATCAGGCGTGTGCTTCAGGGCAAACCACAGACCATCGGATGTGAAAATGTTACAAAGAAAAAAGGAGGCTATGATGACATTTAGATCAGTCATCACGATTGTCTAAATCATTGTTTCTTAAACGATTTAATATCGGGACCCAAATTAGAAAATACTTTTTAATATCCAGACCCAGATTAGAAATTTAGTACCTTTCTGGGGCCCGTCACGTCCGCATACACTAACATAGTTTAGTGAACGACAGCCTCATTCCGGGACCCCGTTCATACACTCTCATGACCCGCTTTGGGTCATGACACACAGTTTAAGAAACACTTGCCTAAATTAACATTGTTGTGATTTAAATGTATTTCAAAGGTCTAATTTAATCAAAATGTACACAGGGTACACATATCCATTTTCACAAAAAACATAAGCCACAGCAACCATGGCAACCGAAAAACAAACTGAAAAAATAGTTTTCACACAACCTTGAGTATAGATTCTTAAGGGCAGGGCTTAATAGTTCCAGAAGAATAAAATTATGAATGAATGAAAATTAAAAGGTTGTGTTTGCTGTCATCCATAGCCCCACTTCCTCCTTAAGTTTCAACGCAGGCTCCTCTGAAAGTGATCTTTCTGAATGCACATTTGAGGAAGCAACACACCCTGGATGTTTCTGCCATAACCTGCAGGAAAGCAAACATTGTGTGTGTGTGTCTGTGTGTGTGTGTGTGTGTACGCGCGTGTGTGCGTGCATGTGTGCATTTATGTGTGTGTGCATGCCTGAGTGAAAGTGTGTATGTGTAGTGTGTGTCTGTGTGCGAGTGTGCACGTGCGCGCGTGTGTGTGTGTGTGTGTGTGGGTAATCTGGGTATGTGTGAGTGTGGGTACGTGCAAGCATGTGTGCATGTGTGTATGTGTAGTGTGTGTCTGTGTGCGAGTGTGCATGTGCGCGTGTGTGTATGTGTGTGTGGGTAATCTGGGTATGTGTGAGTGTGCATGCGTGCGTGTGTGTGTGTGTGTGTGTATGAGTGGGGACGCTGTTGAACTTCAAAACATGCACTGCATTGTAGAACACAGCTGGCTCTGTAGTTATTTAATGGGGAGGAAATTCCCGGGTTGGGAAAGGGAATGATTGCTCCCGTTTTGATCACCTGATAACCTGCACTGGTGGAACATCTATTTTTTTTCTTCACTACTTCTGAGGAATCTGAAATACCAGTATATTGTTGAATTTCCATCCGTTTTCAAACAGCATCAATGTGTCGGAAATAAAAGCTCCCTTTTTATTTACCCTTTACCATAAGCCCTCTAAGATAACCCTCTGCAATAAAAATGATCTCATTAAGAGTTGATATAATGCAGTGAAATTATAGCTGTGCTCCAAGCTTTCAGCTCAGGGAGTCTTTCAGTTCTAATGGAACACCCTCACACATATCGGGCTGCTTTCTGCGGTAAACAATGTAAATATCCTCTCCTAATCACCGCCTTCTTCTCCCTTTCAGTAGGACAATAAGCGACTGCAGAATACGTTATGCTATGCAAAACCGAAGTGAAATCTAAAACACTTTCAACAGGATTTAATTTCAGCTGGTGTATTACTTTATTTAAAGAGATTGATTCCATTATCTCTACACTGCGAAGGATGTTCAGGCAACATTAGCCTTCTGCTCAGCCTGGATGAAAAGGTTTTTCTCCAGTGATTAAAGTGCAGTATAATCTCCGAAATAAAAACCTCAGAGTTATGAGTATGAACTCATTAGTCAACTGAACAAGTATTATTAAGTAACTAGTGTATGCAATTAGGCCTTATCAAGCCCATTGCAAAAAATTTGAGCGTCAAACAGAAACAAGTCATTCTGTTTTGCCACTGCAAAGTCATGAATATTTATGGGATCCTGACCAGTGTGTATTCTTTAAATGTGTGTATTTTGAGTTCACTTTTAAACATTTCACAGTTCTAAACTGCTTTCATTCGTGATGTTTTCACATCTGACTGTACAATTATGTCAAGAACATGAGCATTTTGTTATGCTGCGATTTTCCCTTGTTGACAAATTGTTTAAGCTTTTTTTTTATTTGGTTGTACGTTGATCATTTTGAGATGCATGATCTTTGATTGTATTTAGAAATTCTACAATTCACTTTTACCTTTGCTTTATATAGCCCAAGTGGCCTATGAAAATTGTATATAACAACCCACTCAAGCACATCAGCCTATTCTGGCTGATTGGGTGCCTATGGTAGTCTTCCACCACAATAACTGCTGTATCAGACTGTGTTTCTAAATCTGCCTGAAACCGGTCAGTAACTTGTCACTCTTTCTGAGTGTCCAGCTAAGCACATTCCCTGGGATTCATCTCAAGTACATGCTGATTTTTTCCCCCGGCTCCCATAAAATGTTATTCATTTTGAGCTCCGATTAGACACAAACATTAAGTAAGAACCGCAAACTAAACAAAACGACAGTTGGTATGGCAGCCCCTGAGCGCGGGCACGTCGGCTCGGCGGAGCGGGGAGAGGGCGTGGCGGCGCAACAGCTGTGAATCGATGAAGACGTGGCGCTACGTCTGGGCTTTTTGAAAAGAGAACAATGACAAACGATGACACAACTCATCACGATAAACCTTCTGGAAGTCTCATGAAAGCAAAGCTGGGAAGAGAAGAGTGAACTGGGGGCGTGCCTGAGGGGGGGGGGGGGGGGGGTGGCTGACGCTATTTGTGTTGACACATGCGAGTGCGTTCAACAGCGCACACATGCAGAAGACATCAACAAGATCAAACACCCCGTCACTGGGCTTAGACAGGAAAATCTAAAAGTTCTTGTTGTTTTTTTTTCAAAGCATTTATTGTGCCCGTCCTAATCCAATGGTAGCCCGGAGAACACCTTTAGATTCACTTTAGAAAACTTGAATGTTGACAAGGTGCGATGGCAGAGGAATGCAATCGGGCCAACAGCTCATCAAAGGAACTTTTGTGTTCTTGGTTCGGTGCTGATGGCTATTTTGTTGTAAGGCACTAAATTAGTATATTACTCAGAATCCATGACTCATTACTCATTACTTACTATCCATACATTTCATGAATGTGGTACATAACAATGAAAGAGTGCCTATCCTTTTCAACATGCCTGTAGACATCCTGGGGCCCTGTTGTTCTAAAGCACGGGACTTGGGCCCATGCATTACAGTCATCCGAGAGTGGAGCTTCGTGAACCTCTGAGTGGGGTTCACACATTAATCACTAACAGCAATGCACTCTTTTTAAACCAATAGTATTCTGCCTTGGAAAACAAAGACTTCTGATTGGTGAAGTCACACCAACTTCACTATTGAGGAAGAGATGAGGACACGAGAGTGAAATGTTTGATTCTGCCTGACTTAGTGACCTTATGCAATGGGGGGTTGACATATTGGGGACGGGGAAACACTACAAGCTGAATGGGCCTTGGGTTGTGGGATATTTCTTTACTCTCGCAGGGTTTTTTTAAACCAAAAGTATTCTGCGTTGGAAAACAAAGACTTTTGATTGGTGAAGCCACACCCCCTTCACTAGTGAAGAAATGGGGTTGACACACATGTAAAATGCCTGCCTGGCGCACTTTACTTGTGTCATGCCAGAGAGCTTTCAGAGGTCCATGGTTCCTGTAATGGCACATGTTTTTAATTTTTATTTATTTATTTATTTTTCATGAGCATTTCTGGTCCCAGCCCAAGTCTAAACCTCTCAAATGAGGAGCTCGGAATCCTCAAGATTCTGGTAGAAACACACAGATCATGTGTAGGTTGGGCCTGGCTGTTTCTACGTTCCTTTTGGGCTGTTGCTAGAACTATAAATCCATCTTTTCCAGCAGGGGTCTGGGGTTTGTATTTGCATAAGAGCATCCAAAAAACAAAGTTAAAAAAAATTGTTAAATTTAAAGATTGATTAGGCCTGAATAGGAGCCCCACCTACATGAAAGCGTAATTTGTCAGAAGACGTAACTGAAGAAGAAACTAATTTGTTTCATTCGCAAAGCGCGTCCCCCCGGAGGTTCAGCAAACTTAGCTCACATCAAGAGCGTCCACTACGGCTAACAGTACCGCAAGGCTATTAGCCTGCCAAACGCGGCCGCTTCAAAGCCCTGCTGCGGCAGAGGGAACTGTCTCCATGTCATTTAAGGCTGCGCAAAGCTCCAGGGCAGTTGGAAATTCCCTCCCAAATATCCGTCATCATCTGCTACTTTTTTCTATCACTTTATAACAGGGTATTGCATTCATTCACTGGCATCCAGGATTCAGTTCCCAGGTGTCAAAAGACAAAACCTGGGCTCAAAAAAAGAAAAGAAATGACCAAAATGACATGCTGGAACTCAACACATGAAATGCCACAAGCCTTGCCAAAAAAAGAAGAAGAAAAAACCAGATCCACTGTGGTAAACATCCCATTTGCTGCCAAAATAGGTAATTTATACAATAACTGTGTGTGTGTTTTCTTGAATGATCATTCCAGACATAGGCACCAATATCAAATGTATAGACCTACCGCATGTTCAGCTCCATATTCTAACACTGAAAGTTATGCGTCCCTACCACGAAAGCCAACAAAAATGCAATATCAATGTATGTTTAATGTTGAAAAATATCCTCCTAAGACCCAGCTAATCATTTCTGTCCCCTGTAGGGGGCATGAGTCTCTGGTTTTAGTCTGGAGAACCATATACGACATGTACTATACTGTATATCGCTTCATAATACTGGTATAAATGGTGAATCATATGCCACTTTAGTTTAAGGGCCCCAAAATCCCTTCCATTACAGCGACTTACACGGCATTTGTATTTTTTTTTACATAGTATCCATTTCTGATATATACTGAAGCAATGCAGGTGAGGTACCTTGCTCAAGGGTACAACGGCAGTGTACCTTTTGGTTACAAGCCATTACCCTTATGGAAATGTAATATGCTGCAGTATATTTTAAATATATTGTGAAGATAATTTTGATATATTTACAATATACTGCAGCATATTATTTTTCCATAGGGGCATAATCATTATTCACCATTATACTACGCTGCCACCCCTATATTCCACTGTGCTGAAACATACACTAGCCTACTAAGGACATTCAGCTGACTGACTGGGCGGTTGGACTTTGTTTTCATGGCCTGCACTTTTCAGTTTTGCAGCCTTTCTTTACAAGCTGTGGAAAGAGGAGCCTCAAAGTGCAAACAATGAAGATTTTTTATTTATTTTTTATTTTTTTAAACTATTGTATCTAATACAGTCAAACAGGTCTCTGATATTGAGTATCACAGTCATTGCTGGCACTAACAAACATGCATAATCAACATTTATTGTTCATTGTCTTTCAAACGCGGGGGGGGGGGGGGGGGGGGGGTCGGGGATAGTTTCAGTTTGGCCAACAATTATTTTCCTGATTGGCTAGTTGATTAACTTGTTCAGGAAGACATATTAAAAGCTTAAAAATATGCCTTGCTGGCCCCTGGCTTAACGGAACATGTAATATTGTGATTGAGTATGAGATAAGGTTCTCCTGTACAGTCCATGACACCCCCCCGCCACTTCTCACTGCACAGTTATGAGAAGCGAAGAACTATTTATGCATAAAACTATCCACAGGTTGTTTGTCTGTTTTTCAGAACCATTTTTACTGTTCTTCACACAGCTAGGAATCAAGGTTTTTTTTTTCATTTCAAGAAATCCTTTTGGCCATCAACTGACCCTTATCTTCTCCTGTCTGTTACATCTAGTTATGGTACAGTAGCTTGTGCCTCTCTCCTGTCTGTTATATCTGGTTATGGTGCAGTAGCTTGTGCCTCTCTCCTGTCTGTTATATCTGGTTATGGTACAGTAGCTTGTGCCTCTCTCCTGTCTGTTATATCTGGTTATGGTACAGTAGCTTGTGCCTCTCTCCTGTCTGTTATATCTGGTTATGGTGCAGTAGCTTGTGCCTCTCTCCTGTCTGTTATATCTGGTTATGGTACAGTAGCTTGTGCCTCTCTCCTGTCTGTCATATCTGGTTATGGTACAGTAGCTTGTGCCTCTCTCCTGTCTGTTATATCTGGTTATGGTGCAGTAGCTTGTGCCTCTCTCCTGTCTGTTATATCTGGTTATGGTGCAGTAGCTTGTGCCTCTCTCCTGTCTGTTATATCTGGTTATGGTACAGTAGCTTGTGCCTCTCTCCTGTCTGTTATATCTGGTTATGGTACAGTAGCTTGTGCCTCTCTCCTGTCTGTTATATCTGGTTATGGTGCAGTAGCTTGTGCCTCTCTCCTGTCTGTTATATCTGGTTATGATACAGTAGCTTGTGCCTCTCTCCTGTCTGTTATATCTGGTTATGGTGCAGTAGCTTGTGCCTCTCTCCTGTCTGTTATATCTGGTTATGATGCAGTAGCTTGTGCCTCTCTCCTGTCTGTTATATCTGGTTATGGTGCAGTAGCTTGTGCCTCTCTCCTGTCTGTTATATCTGGTTATGGTACAGTAGCTTGTGCCTCTCTCCTGTCTGTTATATCTGGTTATGGTACAGTAGCTTGTGCCTCTCTCCTGTCTGTTATATCTGCTTATGATGCAGTATCTGGTGTTTCCTTTGATATAGGAGACCATGGGGGCTTCCCCTCAGTTAACCCCTGTTGATGTGCAGTATCTGTCTGGCAGAGAAAATAAATATCCCACAATCCAAAGCCAATTCTACTTGTAGTGTGTCCCTCTCCCGGTTTTCTGATATGTATTTTTTTAAGAAGTATATGTGCCATATCTGGAGGGCCAATGTATATTGGTTTTTGCTCCAACCAATTTTTCTGGGTTGTATGCTTCAGTTGGCCCAAACCATCATTCCAAATAACGTGAGCGTGCTACGTACGTGGAAACAAAAAAATCCGACTTTTTAACACGGTTTGATGAATCCGACGCAATTTTTTCGTACCGACTTGTTTGTACATAAATGTACGCGCATATTTAAGAACGCTTCATGAATGAGGCCCATGGTAAGGGTCCTTCTTAAGCCTTTGAAGGGATGAAACGTTAAATGGTGAGGGATTCCATTTCTGCTACCAGTGTTTGTTCATCTTCAGGGCACCTTTCCTTCAGCGGAACAAACTAAATATATATATATTTTAAATCACATGAGCATGCTGTAGCTTTTGTTCATTCCATTCTGATAAAAAAGGAGTTCATTGTATAGATAGACTGGGAAGTGAATAGCACACACATGAAAAAATAATTTCCCACAGATGCGAATATTCCTCTCGTGAGTCAGCAGTACGGGTGGGCCCTTACGTCTTCTGAACAGCCATTGCAAATCAAAGGTCATTATGACGGTTCAATTACAGTTAATCTCTTAATACCCTTCCTGTATGGATCCAGCAGTGATGGACTGATTGATCGAGGCTTAGCTGACCCACAGAAAGTGCACACCAGCGCCGTACACCTGCACCTCCGGACCGACAGACATCCATCCGCCCACCTTTCTGCTGTCTGCCAGAACTCTTTCCCTCATTCCGTTTGCGCAATAATAAGGATGGACAATATTCAAGGCCTTCTGGATCTTTCTCTTTTATATCTTATATGGCAGTGCTGTGGGAAACTAGTCCATTACTGCTGTTCTGAGGACAAGGGGGCAGGAAGGGATTTTTATTGCTAAGATGCAATCATACCAGTACAGTACGTTCTCAAGCATCTGGCACTGGTCCCATCACCATTTGGGTAAGACAGTTCAGAGGAACATAAGAATGTACTATGATCAGAACAGGACATTCAGCCCATCTAAGCTCATCGCTTCGCACAAGAACCATGACATTTGGGTGGGGGGATATCTGGACATCAGAGGTGAAACCTATTTTAATAGAAATAGGCATTTATATCCTTGTTCATGCAATAATTGTTCTTCAAATAAAACTATCGCAAATTAATAGGCTACAGCACTCACTAATGAGCCAAATTAGGCACGCTTTCTCTGGGGATCATTTTCAATAATTACTTTTTTAATATATTGTGTAACACGGCGTACAAGAATGTGTAATGTTATAAAACGTTTAATTGAGCCAGATTTATAAAACAGGCGATGACTGACAATCATTTTCGCAGAACAGCTCACTAAAATGTAGCTAAACGAAGACAAGCGCAAAGACGAGGCAAACACAAGCTGTTGCCTGGAGGGAAAAGGTGTGAAACATGGATACATTATTGTTATTGTTGGCGGTAAAGTTAGCCCGCAGTCAGCAACATCGCGGCCAGGTTTCAGAAGCCGCGCATAGGGGCTGCCACCTGCGCTGTCAGCCTTTGATCCCGCCGACGGCTCTCTGGAGGTCACTCGACGCTTGCGAGGAGAAAACCTCGCTCCGAGAGCAGTCACAACATCGAGGACCTCCCTGCCGCCCACTTCCCTGTGGGTTATTTCAACTTAGATAATTCCGTATCTCGGTGGGTGCACCATGTTAATACACACGATGACAGCACACTGATGCTTATAAACAATATGGCCGCCGGCGTATTGCTGCTGAGATTAGTCTCACACTTCATATCGCGTCGCAGGAAATACGTGCAGACATACGCTGTGTCTGCACGTTCTCCAAGAATGCAGTTTATAGTGTACTGTTGAATTTGATGATGGGGGCGGGGCAGGCCAAGAGCCAGGCAGGGCTGCTTGTCAGGCATATACACCCATATGGGGAGTCCATCCCGTATTAAAGAATAAAAGAAAAGAGTAATATTGTATTGCATTACCCCCCCCCCCGCCCCTCTCCCGCCATGCTCAATGGAGGGGGAACAATGTTACAATTCTGTCAAACAATGGATTCCTTCATGGGGGGTGGCCACAGGGTGGGGCCACAGCTGCCTTACTGGCTCCTATGAGGACAGGTAGCACGGAAGGCTGGAGGAAATGGCCTACCCAGTCAGACAGGGATGTCCACATCTATTTACCCCTGGTTAGCATTTAGCATTAGCATTTTCCACAAAACCCAGTTAGATAGTTTATACAATTAAATCCACAGGGACTGGTAAACCTCATATGGCATTTTTTAAACAACAAGACAAATTATTATGAATCGGAGGACCATAAAATAGCACGATAATTGATATTTGTACGCATATTTGTATGCAGAAAAATTAAATAGCACAATACTCTGGACTCTAACACCCATTCAATCCAGAATTAGCATTTTCAGACATTGCGTATCAATCAAAGGTCACCTTAATGATCTTTTTTCTTTTTTAATTCCTTGGTTGCACCGAGTAAGGCTTCCCTGCTAACCCCTCAGAGAAAAGTTCTATCACATTCTCCCGCCTCATCACCTCATTCCGCCCCTCTGTGAGATCTGCCAAAATGCGTGGCTCACACGGGCCTTTATCGCTCTGTGGTATCAGACAGATCTGATCTACTCAGACAGAACCTTTATCGCTCCTGTGGTATCGGGCAGATCTGATCTACTCAGACAGAACCTTTATCGCTCTGTGGTATCGGGCAGATCTGATCTACTCAGACAGAACCTTTATCGCTCTGTGGTATCGGGCAGATTCTGATCTACTCAGACAGAACCTTTATCGCTCTCGTGGTATCGGGCAGATCTGATCTACTCAGACAGACCTTTATCGCTCTGTGGTATCGGGCAGATCTGATCTACTCAGACAGG